>WOVY01004449.1:0-51359 GCA_013436015.1 Rhipicephalus annulatus
GCACACTCAGTCAAGACATGCTTACTCTGTATAATGCTCAATTCGTATAATGCAGTACACCTTGCTGTGTTTTTGCCACATATTTACAAAAAAAGTATACCCTAAGCCGCTGAAGAGGATATGACCACTCTCGGTGGGTAATCGCCGTTTTATACTTTCTTTGTAAACTGCAAATCGATAATATCGATCGACCCGCTCATCATATGTTCTACGATTGAACATGTAAGCGCTATTGAGACGAATGCCACTGAAGCAGATATGGAACGAACCGTCAACCATCTCTTGCACACGGAGAGTGTATGCGATAACATCGCACAATGTGTGATGCCCGCATTCGATATGGCTCCTCAGGGAAAGAGGAATTAAAAATGCCAGCCGTCTTTCAATGAGGTGGGAGGTACTGCGAGCATTTATTCATCATTTGAAAGGGTTGACGCTTGGGCGAGTGTTGATGCGGACAATCAATGTTATCATATTGATTACCACTGAGGCAATGATCACTAACATCCAACTAGCTTTATTTCGATATAAGGGAGGACGGTGTGAGCAAAGAAAAGGCAGAAAAAGTGATAAAACTACTTAACAAGTCAACGCTCTTTGCCTTAGAATGATTCTTTGCCTGAGAAACTGTTTTATTATGTTGTCTAGTCTACTTTCAAACATTCTATGCACTTTTTAACATTTGGTAATTTACTCAGAAAGGCGCGCTACCAAGCGCTTGCGCTATCTCGAGGGACATCGGGAGACAGCTCGTAAACTTCCCGAGCTGTCTATTCTCGTTTGGAGGCTTGTGAGCGCGAAAACCACTTCACTGTCTGGAGCAGTTACATTACCCTAAACTAGCGATTAGTTTAGTTACGCGAGAGCGGATTCTAAAAAGGTATCTGCTATAGCCATATTTTGCACAACACTCCACTTTCGTGTTATCGCATTGACTGCCTCATCTTCGCGCTGAAACTTTGATTTAAGGGAGACCGACGAGGTTTTTAAAATTCGATAAAACTTCCTCGTTAGCGAGGATTGCTATTATTGTCGACGAGGTCGCAATATTTTTTTTTCGCGATTGTTCCAGTGGGAACATTATAATACACGAAGAACAAATTCGACTGATCCCACGCAAATTTGGGAATTGGTGTCATGGGAAGCATGCGGAGGGAAGGTGACTTTGGTATATTTTTGATCGAGTGAAACATTGTGACATAACGCTAAAGATACGTGCAAATGTTGTGCCCACAGACATATATGCTAAATAGTCACATGCTTACTGGTTGCATAACAATTAATGCCAGCAACAACACTGGTATCATCCCCACCAGAAGCGGTAAGCTGATATGTTAGCGCCAGCGAGGATGGCAGCCATTGACGCTGCTAGGTAAATGAGCTTCAGTGGATGGCGATTTACTACCATTCTTGCTAACCCGACGTGACGCCTGTAGGATAAAAGTGCGTATGCACAGCTTTTAAGATTGGGATATATAGTCAGCAGTGCAACTACAATCGACGTTTAACGAACATTACGGTCTTTGGATAAAAAGGCACAAACGCTGACGACAACAGAAATATAAAGACACACAGAACGGGAGCCTGTTCACAATGGCAGCAAAGGTGGACGCTCCGCGTTTAAATGGTCTACAGCACGTGATCTAAACACATCTTCGGGGGGCAGATTACCACCCGTGTGGTTGAGCGTTGCTTCTTCTTGTCTGCATTGTTAGTGATATCAATCTAGAAGTCAAGTCCTTCTCGACACGCACTTTGGCCCGGTCTATCTCATGATAGACATTGAGGTCTACTTGAAATCGGTTTCCGATACCTGCCTTGGCTCTGTCGTAGAATACTTGCCACGCACAATGCTGGGGTTTAATTTCCGCTGGGACTATGAAATTTATCCTATGCGTTCATTGGGTCGATGCTACCCAATCCTACCTTTTACGGGTGAAGTTTTTAGGGCCGTCCTTGTTGACGTCCATGGTGCCTCACAAAACCCAAACCGAAACTGAACCCTGCACAACAAAAAACGAAAACATATGCGTAGACGACGGCTTAATGTGTAATCAAATATACGACAACATAATCATAGTCCCCCACACCATCCATCTGCCCATCCGTCCCATGCAATCTCTCCATCCGTGTAGGTGCTCATCCATCCATCTATCCATGCATGCGTCCGCGCGTACATGCGTCCGTTCGTTCGTCCTTTATACTAGTCGGGAGATTTCAATATAGACACAATGGATCTTAGCACCTACAGCTTCGCCCACTCGTCTTCCTTCAGTTTGTGAAGATGCACTGATTATTCTTAACGATCTCAAAACGAAAAGTTACCAATGTCTGTTTGCGCCCATGCAGGGTTCCCATTGGTGGCTATTTCTCGCCAAATTGGAGAAATTGAGAGACTCGTGGCGACCTAAAATAGGAATGACGACATGGCGAATTTACGGCGATTTTCGGCTTACGTCTACACTGAATTATGCATTCTATTCTCAGTGCCTTCCTAACGAGTGAGGAACATTTTTTTTCTATTTTTATTTCTTTTAGACTCACAATTAAAAGTCACACTTTTTGCGCACTTCAGTATGTCAGTGCTATTTCTTAATTAGCCTAGATTACAGAGGTGCTGGTGCGTCCCCCAGCCACCTACCAGCAAAGTGTAAGTCAGCGGATTGCCTCGCTTGCCGCGAAGCTGAGGTATTAAACTAAGTTCTTCAAGGTGCTTCAATCTCTAAAGTTTGGCTTCTGAGGTGTCTAGACGATAGTTAAGCCATGTGTTTCGACCATAGCTCCTACTTTTCTGAATAGCTTGTCGACTCGACACTGCTCCAGCACCTCCTCACTACGTAGAGTTTATTTTTTTAACCCATTTTTCATTAACACTAAGCTGTCAGCTTCTTTGAGCGGTTTTCAGCAATTAACTTCAGTGAGGCTAACGTTTAGCGTAAGCTTGGTCATGCGGAAAGCCTGGTGCGCGCATTGTGAAGATTACAAAGTACTTTCGAAGAAGTTATTTCCGTTTTTCCGGTGTTCAGCCGATTGCTATGGAAGGATGATCATGAGTGCTCCGTCCACAACGGGTGCAGCCCCAGCGCCACCAAGTGCATCTGACGGCTAGTCGGAGAACCAGGCGCACCAAGCACTCTCATAGTAAACCGGGAGCTGCGACTGGCAATGAGAAACGTCAACATATTTTGGGGGTTATCGATAGTACTGTATTGTACAGGGCTACACATAATCTGCATTTTTTTTTACTAAGCATGACAAACACATCTATAGTGGCGGCTTTTTTGACAATATTTCAAGAAAAATGGCTACGTTTGGCAACTTCCTGCTCATCGTTGGGCGACATTACTTGAAAGTCTGTGGCGACCCTGTTTCGCCGTTTCTTGGTTGATACAAACTGTCAATGACTTTCAGCACACTGCGCTTAACTACAGTTGATCCTAACCCAACGTGACAGCTGTATCGTAGGAGTACATATGTAATGCTTATTAAAGTGGATAGCCATCACCTCATCCCCAATGGACGCTTCACGAACATTAAGAGTCTTTTGAAAATATGTTGCGAGAGCTGGCGTGGCAAGAATACTTGGTTCCTGCTTTGAACCTTACAGTTATTGTTTACATTCATTGGATGAGCGTAACCATATGTCACCATTTTCCTAACGCTCATGCGTTAGAATTACCTATGTGCAGTCTCGCCGTTTCTAGACATATATTAAGTGTCAACCACCTGTGGCACATACCCGCATACTAGTGGCACATACCCGCCCACGGGTATAAGTGCCACTGTCTGGCGGAGAGCGTTTGAAGACTTACGCTACGGGATTGCGACATCATTTATGTTATGACCAGGGAGTCGTATTCGTCAAACCATGTCACCCACCCATACTAATTTTGGTTTAACCCAAGTTTGGAGGGTAGCCAGAGAGCACCCAGACGTAGGCGCGTGGACGGACGGACGGACGGACAGACGGACGGATGGACAGACAGACAGACGGACGGATGGACAGACAGACAGACAGACAGACAGACAGACAGACAGACAGACAGACAGACAGACAGACAGACAGACAGACAGACACACAGACAGATAGATAGATAGATAGATAGATAGATAGATAGATAGATAGATAGATAGATAGATAGATAGATAGATAGATAGATAGATAGATAGATAGATAGATAGATAGATAGATAGATAGATAGATAGATAGATAGATAGATAGATAGATAGATAGATTTGGTATTACAGTACGCAAAGAAATACTTCGCAATTAAAAAATTGTCTTGCTCCGCCCCCACGGGCACAGGAGGTTGGCCATGCATAGCTGTTATTAGCTGCAAAAGTACAATAATTACGCGCCTGTCATTGTTAAAATGGTTATTGTTTATCCACTGCATGATATAGGTCGGTAAACATCGCACAGCTGCAGAACCGAGCACCGAAGCAACGCATTGTATTTTGAATTAGCAGAGACTGTTTCAACCTGGTGATCTTGGGACGTCAGAGTGCTGAAACATTTGGGGCGTTCTTGGTCGAACGATCTGTGTACGTGAGCCCCATAAATGCGTTCGATATCACTTACTTACGCAACTTCCTTGCCTTATGCGTCGGTTGTCACACTGGCACACATCAGTCATTAGCTTTTTTTTTTATGAGAGAATGGCGTCTCTCATAATCATAAGGTGGTTTCGGGACGTTAAACCCCACATATCAATCAATCAATCAAGCTTTTTTTTGTAGAGCCCAAACCTTAAACCGATCATGGTGACGCTAAACTTGTACAGCCAAGCGGCTCCGAGTGTAAAACGGAACTCATATGTTACGTGAGGAAGCCGAATCTGGGAAAACAGTTCAAGACGTTTTGTGTAGCCGTCGTGCTTGTAATTTATTATATTTGTTAGTGTTGCGTCTAGTACACAGTAGAAGAGGGCAAGCCTGGTAAACCAGGCTATCCGAGAACTTGAAAACAACATAAACGGATTTGATTTATGTTCGGGGTTTAACGTCCCAAAACCACCATATGATTATGAGGGGCGCCGTAGTGAAGGGCTCCGGAAATTTCGATCACCTGGGGTTCCTTAAAGTGCGCCCAAATCTGAGCACACGGGCATACATCATTCTCGCCACCATCGATAATAGAGCCGCCGCAGCCGGGATTCGATCCCGCGACATGCGGTTCAGCAGCAGAGTACCTGAGCCACCAGACCACCGCGGCTGGGCAAAACGGCAGAAACTATAGTTTTGGTGTTCAAGGAGCTTGTTCCCGATGTCCACCACATAGCGTGCACGAACTATGCAGACGACGTTGGCTACTACGACGAGGACGGCCGCCTGTATCTTATCGACCGGGCCAAGTTCACGCTGGACTGCTACGGCAAGAAAGTGAGTCCCTGCGAGCTCGAAGGCTGCCTCATGGAACACCCGGACGTGGCCGAAGCAGCCGTGCTGGGAGTGCCGCACTCCCGAGCAGGCGTGGTACCTGCCGCTATCGTGGTGCTCAAGTCATGTAGCAAAAACAGCGGCGAGGAGCTGGCCGAACAAATCAAGATTCACGTGGCGGGTGAGTTCCAGAATGTTCTTGGCATCTCTTCATGTGAGGGAGCATATTGTCATGTCACCTTGGAGGTCTAGGCGGACTTTATTTGTCGTAGAAGAGCAAGGCTCTTGGCGAACGCGTCGGTTGGTGGTGGTGGTATACATATATATATATAGTGGTTACAATGAAGAGGGAAAAGGCACCTAATTTCTGTCTGCCTTCAGGCGACACGGCGCAGTGCCTTATAGGGGTGGGGGGAAGGAAGGATAAAAAGAATAGAAGGAAAATAGACGGAGAAGAAGACAGCCAAGCGAGAGAAAAAAGAAGAAGATAGGAAAGTGGGGATCCGGTCGAAGCAGTCCAAGAGCGGGGCGCCACAATGCGAGAGCTGCACGGCTTCAGGAGACCGCGGAGGGCGAACCAGTCGGCGGGAGCTACGCTGAAGTCGGAGATCGCGAGGACACAACCGTCCAGCTTGAAATCCTGCGAGCGAATCCCCGTCGGTTGAAAGCGCTGTCCAAAGGGATAGCGCGCGCACTTCTTTCTTTCGTTACCTGTACTCGCCGCGCATGCCTTTCCCCCTCCACTACTACGGATGGAATTTTGTTATCGTGTGTACATTCCTGCGATTCGCGAACGGAGTGTCGATCTATAGCGTTCACTCGGATACCAAAAGCTCCGTATCGTCTTTACTAACTTACATCAGCTATAGCACTGGCTGGTTTCGGCTAAACGATAACTAATGTCAGCTGGTGTCGAATAATGCTGACCGAACTATAGTTACTGTCGGCTAGTGTTAATTAATGCTGCCTTACCTATATTACGCGTACGCTCGAGTCCGCTGGTGGTTGCAACAAATGGTAGTACTGCGTATTGCTATGGACAGCCATCAAAGACGAATGTGTTGAGAAGGAGGACGACAATTTGTAGACTTTCGTGCCGAGTACTCTCCTGTAAATACGCCTGACTAAAGCACCTCATCTGCGTGTCTTGGCATAAAGATAAGGTCATTAATGTCCTTTTACATGGGTTAATATTGGTTATTTCTTGCTTAGTATTGGCCAACTGTCAAGGGCTGATGTCACATTTTGATGACGTAACTGTGGTAAATGTTTGCTAATTTAGGGTATATCCGGTGTTAAAACAAAATTGTTTTTACGATATATAGTTGCAACGATGCTGGCACGTATGTGTACACAGTGGACCACTGCTAAAGGGAACATCTGTCGACCGGTGGCTGCAACTCAGTTTCGCGTGAGTGGTGCTGTTTCGTCATTCGCTAACCACTGCTGCCGCGCTTCGAATAGTCGCGGTGGAAAGCATTCACAGGATAAAAGAGCACGGCGAACGGTGTTCTCTGCGCCTGCGCGAAAACAGTTGCAGCCACTGGCCGTAGGTGGCACCGAGTCGCCGCCACGAGTGCCGATGTTGCCGACGGTGTACACAGTCAACCACTCCGAGCTCGTTTCGCTTGTATTGTTTTTGCAGACAAGCTGCGATCATGAGCTCGGCATTGCGTGTGTGTCATACATACTAAGTTAATATTTCGCTTTCTTTCTTTAACTCTTTCACGCAGCCCGTCTTTCGCCGTGGAAGCACCTCTACGGTGGTGTTTACTTCACCGACACCATTCCAAGAACTGATACTGGAAAGATACTGCGTCGCGAGCGGCCCGAACTCCTCGTTTCGTTGCCGCGAATCGACCGGCCTGGCCCGACACCGTGAATCCAAACTCCGTCCGCCACGCGCTGCGCTTGCAAAAGTTTGACTGCTTGTGCGCACGTGCCGCTCGCACACGCCGTCGGAAATGTGAGACCCACAACCAAGTCGACGTTAGCATTATTTCGACGTTTCTATCTTTCATCTAAGGAAAGAAGGGACAGCACAGTGGGTTTAGGTGAAGGACTCTGCTCGTTCAATGATGAGGAAAAAGGCTAAGAAATTCACGGCACAGCGCAAAAAAAAAAAAAAAAAACCGCCAGGCCTGCTCGGTAGGCGCAGCACAGTCACAGCGAAAGCTAGAAGAGCGGCTTTTCGGAGCTTTTTCTATACACAGGTTGGGTAACTACTGCAAGCACACTTGCTTGGTACCCACGAGCATTAATAATAAGCTTTTGGGTAATAGGCCGGCATTCGCTATTCTATTTTTCGTCATACTTCTAAGAAGCGTGGTATTCGCTAAACACTTGGAAGGAATATTGTGCCAATTGTTCATGCAGTGGCTGACGACGATGAGGAATCATACCTGAAGTGGGTATGCGCCACTGTTAATAGCTGAACAAAAACAAGCTTTTGTAATGGGTTGGAGTATTGGACGACCCACTCGATACGCTATTCATATTGTGCGACGACTGGTTATTCTCTCGCTGTTTTAAAACGTTTTATGTGTCGTATTAACGCGATTGCTCTTCTGACATCAAGCCAGTCTAAGGCAAGTTTGCCAACATGACCCAAGCACCGGTGTAGCTTAATGGTAGAATACGGGGCTGGCACCCAGCGGACCCACGTTCGAGCCCCACTCTGCCATTGGTGCTAGGTTATGCCTGCCTAAGGCAAGTTTGACAACAAGTTACAAGCACCGGCGTAACTCAGTGGTAGAATATTGGGCTGGTACCCAGCGAACCCGGGCTCAAGCCCCACTGTGTCATTGGTGCAAGGTTTCAACGCGATAGTGTTAGAGAGCTCGTGTCGCAGAAATCCCGCCGTCGGTGTCGACCCCGTTGGTTGTGAGCGAAAAATCGTCTGTGCGTCTGTGAGCGAAAGAGCAAGTTGCAAGGATCGCCACGGAAGGCAAAAAAAAAAAAAACCGCGTATTTGAAAAAATAAAGTGCTCAAGGTCACGAGGCGTGGCAGTTTCTTTTCCCCTGCCACCCCTCTCTGCTTAGCTTCCAGCGCTTTCGTTGGGACGAGAGAAGAGATAATGCAATTGCAGCACGCGACAAACCTTTGTAACTCCACTCGCACTGGACGAATTATTAATGTTCTGGGGCGTTGAATTCATGAAGAGATAAGCTCTTCTAGTGAATTCATTCCATGGTTACTTGAAAAAGTGTTTCAGGGATCTTTTAACGCATTTCGTTCGACAGGTGTCACGACGAAAACGAGCCCACTCGGCGATTTGTAGGCGCATTTGGGAAGCTTCAAACTACGTCGAAAAAGGCCGGGATAGTGCAGTCATCGCCACTAAAAACACACTGAAACTTTCAAACAGCTCTAAAAATGGACAACTATGTCCATCTAGCGGAAAACATATGATGATTTTCCAGAGGCGTTGATCAAGCAAGCAGCAAACGCTAGATAATGTGCTGCTATCTGTGAGGCATTGTGAGACTTTTTATGGCCTCCGATATGGCGAGCGCGCGGCGTGTATCTTGGAGGCCATGCGCTCTTGCTTTAGATCAAAAACCTGTATGTACCATTCGCGCGCGCACGCTGGTACGGTCTACAAGTGCGTGCGTGCGTGCGGGCGTGTGTGTGTGTGTGTGTGTGTGTGTGTGTGTGTGTGTGTGTGTGTGTGTGTGTGTGTGTGTGTGTGTGTGTGTGTGTGTGTGTGTGTGTGTGTGTGTGTGTGTGTGTGTGTGTGTGTGTGTAACAAAAGATATTAATAAGTATGCACTTAGCGGTTGAAGGGTGCACTAGGGGCCGGATTTAGCTATCGCGTTGAGCTCTTAAAGGCGAAGCTTAAGGGCCCCGATTTTTTTTCTAATTTCGCGCGATTTGGTTACGGATACCGGCAGAGGCAGCAGCGGCGAACAACATGCAACTGCGCGTGACACGAAAAGTGATCTCATCAAAGCTTTCGCTGTAACATCCTGCAGCGACAACGGACGGCGGAAACAGCTGGAGGCTTTAACAAAAAAAGAGGCTACACACGTGCAGATATGTCAGGTGGATAGCGACAAAGGGTTATGCTTTGATCACCACATTAACGCAGGTCTGAATGAAACAGCGACGGCCCATCTGAAGACGTGGCTTTTTCGCAGGATTTGCAAAATCGATTGTGTTCTCCGGAAAAGACAGCTGCGTCTACAAAGACAAAATTTATTTATTTATTTATTTATTTATTTATTCCCTTCGACTACCCGATTTCCTATCCGTTTTGTGGATGAGTTTCTGGCAGTAGTGCTCGCCTTACGCAAGTTAGATACAGCTATTACATCAGCTGTCATAATAACAGATTCCCTATCTCTCTGTGCAGCACTTTCTGTTGGTGCTGATAATCACGTAACAAAGGCGTTCCGTGCACTAGTACCTGCGCATTTAAGAAAAGTACGATTAGTTTGGGTGCCTGGACATAAAGGTTTGTTTCTAAATGAAATAGCCGATTCCTTAGCTAAGTCTTCAATCAGCGAACCAATTCTACCGCTCTGTCCATCATCCGCTTATGTGACCGCTGCTCGATTCCACAGACGTACGCTTATGCAAGTCTTTAAAGGTTCAGCACTAACAAACTCTACAGAATATCGTCATTTATTATATCCCTGGCGAAGAGACTTTTGCCGCAATCAAAAACAAGAAGTGGCTATCACACGGCTGCGTTGCCGGGTACCAAATCTAAATTTCTATAAACACAGGTCTGCTCAGGCACCTTTGCCACTGCTTGCATCCTGTGATGAACTGGAAACAATAGACCATTTCTTTTTGACCTGCAGGCGGTTTAACACATTACGAAAAACCCTATTAGAAATACCTTTACGTGGTATTGGTATGGACTTATCTCTGGCTGTCATTTTGTCTATCGGAGCTTTCGTTTCTGGTTTCTCTAATGCGACAGTATGCGCAGCCGTCCGGGACTATATTGATGAAACTAATAGGTTGACTAATTAACAAGTTGCATTATCCTAACATGTCCACATAATTATATACGTATAAAATCAGATTATTGCTATATTCTAAGAATAAATTCGTTTATGTAAATATTTGTATGCATTACATTAAGCACCACACTTTCCTAGGCTATCGGTAACCTTTCTGTTAAACCTCCATCATTCCAAATCTGAACAGTAAATTTTAAAACCACTCGATTCTTGGCCGATCCCCCACAGTGGGTATGCGCCACTAACAATAGGAGAACAACAACAACAACAACACCGTCAGCGCTACACAGGAGTGGCTCAAGCTGGACGTTGTTGCTGTTCGCGCTAGCTAAGCCTACGATGGTATCCCATCTGACATTACAGTATCTGCTATCGAAAAACGTGCCTCAGCTCATTATATACTATCAAAGAAAATGAACTCTTAAATTTACGCTTGTTTTCCTTCTGAGTTCATTGCAAGGCGAAGGTTACAAGTGGCGAGAAAAATATGAAGAGGGAAATTAGTTGAAGCCGATCTTTCAGAAAGAGTTTCTTGTTATGACGCTCACTCAAATGTAGGCTTGTGGATTCAAGTCGTTCCACGAAATGTCGAAATAACAGAAAAGGCGGCAACGTTAGCAATATTTTGAGGCTTTCATTCAGCATTTCCTTGGGCACAGTGGGGACCGACTTCTGACATACGGCACTCGTATAAAACTTTGATCGAAAATTTCGTAACAAAGAAAGATGAAACAATCATGTAATTACAACAATATCATGGAGCTACAAGAGAATTGATCAGTGCGGTGTCCTCCCAAGTGATTCGTGAAACGCTCGTGAGCGTGTGGCCCTTCAGACATCTTGTCTACCGCTTGCTCTTCCATCTAATCCATGTCCGTTTGGTTGCAGGTATACGAGTGGAGCAGTTATAATTTTGTTATAGTACACATCCCTGGGGCATCTCATCCATGCACGAGGCAACGCTTCTGCCTGCAAAATCGTCGCGCAACGGTTTCAAGGCGAAAGCCATGAGACGCCTCTTCAAACGCCAAAACGGACTGTCAGCGGCGTCAACACGTTTTGCATTGTGATCAAGTAATTACGGTTTCATATGATGTCCTTATAGCACTCATGACTGCTAATGTTAGTGATGTCGTTATAGCCCCATATGACGTCATCCCATAGCATCAAAGGTTGGCCGATCACGGAGGCTACGCTAAACCAGGTGAGGCGCCACAGGAAGCGTGCAATTCCTTCGATCATTGAGGCTGCGTGAAAGCACGTGAAAAGATTTCAGATGTGTATCAAGATTAATGAACGAATTGAGATAAAGAAGGAGGAGATGCATTTCCCCTTCGTTAGAATGATGAGGGCTTCTGTGAATTGCATAAAAACCCTGTGAATTGTTTACACAGCCAGCACCGCTAAAATGAGTGAGCACCACGGCGTAGACACGGGCTTGCCTGAGCTC
Organism: Rhipicephalus annulatus; assembly: GCA_013436015.1. Classification (NCBI taxonomy): domain Eukaryota; kingdom Metazoa; phylum Arthropoda; class Arachnida; order Ixodida; family Ixodidae; genus Rhipicephalus; species Rhipicephalus annulatus. Next base: position 11,804 of record WOVY01004449.1, read on the forward strand.
AAACGCTATCGCAGACGCTCTATTCTAAAAAAGAACAGCAGCAACTCGTGCAGCCAATGCCAGTTCTAGGACGTCTGACAGGCTGCCAATGACGTTTATACGTGGCGTATTTTTTTAACAAGAGTGTTTTATGTTACGTTCCACCAAAATTTAAGTGGCGTGTTTCCGTCACGTAAATAACGTCTAAAAATAACATTCAGATGGCTAAAAAAATTTCCGTCAACGGAAGTCGAGCTCACGGCCTCTCGGTCGGCGACAATCGCTTCTGGCACGCTCTCCACTGCGCCACAGTTACATGCTTTAAAAGCTTGAACACGCCTTTTATACTGCCCATTCACAGTGTTCTTGGTAAAGTGCAGTAATGCATCATGAACGTGGGATCCGCGATTAGTACCTTGAAGGCGTCGTTTTTACGCATTCCTCCTATTCGATGCCTTTCTAATATAAGTGCAATTTTGTGAACGACTTAACACATTTTCACGTGGCGACCTAACCGAAGCGTCGGCGTGGCTCATAGCATCCATCCATACCAACAATAGTTCTGCAACGCATGGAGCAACGCGCTTGCTTCGTCTAGACGTTAACTTCGCATTCCCCGCTTACGCTCACCCCGTGACAAATCGTGGCTGGCCATAGGGGAGAGGTTCAGAAAAAGAAAACACGCAACTTCTGCAGCCCTAATAGGGAGCACGTTTTAGCGCCTGTAGGGGTGGGATGAGGGCATTACAGATGTGAAGAAGAGAGAAGAAGATAAATGGCGTCTATGGCCAACGACGTGGCGGGCGGCTTCTATAACCGGTTGTCCAGTCCAGTGTCCTCAAGGAAGCGAAGAACCGCCTTGAAGACTTGGGTGTAGTGCTGTGCCGAGAAGAGGACTCTGTGTATCCGCGGGCTGACCATGGCAACGGAGTGCGGCAAGCAAGACGTCTCATTGTGTGCGAAGCGCTGGGAAAACACACAACAGGTGCTCGATAGTTTCATCTGCCCCGCACGCAGTGCACGCAGAAGACGAGGCTCTGCCAAGCCGATGACGCCGGGCCGCAGGCCAGGAGCAGCCGAAGTGTAAGCGAAGCAGAAGGGACCTTTCCTTCCTGGTGAAACCCTGGTCAGGCAGCCGGGTTGGTGGTTCCATCCTGACCACGTGCACGATCGTCACGGTGGCAGCGTAGCAACAACCTCCTCAATGTGAGCCTCGAAAAGTCTAAGGTGACCACGGCACAGCACACAGAGACGGCGGAGTGATGTGTCCTTCGCCAAGGCGTCTGCCTGCTGATTTCACGAGATGGGACCCACTGCAGAGAAGCATCTATGCAACTGGCAAGGAGGGCATGCAGCTTGGTGACGAGCAGCTGTGTTCCAAAACCTGCCCGTTCCGGCGTCGCCAAGGCCAGCAACGCAGCTTCTGAGTCGCACGCAACAGCCACGGGGCACGTTGGAGGGTTTGCTACCTGGAGGTCAAGTGGCAGGTGGAGACCAGCCGTCTCTGCAGCGGTAGAGCAGGCCGCAAAAGGGAGACGATTGATTGATATGTGGGGTTTAACGTCCCAAAACCACTATATGATTATGAGAGACGCCGTAGTGGAGGGCTCCGGAAATTTAGGCCACCTGGGGTTCTTTAACGTGCACCCAAATCTCGCAAAAGGGAGACGACAGGAGACCATCCAACCAAGTGGTGGCACTACGCAGGAAGCCTTCTAAGCCAGCTCTTCGTCTAGTACTCATTTTGAAATGGGCAGCGTAACGATACGAGGAAAACGAGACAGAAAGGCCTCTCTGTCTTTTTTTTTCCTCGTGTCGTTGCGTTGCCTATTTCAAAATGAGTACTATGAGCCAGCTAGCCTTAGCAAGCAAAGTACTTAGAACTTATTCTAGCTTGAAAGCAGATGCCTGCTTAAGAGCGCAAATGGGTGAGCGACGTTTGGAGAGCCCTCTCAGACCGGTGTTGATAGCCAGTGGTTTTTCTGTTGGCGGGGGAAGAGGGACGGCTGGAGGCACCGGTCCCAAAGCTGTTCGATAGATCTGCAGCAGCTCGCCTATCTAAGATCCTGGTCGACTTTGTAGCCGGGCTGGCTGGTCATGAGGCAAGACAAAACTCGCGTTGCGTTTCCCTCTAATCGGGCAGTGGCGTTAAATGCAGCGAGTAGGTGACGCTAGCACAAGTTTGGCGTACAATCAGTCGCGCTCTTCTGGCTATCACACCACTTTCTATGGTTCCGCTGTAGTGAACTGTAGCTCCACTCTTACCGTTAACTACTAGAGCTACCACAGGCATTCATGACTACAAGGGCATGTTTAATCACTACCTAGTATTCATTCATGGACGTTAGTCGTCGGGATGGATGCATCGTTAATCGTCAACGTGGATGTCTTCACGAAAAACGGTGTTTAAATTTAACTGTCAAACAACAGTAGACATTGTATAGGCTCTCTTATACCAATGTACAGTAAGCAATAAACGACTTATGCAATGAGACGTTTTACTTTCGTGTTATACCGATTCATAATACGGAGGGACCAACCATGTATTTTTTTTCAGAAGGAGCCAAAGACAGTAACTGAAACTATACTTTATTTAACGAAAACTTAAAGTGTGCTTATGTAGCTTTAACTCCTAAAACAGTTCTAATCTAAATGGGGCAAATCCCTAATGTAACATGTACTTATAAAAGAAGTTTCTAACAAAAATTACTCAAATACTCTAACAGATTCAATCAAACTGGGCCACATTCAATATGTCAGCACTGCGTCAACGATCGTGATCAAAGCAACCAATAAAAATTTTTGCTCCAAAAAAGTGATGGTGTATGATGTCTACATATTTTTAGCGCAAAAGTAGAAAACGAAAGAACTCAGAAAGGAGAAAGATAAAACGCCATGCATAAAGAAAGATAAAACACCGGCGCTGTGCATGGTGTTTTCCCCTTTTTCTTTTCAAGTCCCATCGTTTTCTACTTTTGAGCTAGAAGAATATGTTGCACATGATCGAGGTCTGTTAAAAAAGTATTTCACCTTTGGTAGAAGAAAGAAAACTGACATAACTGGAGCGTTGGAAATCTGATCCCCTCAAGGTAGCCCCTTGTGACTCCACACACTTCTCACAGCGCTGTTGTTATAATTGGAAGCATTCGCTTCTTTCGGAATGGAGGTTAGCTCAGCTGTCGTTTCAGCCATAATGTCATTCCTTGTCTAAAATCACTCTCATTTATGTGTCCTCTTGAGTTTGGGAGCAGCCAGAAGTCCCAGGGGGATATATCAGGAGAGTAAGGAGCCTTTCCAAGTTCAGGAGTCTGAAGTTATGCTAAGAAGTCTGAACCACTGAACAAAGTGTGATGAATGTGCAGGAGCATTGTCGAGATGGATGTGCCAGTTTTCTGTTGGCCAACTCAGGTCTCTTGCGTTGCACAGCATCACGTAGGCGAAGTAGGGCATCCCTCTTCGGTGATTTTTTTACCCTGTGGTGCGTACTCGTGCGTACCACACCACTCAGCATCACATTCACGTTGCTGCGCACTTGGCGAGCCGTCTTTGGTCTTGGTGACGTGGAATAGGCTTCGACTTCTGGAGCCACCTTCATCTATGTGCATTCCCCAGAGCTTATTATACATCCTATGTGACATCAGTGCATAATCTATCGTCGACTGCAGCCTTCCTACCTCCCATGTTATTTGCCCTTCACACTTCTCGGTACTGTTGCAAATGATCAAATCAAGCCTTTCACACATATCCATGATCATTTTGCCTGTCGGGTCGGTATACCCATCTGTATCTTCTATGTGCGCATTCGTATCTCCTAGTATAATTATCTCGCACTCTCCTCCTAACTCCTGAATGTCATTTGATATACACTCTACAATTGCCTGGTTTTCCACTCTGGCCTTTGCTCCCGTCCACAAGTACACGAAACCAAGGAGTGTCATTTGCCCTGCCACTGTCCCTTTCAGCCATAAATGTTCCTTGCACTCCTGCTTGACACTTTGCCAGTCTGTACTTGTATGAATGAATGCCCCAATACCATCCCCCTTTCTGCTTCCTTCTGTTCTATTACAATATTCCCACGCGTAGTCCGGATTGTTCGGAGGTTGTTCCATGTCCCTGAGATGTGTTTCTACAAAACCGTATACCATCGGCCTCTCTTCCCTTAGCTGTTCCTCTATCTCTTCCCACTTCAGCCTGTTCCTACCACCCTGCATGTTAATATACCCTATGTCTGAATTGGCTCGGCGCTCGTGGCTACGTCTATTTATTTATGCCCCGGACTCTACCTATCTTAGATACTGGTGCCAATTTGGAATCGGATCTGTCCATACCATCTGTCAAAGAGTCTCCCTGGTTGTTTTTCTCGTTACTAGCTATCCTGCACCCCGAAGCGCCCGCTTGCCCCACCAAAAAAGATACTGCGCGTCCTGCAAGTCGCCAACCCACCTCATGACCTAGCCGCCCTTCGAAGTGAATTCTGTCTCGTTGAAAACCACCCTACCTATGCACCTCTCTGTTTATTTCCACCACCTCAAAGCCTTTCTCTCGACTCATCCGCCATATCTCTTGTTTCGCGTTGACAACCGCTCTTTGCAGGTTGACATCACGCACCGGTACTTCCGGTATAGTGCATATCACTACCTGTACCTGAGGAAAAGTGGTGCGCATGTCATCAACGCCTTTCGCCAGTGTGGTTGATAGTCCTGCTGTATCTTTATTTAAGACATCGTTTAAACCGCCTGAAATTATCACGAGGTTTTGTCTATCAGCTGTAGTTTTGAGTTTTGCGCTCGCTTGCTTCATTACTGCTTCCAGCTTGCGTCCTGGGAACGCCCCTACTGCAACCCTCTTGTCACCTCGTACCCCCTCTTTTATGGCTTCTGTGCATCGATTTAAATTCGAGTCCCCGGCGATTATCACACGCTGTGACTTTTCAGTTTGAGCGTCCTGCACCTGGGAGTTACTTGCACCTGTGACGCCGGCTTCTTTGTTCCCTCCCAGCCCCACCACTACTTCGCTGAAGCTGGGCCCTGCGACAATTGAACCGGCTCAGCCGGTTTTTCCGAACTTGCTTGCTCTTTCTTCTCGGCCGTTCTGGTTGCCGTCTCCCTACTGTTCTCTCCGTAGGCCGCTCCTCTGTTCCCCTTGGCTAGTGCTTCCTCAGCCGCCTTCAGCCTTTCTCCCATAGCCCTCGTTTTCTCTTGCTCTGCCGCCAACGCAATCTCGAGCTCGGTGATTCTCATCAGCAGGTCACTCTGGGCAACCATCATTTTCTACATTTTTTCCTCGACCTCACATTGCCTACACTTCGCGTCAGCCTCTTCTCCTTCCGCTTGTACACTTGGGTCCACTTTCAAAGCCACCCCACATCCTGAACACTTTACAGCCTTTTTAACCATGTTTTTCCGACACCAATTGTTTATATGACTTGTCTCACTCGATAATTACAAAACTCGAGCCCTGCCCTACGAAAAAGAGAAAGTCTAAGCTCTCCTACAAAAGTTTGCGTGTTCGTTGCACGTGCACCTACCCCGCGGTGTGGCAAAAGAAAAAACAACAAGAAAACAAAAAATCAAACACACACACGCACAAACTAATAAATACCTGTTGATTGACCCCCGAAAAAGCCCTGCAATAAAATAAGTGCTACAGGGATTTTAACTGCTGCTTTATAATTATAAAGACAAGCTCAAAACATGCAAAACAACTTATCTGCGCAGTCGATCGGGAGCGCTCAAAAAACACGTCCATCCACCGTGACAGTCCGAACAGAACTTTATATACACACGCATATATACACACGCATATATACACATAGCGCCCCCTAAGGGTGAAAATACTCTACATGAAACAGAAACAGGCTTTGCATGAAATCGATACATCACAGAATGCGCAAATAACGTCCCGATTCCCAGCTCTTCCACAATTTTTCCGGAGAGTCACACGACGGTCCCGCATGCCAACAGCGTTCACTTCGGCAATGACCTGGTCACTTCAGCATGTTGATGGCCGGCCGGAGCATGGCTCGCTCTCCACCACTGTAAGGCCGCGTTCACACTGAACATTCCGGCCGCCGAAAGTGCTCCGACTCCGGTTAGGCGGCGGCGAGATTCGCCAAAAGGGCCCTCTCTGCGCCGATCGCTCTCGGACCAATTTTTGCGGCGTCTGCCGCCGAATCGGTCACCGTGGACCAATAGGAGCGCTAGTCAAGGAATTTTGAAAAATGGCGGCCAAGCCCTACTCACTTGTTATGCCGCAGTGCACGTAAGTGAATGTTGAAACCAACGGGAGTTTAACCTACTTTGTGCCTACTTCGCCTCCGTATTTCGTGAAAGAGGTGACCGAGCTTGCTGTTGGCGTGACCGAGCTTGTTGCGGTCTTGCAGAGCAAAACGAACCCACCAACGCCGCTGGCGTCGGTGGTTTTTCTGCTCTTCGTGCATTACAAGACAGCCACTTGCCTGCAAAGTAAGCAGTACTGTTTTTTCTTGCTTCTTGCGTACGAGAATCGTCGAAGTATACACCACCGAATAGCGTAGTAGCGTTTGCAAGCCGCGACAACTACCGGGTGACAGCGCATCCATCCCGCGTTCGCCCCGTAGTAGATGGCATATTCGGCGGCGTGGGGTTCGTCCAGTGCGAACGACGCTGCGTTTCGGCGGCAGGGGAATTTCGGTCGCTGAAGAAAGCGGATGTTTCAGTGTGAACTAGGTATAAGGCCGTCTTTAAACTGGCTGTACCATTCCTTGACCTGTGTGCGGCGTTGTCACCGAAAGCCGTCCTGATCTTCCCTATAGTTCCCACTTGGCTGTCCCAGTTCTTGGCAAAACTTGACGCTGTAGCGCTGCTCTAGTCGCTCCGTCATTTTCCTTGCTATGAAGAACCAACGAGAGCACTGCTAACTGCCTCACTCAAACACTGAGTTCCAGAGACTGACGCTATTGGTAGGCGGGGAAAAATTCACGCATGCGCACGAAGAATGAAGGTCGGCTGATGCAAGCGCGCTTGTTTGAAATCCACCAGGTGCTCGCAAAAAAAAGGTTGGATACTTTTCTAACAAACTGTACACCACCAACATGATCTGCAGCGGTAATGCCCTCGTCCAATGAAGATTACCAGACGCGACTCCTAGCGATAGCCTTCATCTTGGTCATTCCAGCGTGCCCCTCATGAAGAAGTCACAACACTTCTTGCTGTAATGCGCTTGGAATGACCACTCGCGATCCGATAAGTATACAGCCTTCTTGCACGCTCATCAGAAGTTGTCGATCTGCGTAGAACCTGAGCTCGGAGTCACGTAGCTCAACTGCAGATCATAAGGCATTTTGTAGCTTCGCTAAAGTTGGTTGGGTCCTTAGATGTAGCTTCCACGACTACAGTCGACCGCAGCACCCGAGGATAAGCAGCCTCCAGCATGAACACTTCCACTGGCAGTTCCACAGGTTGACTGGTAGTTGTAGCCGACTCAAACCATCCGCTCCCGGCCGTACCAAGCATCAGAGCCTAACACATGATACGCGGTGAACACATCTCAGGCACGTGCTTGTCCGGAGCAAGTAATCCAAGTGTGTAGTAGCCTCGAACTCGCGTCCCCAGAGGTATTGTCGGAACTTGGTTACTCCAAACATGTACATCCGATTTTAGGGGTGAAGCTCTATATAGCGGCACTTGTTCGTCCCGCGTAGTATGTAACCAGTCTTACGGTTTGACCTGCAAACAGTTTGACCTCCAAGGTGGTGCCGGTGAGAGATTCCTTCTGTGCGTTGTTGAACAACAAAAAATAGTGCTCAATGTACATGCCAATAGCTGATAATGGGGTATGAGAGACAGGAGCATTCGGCTTTTAGTTAACGTGCACGCTGCGATCCCCATTAGCAGCCATTGCATGTACATTGAGCACTATCTGAAGGGAAAGGGTTGCTACGTTATACCCGCTGGATGTACCCACCTTAGTTTTAGAAAGGTTTAGCGAGCGTTGAGCTGCAGTGCCATGAATACAATGAACTTGTGTATACCATGAATGAACTCGAGGTAGTTAAAGGTGGGAAGTAGGTACGAAGTGCAAGCCGTAAGAAAGTAAAAGCCGAATTCTCCTGTCTCTCATTTCCCATGCAGCCATTGGCAAGCCATTGAGCTCTATCTGCCAGGAAAAGGTTCCTACGTTATACTCGCTGGGCGTAACCTCCTTGGTTTTAGAAAGGTTTAGCGAGTGTTGAGCCGCAGTGCCATAAATACAGTGAACTAGTATATAGCATGAACTCGAGGTGGTTAAAGGTGGGAAATAGACCCGAAGCGCAAGCTGTTAGAAAGTGTGCGTGTGCCATCTCTCGTTTAATCCTTGGAATGTCCGCTGGATGGCGGTGTTTATATATGGGGAATATATAATGAAAAGATGCGAGATGGTGGTACCTGGGGTGTTGAATAGATGGACGAACGGACACACAGACAGAAGCTTGAATGGGCGCATGAACGGACGCAGGGGCGGATGCATGTACGAACGCAGGAACGGACGCACGCACGGACGGGCGGATGGACGCATGGACGATCGCACAGACGGAAGGAAGCAAGAACGAATGGACGGACGAATGCTTCGCCCCTCTCTCCATCATTCACTCCGTGGATATGCTGCCAATTTTTTTTTGCCTATGCAAAAGTTTGCTTTCGCAGCTTTTAGGTTTGTGCCGCTTTTTACAGCCTGCTCGATTCTCTCCATGCTACACCTTGTCATGTCGGTATACTTACGTCTATTGATTAAGTTTGAAAGCTCCAATAGCTCACTTTCGTCCATTGCATTTGAGGCTTTCCTGGTTTGTCATTTCTTAGCAAGATTTTTCGTCTTCCGAGATAGTTTGCCTGTGTCCTGTCTAGTGACTGTACCTCCGACTTCCATTGCACACTCTTTGATGAGGCTGGTAAGATTATCGCTCATTGTGTCAATGGTAACGTCGGTTACCTCGTTTAGTGCCTCGAATCTATTCTGAAACAAAACTCTGGATTCTTGTACTTTCCCTCTCAATGCTAGTTCAGTAATTAGCTTCTTGTGTAACAGTTTTTGTCTGTTTATTTAAATCTAGGTGAACACCAGCTTTTATCATTCTATGGTCATTGCATCAGATCTTGCTAACTACCTCTACATCCTGTAGGATGCCTGGGTGTGCACACAAAAGTGAAGTCTATTTCATATTGATAAGAAGTATCACTACCAGGAAAAACAAGGGAAGCGCGGGTAGAGAATGAAGACGACGTTGCCTCCACTGCGATCCGTCTGAGTGGGTACGAGCCATGGCGATGGAAATCATCATCATTATACTGTGATCGCGGACTCGAGGCGCATTAAAGAAAACCCATTAAGTTACCTTGCCTTGTTTAACTATTTGGTGGAAGGTGCTGGGTAGGACGAGCCCAAAGACGGGAGTTTCACTACCAGGACTTTGTCGCAGCCGCCGCCTCGCCGGACTTCCACCTTCGCCGATCGTAATGGCCCCAGAACAGCCATCCAACGCTTCGAGGCCAACTCCGATGGGTTCCGTGCCGTACTACAGAGTGCCACCAAACTTCGGCGGGACATCAGTAGAAGTCGTCGACGTGTGGCTCAAGAACTACAAGCGGGTGAGCAGAAGCAATGGCTGGGACTCGAACTAACAGCTCAGTCATGTTGTATTCTCGTTAACTGACACCGCCCTCATGTGGTATGAGAACCACGAAGACATGTTCACGACTTGGGAACGTTTTGTTGAAGAAGTGCAGAAGTGCTTCGGTGATTCGGACGCAAAGAAGAAACGCGCGGAGCAGACATTGTCTCAGAGAGCACAGCTTCCGGGAGAAACATGTACGACATACATTGAAGCAATATTGAAGCTGTGCAAGATCGTGAGTGGGAGGATGTCTGAAGAAGACAAGGTTGGGCAAGTTCTCAAGGGTACAGCCGAAGACGTGTACAATTTCTTAATTAGGAAAGACTGCTTGAACTCCGTGTCCGACGTGATGAAGCACTGTCGTACCTTTGAATCCCTCAAGATGCGACAAATTTCTCAGAAATTCGGCCGCCTGTCCTACGTCCCCACTGTGGCTAGTGTTGAAACAGTGCCACCTAACGACCTTGCTTTGACCATGCGGCAGATCGTCAGAGAAGAGCTGCTTCGATGTCAGCAGACCTATCATCGCCCCAGCGATATTCAGGATGTGTACGTAAACGAACCAGAACGTGTGCGGACTCTTGTTTCTCTTCCACCATGGCAACCATCGATCAACTCAGCAGACGCTTATGAATATCAAGGCACACGGCAGGCTGGATTCCCTCGTCAACCAACTCCCAACTACGAACGAAGTTTTCGCCCGCCTGTTTACCCAACATTGCCTGCCTACAGTGCCCCTGAAGGGCGGCACCACTATCCCATGCCTTCCGAGAGGAGTCGTTACTCTGAGCAGCCACGTGCCCCTCGACCAATTCCGGTATGCTACAACTGTGGCGTCCCGGGTCATATTGCACGTTTTTGTGACCACCGCCCATATCAGCGACAGTCTTGGCACATGTCTCACCAACCTTTCGACCATCCGCACTCCACGTCACGGAAACCACGCACACCTACCGGGTCACGCTACCCTCGCCGGCCTCTGATCGAAGTTTGACGCCACCACCAGCTTCCGGTGCTCCACGATCGCCGTCGCCACGACGACGCGCACGTACACCACCGTCAGAAAACTAGTCGGTGCGGCCAGTGGGGGTGAGGCCGCGAGATCACAGGTGCTATCTACAGATATACCCCCGTCAGCGTTTATGTTGAAGAATAAAGTTCATGTAGTTGTCGATAGAGTGCCTTCTATGGCACTTGTGGATACAGGCGCGATGAGTGTAAATTTTAAGAACCTGCTAGGACAAAAAGTGATGTTTGCCTGAACCGTGGGGTGAAAATTCGTGGTGTGAGTGGTGACGTGTTGTGTCCGGTGGGATATTGTACTGTGGACGTCTCGCTGTGTGGCAAGGTGTTTTGCACAGAGTTTGTGGTTATTCCGCGGTCTACACATGACGTTATCTTGGGTATTGACTTCTTGTGTGAGTGTGCAGCAACTGTAGACTGCAGAAGTGGGCATCTTTCTATACACGGTACTTTCCCAACGGCGCTCTTAGAAAATTCCTGTCCGGAGGAATGCATCTTTTTCGTCTCCGTGGATACAGTCGTTCCTGCATTTTCTGCTGTGTGTGTTCCCGTGACATGTTCCAGTAACAACTGTGGCACGTTTGACGCCACGCTCGAACCGATTTCCTTGGCATGCCTGAAAAAGAGCATTCTCATTCCCCATTGTATAGTGTCAGTCATTGATGGACGGGCAGGTGTGTGGACAAAGAACAGTTCCATGGAGCCTGCCATTCTGCCAGGCGGCATGAAACTTGCAGTATTTAGACCCGAGTCATGTACGACGCTGGTTGCGCTTGTTGATGCTGCAAACCAAAATGAACATCTAGGCTTAGAAGGTTCAGAAGATGCCCAAATGCTACAAATGGTCAGCAAGTCACTTGACCAAAGCGAACGTCTCACACTGCTCGACGTTCTATCTAAGCACTCGAAAGTGTTCGATTTTTCTAAATACAGCCAAAGTCCCTTAATTCCAGCGTCCCGGATACGTCATCAGATCCACACCGAGTCGGCGCATCCCATTAGGCAGAAACCTTACCGAGTGGTATCATCGGAGCGCAAGATCATCAATGAGCAAGTCCAAGAAATGCTGCAAAATGGAATAATACAGTAATCGGCAAGTCCGTGGACTGCTCCCGTCATTCTAGTGAGGAAGAAGGATGGTACGTGGAGATTTTGCGTTGACTACCGCCGACTGAATTCTCCTACCAAGAAAGACGTCTATCCACTGCCGCGCATCGATGACGCTCTAGACTGCCTGCATTCCGCGTCCTACTTTTCATCTGTCGACCTAAGATCAGGTTACTGGCAACGCAGCTGACAAAGAAAAGACGGTATTCGTTACGACCGACGGACTTTACGAGTTCAACGTTATGCCATTCGGATTATGTAATGCTCCTGCGACATTCGACAGATTTATGGACTCTGTAGTTCGTGGTTTAAAATGGCATATATGCATGTATTACCTTGATGATGTAGCTTCTGGACGTACGTTTGAGGAGCACAACACTCGCCTAGACCTCGCGCTCAGCTGCATTGAAAAAGCTGGCCTTGTATTGAATTCAAAAAAGTGCCACTTTGGCGAGCGACAGACATTGGTGTTAGGACATCTCGTTGACAAAGATGGCATTAGACCTGACCCACAAAAAACAGCGGCCGTTGAATCATTCGAGCGTCCTAAATCTGTGAAACAACTGCGTAGCTACATCGGGCTCTGCTCCTATTTCCGCCGGTTCGTACCCAAGTTTGCGGATATCGTTCACCCCCTGACGAGCCTTCTACACAAGAACAGCCCGTTTCAGTGGACCTCCGAGTGTGATGCCGCTTTTCACAAGCTGAAGTGTTTGTTAACTTCGCAGCCAATACTTCGGCACTTCAATCCTTCGTCGCCCACGGAAATTCACACATACGCAAGTGGCATCGGTATCGGTGCCGTTCTCGTTCAGCGTTCTGGCAAGAAGGAACACGTTGTGGCGTACGCAAGTCATTCTTTAAGCAAGCCTGAACGCAACTACACAGAGACCTAACAGGAATGCCTAGCGGTAGTCTTTGCCGTACAACGGTTTCGCTCATACATCTATGGTCGCCCGTTCACTATCGTCACAGATCACCATTCCCTGTGTTGGCTGGTCAACCTTCGTGACCCATCCGGCCGCCTCTCACGATGGGCTATTCGTTTGCAAGAACATGTCTTCACCATTTCATACAAGACTGGCCGTCTACACGCTGATGCAGATTGCCTCTCCAGAATACCGCTACCATCGACAGATTGTGAAGGCGATAACTTTGACCACCTTATCGCTTCTCTGTCGTCTGGCTTTACTGATGCCGTGACTTTCGCCGCTGAGCAGCGTAATGACCCAAGCTTGAAAGCTCTCTTCCCTGAAGCGAGAAATTCATTAAGCGAAGGCCGATTCTGCGTCCGAAATGGTCTTCTTTACCAGAGAAACTTGTCCACGACGGGCGCCCGCTTTCTGCTAGTTGTTCCTGCGTCCCTCCAAACGTCTGTTCTGCGTCTCACGCATGATGACCCCACCTCTGGCCATCTAGGCACCACACGAACAATTAGTCGCACGAAAGAGCGGTTCTATTGGCCGAAAATGAGCAAGACAATTCAGAACTACGTGGCCAGCTGTACGCAGTGCCAGAGCCACAAGCGGCCCTCCTCGGGTCCAGTTGGTCACCTGCAACCTGTAAAGCCTCCCGGTTCCCCTTTTTAAAAGGTCGGCATTGATCTGATGGAACCATTTCCACGCTCCTCAAAAGGTAACCGGTGGATAATTGTGTGCGCCGACTACCTGATGCGGTACTGCGAGACGGCTGCCTTATGCTCCGCCACGGCAGTCCAGGTTTCGGAGTTCCTGTTGCATTCAGTCATCCTCCGACACGGCCTCCTCGCGTGATAATAAGTGACCGTGGACGACAATTTACCGCTGATATTGTCGAATCATTACTTCGTTTGTGTGCCTCCAAGTTCCGACACTCAACTACATATCATCCGCAAACTAACGGCCTCACCGAGCGCACAAACCGAACGTTGATCAACATGTTGTCAATGTACGCCGCCTCCGACCACGAAAACTGCGATGAAGTTTTACCATTCGTCGCGTGCGCCTTCAACACGTCGAAACACGAAACGACAGGCTACAGCCCTTTCTATCTGTTCTACGCTCGCTCACCTCGACATACACTGGGCACTATCTTCCCTTTTGTCGTCCATGACGACTTAACAATTGCGGAAACTTTGTGTCGTGCGGGAGATACACGTCGACTTGCCTGCTTACGTACACTGGCAGCGCAAGAGTCCCCCAAAACTCGCTACGACAGTCGACACAGGCATGTAACCTATGCCCCCGGTGATCTAGTGTGGGTGTGGACCCCAATACGCAGACGTGGCTTGAGCCGAAAGCTACTGGCACACTACGCCGGTCCTTTCGCGATACTCCACCGTCTCAGCGAGGTCAACTATGAAATTGCACGTGTCACCACTAGTGGCCGACGTTCATGCAAGACAGAGGTGACGCATGTTGCCCGCCTGAAGCCGCTTACACGAACGATGCAAGAATGACTCGCCCAGAGGGCTTCGTCTGAGACTGGAGGAATGATAAGAAGTATCACTACCAGGAAAAACAAGGGAAGCGCGGGTAGAGAATGAAGACGACATTGCCTCCACTGCGATCCCTCTGAGTGGGTACGAGCCATGGCAGTGGAGATCATCATCATTATACTGTGATCGCGGACTCAGGGCGCATTAAAAAACCCTCATTAAGTTACCTTGCCTTGTGTAACAATACTTAGTTTCACCATTAGGACTTCGCCACATCCACTTTACGTTAGCACGTTTTCAGATGAAGTTATTCAAGATCCGTAAATTATTACCTTCTGCAAACTCTACTAATAACATCCCCTTCGGATTTCTAGAGCCGGTGCCATATTCCCTCACTGCGTGATTTCCTGCCTGTTTCTTGCCGATTTTGGCATTAAAGTAGCCCATCAGAAAAGTATACCGTGGTTTTCTTTTTTCTTTCTTTATTGGTTCGTTCAAGTTCTTACTAGTACATGAAAATACAGAACATTTGTTAGACTCATAGCCACTGGCTACTAAGTAGTCTATTAAAATATACAATTAAAGGAACAGGTTGTTCAAACAAAGCAGCCATTAAAAGTACACTTTAATCATAACAAGAAAGAAAACGGTGCAAAACATGAAAAGGAATCATATTGCCATTGCCCTAAGAGCATGGATTCCAAGGCAATAGCGATACCGCGCAACATGGCGTGGGTATGCGTGCAACATATTTCTATTCCCTACATCAAATATAAATGCACAGTGGTACATAACTTTATATGTGACACTTTACTTTATTAATGGCTGACTCTACGTATTCATAGAAGCGTTCAACCAAATTATCGTCATGGCTCGATGTAGGCGCGTAGGCCTGTACCCCCTTCATCTTGTACCTTTTGTTATTCTTAATTATGACACTTGCCACCCTCTCATTGATCCTATAGTATTTTTCTATGTTGCCAGCGATATTCTTGCGTATAAGAAACCCCACTCCTAAATCTTTTCTGTCAACTAAACAACGGTAACAAAAGACGTGTCCGTTTTTAGCACTGTACAAGCCTCACATGTCCTAACTTCACTGGGCCCTGTACGTTACATCCCATTTAACACCCTCTAATTCCTTGAATAGCCCAGCTAGACTAGCTTCTTTAGATAGCATTCTAGCATTGAAGGTAGCCAAGTTCAGATTCCAATGGCGGCCCATTCGGACCCAGAGATTATTAGCACCCTTCGCTGTGTCACACGTCTGACTGCCGCCTTGGACAGTTGCTCAGGAGAAGTGTATTTGCTAAAATGGGTGTTTTGTTGCATATGCGACACATAATCTGTTCTGAAGAATTTATGTAATACAAGGTGCAATCGGAGTCGTTGGGATCGATTACTTTAAGCAACAGATTGAAAATAAACATCGGCAAACTAAAGAAGCTATAACTTTCAAATTATTGCTGTTGGGCTAAACTTGAATTTTGTTAAGTGTAACCCACGAAATAATAGAGGCGTATAGGCATTGAACGAATTTTCGAAGCGACACTAGTATCGACACATTCATTCCTAAGGTGCTCGACAGAGTTCACGGGCATTTTGCAGTCATTTTTGTATAGCAATGCAAGAAATGGCATTCTGCTAGGGGGTAGGGGGGAATGAAAAAAAAATTAAACAGCCCATCTTTGATATAAGGGTGGTTAAGGGTATCATAGTGGAAATCCAGAAGAAGAAATGGACACGGGCCAGGCACGTAGCACATAGGCAGGGTAACTACTAGCCATTAAGGGTAACTGTGTGGATTCCCAGAGAAGGCAAACGCATGTGGGGTGACAGAAAGCTATAGGAGGATCGATGAGATTGAAAAGTTCGCAGGTTACAACATGGCCACCAAAAGCACAAAGTGTTGATTGGCGGATCACGAAAGAGAGGCCTTTGCGCTGCAGTGGGCGTAGTTAGACTGGTGATGATGATGATGAAGGTGCATGTCTCAAAATTTAGACCACCATAATATTTATTTAAAATTAATACGAATATCTTTCAAACTCAACAGCTACATTTAATCATTGCGAAATCTTTATCACGAAGTAATCACAAATAAGTTAATAATTCAACTTTAGTACATTAGTCAATTAATTACTCTGACCTTTATTTCCGTGAGTGATGTCCGCCGTGTCAAGTACTCGAGCTCAAAGACTACAAAAAATTTTGGGGCCCTTAAAGAGATCAATTACGGAAATTGTGGGGGAAGCTTTCGCATATGGCTACGTTCTGTGTAATGGGTATCATGCTTTAAACCACAAGCAATTATGAGAGTGAAAAGTCTTCAAACTTTCTGTGCATCAACTTTCTATGCATGCATTAGGCACAGTAACGTGTGTGCCTTTGGTAATGAGAGGCCGGCTTTAAGCCATGAAGTAGGTATGATAATCACATGTTTAGAGGCCCGATGGAAATGTATGCTTGTGCTATGCAATATTACGACAATATTAGATGTTCTATTGTGAAGTCCATATACAGGATGCACGTGTTAACAAATCATGAAAGTTGTTTTCACTGCATTTAAAGCACAGTAGTTATTTTTACTATATTTCCAAACAGACACGTGACTGTGTGGTTAAACACCTGCTTTCAACGCAGATGGGCTGGGTTCGATACTCACTCTGACCTGAAAATTTTCAATATTCATTTTATTTACATCTTTCTCGATTTTTCCCTCTAGCACAAGATGATTTTTCGCTCACAACCAGAGACGCGCACACTGACAGCGACGTCAGAATTTTTTATGAAACGAACACTTTAACGCAACTTTGTTAATATCTGTCAGGGACATATGTCGGCAATACTTGTGAAGCTCACTCAGGCTCACTAATGACATATATTTTGAGCTTTGGACTCACTTGGACTCAGACTCTTGAAAATTTTACCGAGTCGGACTCACTCGGACTCATGCTCACAAAAATTTTCTTCAGCCGGAGTGACTCGGGCTGAAACTGACCAAAACATTACTCAACCGCATCCACGGCTCGGCTCATCATTTACGGCTCGGCCTGAGTGAGTCGGAGAGAGTCGACTCATGAGTTCGTCTGCCAAAAATTAGCCTCTTCGATCCTGATATCGATGCTCTTTAACACCAATATTTCACGTAATCGGTGCTTTTTTTTGGTGTTGTTTGGCATAGCATCTTCGATAAAGAGTTCCGAGGGCTTCCAGACCGGTAAGGTCATTTTTCTTAGAAGAGATGACTTCATGAGGTACAATATGAAAAAATTTCCTAGAAGAGTTGGAGGGGGAAGATAACGACACCTCCACGTAATTCACATTTTTAAATAATAAATATTGAAATGGTGTGTGAACGACACTGCTTTGGAATACCTGTAACTAGACGTGAGTGCAAATGTGAATCCAGGTAAGGGTGATAAGTAGTGCTGAAGATCACTAGATAGTATTTTGAGTCAGCAAAAGCAAGTGATATTCACTAAGCCTCACTCAAGAAATATACTTTGCGCTTTGGGGACTGACTCGGACTCACATTCACGAAAATTTTACTCCCCCGGACTCACTCAGACTCAGACTGACAGCTTAATCAGAGTCTGAGTGAATCGGAGTCGCCTCATGAGTAAGTTCGCCAACCTATGGTCATGGACGAAACTTAAGATTGTGTACCTTATAAAAAGTATACACAACATATGCAGTTCATTTCATTTGTGAACGAGATATAGGCGGCTAGGCAGCTCTTGCTTTATGCCACAAAGCATTGATTGATTTGTGGGGTTTAACGTCCCAAAACCACCATTTGATTATGAGAGACGCCGTAGTGGAGGGCTCCGGAAATTTTGACAACCTGGGGTTCTTTAACGTGCACCCAAATCTGAGTACACGGGCCTACAACATTTCCGCCTCCATCGGAAATGCAGCCGCCGCAGCCGGAAATCGAACTCGCGACCTAAGGGTCAGCAGCCGAGTACCTTAGCCACTAGACCACCGCGGCGGGGCTGCCACAAAGCATGGTCTCTTGTGTACAAAAAATGCTAAAATTTTTGTTTTTATTGTTTTGGTTCCTCGTGTATTGATGTGAGTGTAAAATTTAGTTCAGATCAGCGAATGACTGGCCCTACTTCTCGTTTATCAGTTTCAGAGACGAACCAAGAACCGTAAGATATATTATTATTAATATTAATGATATTACTTCATATTTAATAAATAAATCAAGGTTTTCTTAGCTTTACAAGAAACAACTTAAGCAGTGATGACTGCTCACTTTCCTTATTGCCAACACCTAATAAAGGCAATGGCAAGATCGAAACGAAGCATCGTTTAGGTGTGCATATACATGATATGCCTCTTATTACATATGTGCAGAATGTATTATCATTCAATATGTTCACGCGCTATTTCAGAATTTTCATGCCTTAAGTCCTCTCCAGATGCATGCTAGAGCTTTCAACTACCTCGGTGGTGCAGTCATTGTTTTTCGACTGCCGACTCGAAGTTCACGGTTTCGATCCGGCAGTCCCATTTCAGGTGAAATGCAAGAGATCCATGTGCTGAGATCGAAATTTCCGGAACCCTCCTCTACGGCATTTCTTTGTCACATCACGGTTTTGAAACGTAGAACCCCCGATAATATAAAGTATTATTACTAAGAGAAAAATGCTATGTGCCTCATTTAGCCCAAAAATTGGCCCTCGGCATTGTCTGCATAAACACGAGTGATGCGAGAAATCCCCAATCAGTCATCACAACGTCACAAGTCGCCAGAACTTACGACATCGTCTTGACGTCCCGCAGTACAGCGAGCTATGCAGTTGCTCATGTGCGCCTGCCAGCACAGTTAACAAAAAGCGCGACTCTCCAATCAGGACCGCACGTCTATTCCAAGCTGATTCTGCTCCCTTCTCTTGCATTACTAGTATCTCGTCACATGAACTGGCCGACTATTTGTAAGATTGTGGGGTCTTTGAACTGCCTAATCGTCCTTGTACTCGGTGCCCGTGTTTTATACACCTCAACACATCCATACAATATAGTAAAAACCAATGTACTAGTTAGCACGATGTCGTCTGAGATAGGTCAAAGTAACAGTTATTGAACAATAAAACACATGAAAAACTAATGAAGCATAGATGACATTACTTCAGTTTTCTTATTGTATACTGTACCAATTATAACGCAAGCACAACTTGATGTGGTTGAAAAAGCAACCAGTTAGTCGATGCCGAACCGGTATCCTTCAAAATATGCAATATATGTATCTTAGTACGATTCGTTACTGCGGAAGACAAATACCTAAGCACATTATCTTTCTTATTTTGTCCTAATTGCAAAGTGACTAATGTAAATAGTAATAAACTTGCAAGCTTATGTACCCCTTCCTGAGGCATGTATACGTGGGGCCGGGGGGCCTCATTCTCTCTAATCATTTAAAGGAGCAGTGACACCAAATTTCTAACTCGAGATGTGACGTTCATTCTATTGCTTGGTACACTAGTTTTTTTAGCAAAGTATGAATTGCGTCTGTTACATAGAAGATATTTTATTTTAAGCGCAAAGAGTGCCCAAAGCTCATTGGTGCATTCCCAGCCATGAGACATCGTCAGTATTTTGGTGTGTTCAGCAAGCTCCTAGGCCATGCCTCAGGGGCCGTTTGACGAAGTACGCGCAGCATTAATGTTGACAATTTCAATGTTGTCATCGTGTTGCCTACATGTGGTACCATCTGCCTGGCTGCCTAGCGACGACTTCTTTTGCTTTGTTTCACTTGCTTCGTGCAGTGCGTTTGTGTAACTCCTGCGCTTTCGTTGTGCCGTTTCGGGTGATTCCACATGAAGTTGGGAGCGTGAATGTGATTATTTGAAGCTACGGTCATTGTAAACAAGTAATACTAATGCAGCATTCATACGTCTTACTAGCCAGCATAACCTAGGCATGCGTATCCAGTTGCTTTATCGCTGCTCGGTCCGGCGTCGATTTTCAGAATCACTGCTCAGAACATCCAACGAAAATATTATTCGTCACATCGCGAATCGCCGCAATACATTATTCGTCAGTGTTTTCATCGTCATTTGCGGGCGTGAATTATGGCGGCGATGACAATCGGGGTGGCGAAGACATGCCACACACGTGCGCCCCGAGCAGAGGAAATGTCAACTGAAGGCCGCATCACCATTTCGTGTGGCCACGTGATAAGATGGAACGGGATCACTTGAGTTGACCGCTTGGCAGTGCTGAAAATTGGTGGGCTTTGCAACCGTTTTGAATTGCGTTCGCTACTGGTCCTACTAATGAATATTACATATATTAATTCGTCCCCTTGTTGGATTACTAGTGCCAAATCGTTACTGTGGGACCGAAAACTACTCCTTCATGCATAAAACACGGCATGTGTAAAGTTGGTGCCACTGCTCCTATAAGGGGGGTGCCAGGTTTCCTCGGTACCTTTGCTCAGTTCTGGACCTGTACTGTTGTTGTGCAATGTGCAGCGGTAATAGGCAACAAAGTTTTTTCTTTAGAATAATGCCTGATGTATTCCAATGTTGCATTCCAAGAAGTGTTTACTTCCCACCTTTATTTTCTGAAAGCTGGTGCTCAACCTTCTTTTTTGGGTGGAGGGGCAGACAAATAGAAAGGGAAGAAGACCTGCCCCCCTCCCCTCTCAACACCTGCTATTTACACAAAACCCTGTACACGCCTATGAGCACGACATCACAACTTCATAGCCTGTGCCAACACTACGGAAAATTGGCTGAAAAAGGTATCAAAGTTAGAACAACAACAGTGACTTTTTCCTGGGACATGTATAGGGAACAGTCCCAAATAATAACCATATTTAAAACACTTAACAGTATGAAAATTTATTGCTCGTGATTACAATACCGACAAGGTTCATTTTATGCTGGAGATGCAAAATAATGAAACTTTTTAATAGTATTGCATTTCCCAGAGCATCAAGGAATCGATCAAGTTGAAGTAAGAAAGAGGAAAAATGAAAAAAACACTTGTTTCTACAAAGTATTCCACTTACATAATTAGAAATACAAGACACCAGAGACGATGTCCCGAGACTTGCGTGCTCATGTCACGCAATGTCGCAAGATGAAACGATCAACATGTCTCCGTTCAATAATGTGATTCTGCCTGAAAAACGTAAGTATGCAATTTTTACATACGGCCTGACAGCTGCAAAAGACGTGGATCGTTTCATGACAGTCAGAACTTCCACCAGTGACATGAGTGGGTAGCTGATAACATAAAAAAGTGGAAGCGATAATTGAATGAAGGTGCACCAGGTTTGACAACATCAACACTACCATCACAAACGTGGCAGACTAATAAGAATCTCCCTAGAATCGGACACACGTTGAGTGAAGATGAGTGATGTCAGAACTAGATGGGAAAATATGATATCAGGCTTTCCTGCCACAATGAAATAGTGTAACTGTTCACAAAGTGAGCAAATGTCATGCACACTTCACTTACAATTACAAAAATACAGCTTTAATTACTGCATAAAACATAATGCGACATTAAAAAAGTAAAACAAGCCAGTAAGCTACGATTATGAAAGATTGTGAACCATGAAGCAACCTTGTAACGCCTTTGAAACTCGGATGAGTAAATGGTTATTGCACACACCACCCTCAAGTTACTAAAAAAAAAGTGGGCTTCCTCCATGAAGCAACATCACAGTTCGAAAATCAAAAAGCTATACTGGAAGTACATACAGAATTATAAATATTTATCAGAAATTACTCCACAACATATATAAAGTTATATGTAAATATTCTTCAAATTAAATCTGTTTTTTGGCTCATGGTCAATGTTTCATAATGTCTTCGTGTTCTTGGTTTTTCAGGTTCAAAGTATTTTTGGTACAGTAGAGAGCAAGAGAAATTATTATGAAAGCCCAACTATAGCTGTAAATGAATTTAACTGGACCATTCTTGCTACTGCTATCACAATGCACTTGTACATCCATGCAGACTTTTGACACATTGTAAAATACTATACACAGGACAACAGGAATATACTGACACATCTATGTATTGAACACAATAAGATACTATAACAACTTTAAAATTTATTAAAACGAAAAAGAAACATGTGCACTTAATAGTACGTGAAAGACTTCAACCTGTGTTGATGGCAATAGAAAGGTCAGCTGCTGGTACAACGATACCATGCACCCAACCAAACCCCACCCCACCAAAATGTCATCACTGAGTAACAACAGTTTTTCTTGCAGTATAGCAATGCTAAATGTGATGTTGAACAAACAAACAACCAAAAAGTTGTTTTCCACAAACCACATCAAGCAAAATGAAACTATGTAACTAGATTGTTTGACTGCTCATGGACGGAGTACGGAATATAGGGGAGAGTTTGGAGGCTTGGGACAATTGGAGGAATAGGACGGTGTGTTTATCTCTCCTGCAGTGATCTTGAAAATTTTAGCCTACAACTGATTAAACAGTAGACTAAAACCTCGTTCACCCAGATCTTGTTAACTTGGAAATTCGATCAACTCAGACTCGCAGCGCTGTCCTGGCAAAACTGTGTGTACTTCAAGGTGTCAAATGCTTGTTAATTCAGAGGGAATCATTCGTGCACTAGTTAACTCGGACAACTCCAAACGAACAACTCCAGCAGAGTATGATCATGATGATAGTGAACGAGAGAGAAGTGGCTAGGTGGTACTAGTAACCACCCGGTGGAATTGCTTGAGCCACTGGTGCATCCAGGTTCTACTAGATATGGAACGGTCGACCGGACAGTCAGGGACGGTTTGCGCTGCCACCCCTACTACAGCTAGCACAGCTGCTCGCTACACCTATGCTGCTGGTTCCTCTGTGTTGTGACTGTGTGCACATTGCGTCTCTGGCTGTGCTTGTGCGCTATGCCACCAGCGTCGTGCTTCAAAGTGATGGCGACCATCACCAGAGTGAAGCACCCGCTGTCATTGAAGAGCTGTGCGTTGGTTCTCGTGACAGCAATCCTGTGCACCATCCCCCAATGTGGTTGAAGAAGATTGTTCTAGCACATACTTTTATGATGAGGCACAGGAAATAACATTTTTTATGAAATAAAGGTGTGCCTGTGCCGAGTACATTTTTCTTTTGCTTTCATAGTCCATTTGATGATCCGAAATTCAGTTACCTTGAACATTTCTGTCGTCATTCCTGTCAGATACCGGTTAACGAGGTTTTACTGTACTAACATACCGACTGTATAAATGTAATGACTGGTGCCTTTAGTGCATGGAGCTTTCTGTAACTGAAAACTGGGGTTTTCGTGTGCCCGAGGTGAGCGTTCACTATATGAATTGCATCACTCTCCAATTTAAACCACCTTTTGGATTCCCATGTAAATTGTTCTCCGAAAACACACATGATTACTGGGCTTTTTAAAAAAAATTGAGCCATTACGACTGAAGTTTACCCACTTGGCTTTGTTTACCTTGAGAAACAAAGTTAGAGAGGAAGGGAAAAGTTGAGTTGAGGGAGGAACAGGACGCTGTCCTATTAATACTCTCTGTCCTACCGTCACACTGCCTTACACAGCGCACAAAGAAAAAAGTGAAAGTTTCCTAGATGTACATTAGGAAAGCATACAAATGAAGAATTCATAGAGGTTAGCACAACAGCCCTCAAAAGGAGGGCAGTACAGTCAGGACGTGGCGCCACAGCCCATGAAAAATGGCATTGCTGAAGGATTGCTGTTCTTCAAGTAGAAAGACACACTGGCCGTTGCCTTGGTTGAATCTGACATTGAAATGTCTGGTTTCAATTAGCCTCATGAATACATTCAAGTGACAAAAGGCTGTGTTCTTTTTTGTTAGTGTAATTTTTAAAAATTTGTGTTCATTACATTAGTAGAGTGGCCAGCAGTAATGATGTCTCAGCATTCGTATGCAGTTCTTGCAAAATAAAGAACAGAGCTCTCGGTTCTACTTTCCTCCTGAGAAAAATATGGGGTCTTTACCTAGTACGAAAGTTGTGATGAAGCTTCCAGTGTCAAAACTATCAGTACAGCAAAGTTTTTGCAACTCCGTTTAATGTTTGATGTTGAACTATCCACTTATAATGATTCCTGAAGAGACTTGTCCCACTGTTTTACATTTGTCCTATTCCTCCCTATTGATGTCCCCCTCCACCCACAATGATTTCCACGATTCCTGGTGCAGCTGTAAAAAAGTTAGTGATGGCTAAAATCTGCCCCATTCCACCCACAGAGGCAGGCGGACTGGGACAGATTTCAGCCATCACTAACTTTTTTACAGCTACACCAGGAATCGTAACAACCATTGTGTCTCAAAAGCTTTGCAGCTTTACTATACTTGTATTATTATGTATCAAACATTGTTCTGCATTCAACAAAACTAGAAATACAACTGTAAAAAGTGTCCCAATCCTGCTGACTCTCTCCTATTTAGTGTAAAGTTTGAACAGATGCTGCAAACATTCATAAGTTTTCTACGGACACAAAGAGAGCAACTCTTAGAGAGTTCCGTGTGACCAGCACATTGTCCACAATCAATAAACAATATATGATCACCCTCTTATGATACATAAGTGAATATAAGCGTTTCAAAATATTTCAGCAGAACTTACTCAAGCAATTCCTTGTTCACAGCTGTAAAATGACAGCTTGATTATTTTCCATACAAGAGGCAGCTTTAGAGGCCCTATGCCACCATGAAGGAGCAAGGGCTGCTGCACAAGTACTGAGTTGGGGACACTGTGGCACTTTTCTCCCTGCCAAAGGCATTCCCACTCCCAAGTGTGACACTGGTCGGCAGAAAGCACGAAACTGGCAATGTTCTGCCAGGTCTTTCAACTCTCCACAATATTGGAGCTCATGCTTTCACCCTCAATTTCAGCATACGGTGCTTCTCTTCTGAATCGGAAGTATAGGTACCTGATGACAAAGAACAGAGAGGAATAAACTTTAAGCCACATCTGCTCAAGAGACTACCAGAGGTTCAAGCATGTGAAAAAATCATCAAAGTTGGAAAAAAAAAAGTCTTCTCAGTAATCAAAAGAGAGGCCGTTAGTGAAATATCTGCTTAACCTTGCACTAGTACTTTTAAAACCCCAGCATAGCAGATTTCTACGTTTTGTCAACAACAAACTTCTTTTTGCAGGGAGCTTGCCCTATTGAAAGCCCAGTGTATGCACTGAATAAATTAATTGCCATTCATCTCACTAGACAAAATGGAATCTTGAAGCATGATAGGGGTGAATAAAACAGCCTTTACCACAGCAGACAAAAGATGAACACTAATTCCAACTGACAGTCAATGAATACACTTTAACTGAACCTACATTTTTCAGAGTATTAAAGGAAGCCCATAAAGTAAATATGTGTACAAGCTTCTCGATAAAAGAAGGTAAGCATGCAGATAAGGACGCAAGAGTGAGGTCAGGACAATACAAACATTGCTTGTGTTATCCCAACTTTTTCATTGTATTTGTGTTTGCATGCCTACCATCTTTCATCATGGATCCCTGACAGCTAGCTCAGCTTTGTGCCATTCTATACAGCTTTTTGTGCCACGACTGAAACTACTGTGTTGCTTCTGTAGCATTAGATGTAAGTATAAACAGCCCAGTTTTATACTGCACTTCATCATGGGGTAATAGATGTTCCATACATCAACAGGAACAAGTCTCACAACAGCAGGCATTATAACGAATTAGATTCTAAATATTTACTCTTCTATCAGCTTCCATACTTTCTTCCCTAAGCCTGTTACTTTGGACATGTTACTTAATCATAAGGTATTACTAGCTATGTTTTGTCTCAGAAGTACTGAGCTGGGTATCCCAGGCTTCGCTTTCATCGGCCCCAATATGTTTATACCACTACATTTTCAGCCCTACAAAATCTGCTTCTGCCAAAAGTGTTAATTAATGCGAAGCTTTCATGTTTTGGGGCATACCATTCATGAACTGCAATACAGTATTATCAGCAGCATTCACAACAATCATTCAAAAGCCAAGCAAGGAGCCCTTTAATATAGCTAAATGTTACTCACAGAACAATATAATTACTAGAATTATGCTCCTGTTTATGCTGTAGTGCATACAGCAAATGTTAATTAGTATCTTGCACAGTGAAAGTATGTAGCATATTGTTTCTTATGTATCTCGTTTACTGCACTCATGCTGTGTGATACTTGTTCTGACAGTTTGTGGACACATGCTATTAGTATACCTTTTCAACGGAGGCATCACCCTCCGTCTGGGCTGTTGCTCTGGAGTACAAGAGGTGACGTGGCAGCCTCGACAGTGCATTTGCGAAGCGAGAGGGGGGTCACGCATATAAACAACAGGCCAGAGAGTATTAGCAGCACCCAGGAAGCATTCGTTGACAAGGTGCATATCTGCTCTTCTCTCCTCACAGATGCTCCCGTTTGCTTTTTTTACCCTTTTTTAATTACTACTTGTGAACTGGCTAGCTGGCAAACCAGCATTGTTACAATTTTTCAAAAGATTTTTGAAATTGAACTCACAGAAGTATTCCTATGGGGATGAGTTGCAGAGCTGCAGCAAATTCAAAACCAAAACCTTTAAAAAACTTTGATGTGGCTGGGTAGAGACCATTGAAGAGCAATGATCCCGTGAACATTGCAAATGACTGCAGAGCACTCATCACAGCGAAAGCTTTGCCTAGAAACAAAAAGAGCAAACATGCCATTGCGTTTTCGTATCTAACAAACAGCAAAAACAAAATCACCATGCAAATGATGAATTATAACTTTTTGCCGAAGTTTAAACAATCAGCTGCTCCTTGTCTATAGCAGCAACAAATCTTACATTTTTGGTGACAGCCAGAGAACTACTAACTGATTTTTAGGGGCGAAGCGCCTCACACCATGGGTCGTACGTCCCATGTCATCGTTGCAGTAGCCTGAAGCGTGGCGGTTTGGGCTAGTTGTTGTGACATGACGATTGTTATAGTGCCAGAATATAACGACGACAAAGGGACAAGAACTCTCATCTTCTCTTTGTCCCTTTGTCATCGGTCTGTTCAGACACTACAACAATCATAGTAGGCAGTTCTTAAGGTCATAAGATTGCATTGCATGTCAATAAGAACGGTGTCCCAGCATATCCACGAAGTGAATGGTGATGAGTGGGGCGAAGCATTCGTCAGCCCGTCCGTGCTTCCATCTGTGCTTCTGTCTCTCAATCCGTGAGTTCGTCCGTCTGGTCGTCTGTCAGTGTGTGCATCCGTCCTTGTGTCCGGACAGATGTTTCGCCCTACTCATCATCATTCATTCCGTGGATATGCTGCAATTTTTTTATGTCAAGTATGACTATTAGTCTCAAACCAACTACATTAATTAAGGTGATCACATTTTCTTATGACATCGATATGCAATACGAATTAAAATGAAGTGACGTATTCCTACCATGAAACATTGAATTGCTTCACACGTACCAAAGACAAATCAGACCTTTATGTAATATGAAATGTTGTATATATAACAGGCCTCATAAATAATATGTGCATTTATTTAGCTGCCACAGGGACCTGATAAATGTATGTGGTAACATGCACACAAATAGCTTTAGCAATGTCCACATAAAATTTTGAAACACAGTCAAATGTTAACAAAACAGTGCTGGGAGCCAGCGGGCAATTAAATATAGAAAACTTCAATAGTTCTCGGATATAGTCAAGCCGTTATCACAGTTAACACAATACAGTGTTCACAACAATGTTATTTCTTAGCACATGGTGAAAAGTTCACTAAATCAAGAAACACATGTATAAAAATGGAAACAAATTTCCTGCATTTACAGGCCCTAGAAAAGTGTCAATCATGGGTGTATAGCCGATCAAACCTGTTGTTGCAAGCGTCGTAGCTTGCTCCTCAGAATAAAATCCCTTGTCTGATGCTTATACTGTCCCCGCAGCAATAAAGCGATGCAGTTTTCTTGCAGTGTCATTCAAAATAGGCAGTTATTACTTGTTATTCATAATGTGTCAGAGCCTTGAGCTGAATGACCATGATGATGGTGTGAGTATCAATTGGTGAACGTGAAGAGTAAATATAGCACTCAGTAGTTCTCTTCTGACTTACATTGGGCTGTGTAAATTTCATGCTTTAATCAAAGGCTATTCACAAAAATCTTTTTACTCATAAATAGTGACAATTCAATCTCTGACTAAATCAAATCACAGATTATTCTGCTAATTATTCAAGTTTGGTATGTTGCATAACCTCTTCAGTCCCTGTGACCACTTTTGGAGCCACTGCTTTGAGTAAGCGCCCCGCCCCGGTGGTCTAGTGGCTAAGGTACTCAGCTTCTGACCCACAGGTGGCAGGATAAAATCCTGGCTGTGGCGGCTGCATTTACCGTGGAGGCAAAAATGCTGTAAGCTGGTGTGCTCAGATTTGAGTGCACGTTAAAGAACCCCAGGTGGTCGAAATTCCTGGACCCTCCACTACGGCGTCTCTCATATTCATATGGTAATTTTGAGACGTTAAACCCCACATATCAAATCAATCAAATCTTTGAGCAAGCGTAGTGGATTCTGGAGCAAATATATTTTGCCTTAAACTTCAAACTTCTTGCATGGAAGGCATTACTTAGGCTCAACCAGATGGCACCTATTGTCGAGTATCTATGACACACAGTGAGTTTGAAAATGACGCTTCCCAAAACATCAACGTTCCCGTCCTCGCAGCGCGTAATAGAACTTTCTGTAGTTTATTTTTGCACAGTATGTGCGACAGGCCTGCTGAATTGTCTACAATGAAGTTGCAATCAATTTTTATACATTATCTGTGTTTGAAATAGCAGTTAATGGTTGTTTACCTCAAAAATATAAATTTTATTCATTCACTCATCGGCCACCTAATAAACGTTTTGCCAGTTTCTTTTTATTGTTCCTCCCTAGTAACATTTTTTAGTAACTGTGCTTCTAGTACGATATCTTTTCCAAGTCAAGTAACCTTTTGCAGTGAATTCACATGCATCAATTGCACTACACACACAAACAAGCAAAGCTACATGTAAAACAGCATATCGCAGTTTCTTACATATACCCTGCAGAAAAGATAAAGCCAAATTTCTAGCTTAAGTCTGGATGCAGTTTCTACTCAAATAATGTGTGCAGGGCAGCCTCATCATGATCCTTCCTTCCAACGAACAGCAATGGCTGGGGAAAATAATGCATGAGTGACAATGGTGGTTAAAAGCAGAGGAAAGCAAAATGTTTCCCAACTTTGAGCGTAGTTAGTGAAGTCATTTCGGTTAAGGTATAAAATTAATTTGCATGACATGATTTGCAAGATTTGTAATTTGCATGAGACCGACACAATAGAACCATCTAAATTTTTACACGAGATATAGCGTAGGGTTCACACATGGGCAAGTTATATGTGAGAAGATACTGCATATGTGTACATTGTGTACAAATTTTGATTCAATATTAGTGCAAAGTCTTTTTGTCTTGTCATTCATTTTTGTTGATTATAAAACTACACAGGAAGTGGCCTTGGTAGGCCGCTTGCTATGATGTTTATACAACTTTGCTACAGCTGGTGAATTTTAGTCATGTTGCTAATGTCTAAATGCGATCATGAGTTAGTCCTGAAGATGCTCAGTTATCCATAAATCTCTGTCATATACTTCGATCATCTAGCTTTCATAGGGAAAACCAAGCCTAACTTAGTCATTTCAGAAGTGGGCACGCATTCTTCATTTTCTACAATCTACAATTTTATGTTGAGCTATACAGTTTGGAAATGCAAGTAAAGCTAAGCATAAATATTTCAAAACTTACACACAAATGTATCAAAACTTACTAACCTTTTTCATCGACAGCTACGATCTTTGACAACAATGCACGAATCGAAGGGCTTGTAAACTCACTGAAGACGAAAAGCACCGGAACTGTGAGATGAAAAATTAATACAATATTTCTCACAACGATTTGTCACAAAAATGCAAAGCTCAGTTCTTTTTAAATGCTTTAGAGGGATGAGTAAAAAAACAAACAAGAAGAAGAATGGAAGTGAGAACAATATAATTAAGAACAATATTCTACATTCGAAAGCATGTTACCTTGCATACTTTGTTGACAATAAAATATTAATATAATAAGATCAGAGCAGGTGAGGAATCTTAATAAGTGGTAGAAATGATGTATTACTACTGCATGGCATGTATTTCTGCCATACCTATTTTCATACATCAAAATAAATAGAAACTATTTATATCACCATTTAAGTAACAGAGTCGGAGTTGAGTGTAAATTTAAGAAAAATGCAGGAAGTGCTCAATGAATAATTAAACTAATAATTTTAATCAAACATTAATACATGACCCTCAGGTATGTTTTATGCAATATTGTTCTTTGTTATTTCCTGTACAAGCGCACTAAATCTGAATAATGCCTTAGGAAAAAGTAGATTCACTCACTGAAGTACACCATAGATGTTTTTGTACACAGGCCAAGCCACAAAAGACCCAAGAACCTTGACAGTGATCCTAGGAGGCCAGCAAAAGCGTCAGAAATATTCAAGAAGCGGTAAGCCAAAGGCAGCACCACCAGAAGGGCTACACCTTCCACTGCAATATTGACTCCCTGCAGGAAACTGTAATGACTTGCTGTCCAGCGTAGCGGCTCATCGGTCAAGAAGGTGTACGTCAAATAGATCTGGGCTGCAGACCGAGAGAGAAGCAAGTTCACTATTATATTTCCAATGTTTTGAGCAGTGTCACCCTAAAGATCAGAGCACAGGCTTTATTATTTAATAAAACAACTATGCTTTGAAGCATCATTACTTTTTCAAGGGTAACTATTAAAATAGTGTGCCAGAACAGCTTTCTAAAGACAAGCTTAAAACGGAATATATAGGCTATTTACAGAGCCATGCAAAATTTTAGACATGAAGATTACATTACCACTAAAGTCAGACACCCTAGTATAATAGGCAAAACTTCAATCAAATTTATGTACCATACATTAGTAACAATACGTGTTGAAAGGCTTGAGACTACTTCAAGTACATGCCCACTCATTTATAAGAATTGCCACTACTATTACAAATAAATGCTTATGTTACATAAACAAATCAAAACAGTTCACTTCAAGCAACTTGTTGAGATGGTGATGTCACAATATTTCAACAATATAATACTTCCACAAAGCTACTTTAATGTGACATATGAAGACAAAAACTGCTAACAAGCAAAGGAACAGAATCCTATGAGATGGCAATATGAAATATTTGTCAGTGCTGCTTGCACTACTTCGTGGCTGCCAAAATATCCCAAATGAAATGATAAGAAAAGTGCTTGCCTGCTAGGCCATAGAACATCGCAAAAGCAGCAAGAAGCAGCAGTATGATATGGCCTCTGTTCCCATGGTCTCGCAGCCTGAACACAGTCATTGCCATGTCCTTCACATGCCGAAAAGAGAATATTCCAGGATGCTCCACTCCGCTGTCAATGCTTGTTTCTGTGGGCACTTTGTCACGGATGACAAGCAAGACATAGAAGACGGCAACAGCGTAGATGAAGAGTTCAACCAGGAAAATCACTTCATAAGTACTTGACTTGAGCAGGCCGCCAACAAGGTACATTCCAAACGCTCCTCCAGTGAAATTCATGGCTTCAAGTATTGAAATTCGTCGACTGCGAGACTGGAAAGGTGTCACATCGGTCAGGTAGCCAAAGCAGCTGGATATTATTCCCAAACTTCCAGTAGATATGCCAATTAGTACGGCACTGATCATGACAAAAGACACACTGCTATCGAGGAAGTGCGAGAGGAAAATGAAGTTTAGCACGCTAGCCATCCCGCCGATAAAGGGGAACAAGCATGGGCCGCTTGCGACCAAAGCGGTCATTCCATGATCCAACCCACATACCACAGATTAGAGTCAGCACAGACATTGTTCCATAGTAGAAAGCAATCCACAGGGAGGCTTCGGCTTTGATGTCGGTGCGCGTCTGGTTTTGGGCCGAGTGACAATCCGCAACATTGGTTGTGTTGAGGTGCCTGAAGCAGCACTGGTGTTTATAATATCTTGAACGGCACTCATCTCCAGATGCATGGTGGCAAAGAATAAAAACACCACTGGTTCCACTGTGATCTGTAGACCCATTTTGATCTGCAACATTAATTTGATAATAATGAGTTCACTAGCAATTCTTGTCTCTTCTAACTTGTGCAATTGTGCTTTTTAAAAGTAAAAAAACTTAGAAAAGCTTTAGCGAATACAAAACATTTAGCATATAGCCCACTTGTGCACTCAAAACTTGATATGTAACAGTTTGTATGGGATCCTCACACCAATAAGGACATTAGGAATTTGGAGCATGTGCAAAGGAAGACTGTTAGATTTATTTTTGGAATATATAGAACAGAACACTCCCCTGTTACAAATAATGCTAAGCAATAAAATAAGTTCACTTTAATACGCTGCAAACTCAGTTGTCTACTATTTCTGCACACCATCAGAAAAGGGGAAACTGGGCTTAAGTTGCCCCATTATTTAACACCGCTAAAAACACGGTTGACTGGCACAGATGCAATTCTTCCCTTACACCAATATTTACCAAAATAAAATGCCACAAGAACAGCTTTTTTCGATGCTCCATAAAAGAATGTAATTCCCTACCCCTTCATGTCATACAATCAAGCAACCTTACGAAAGAATTAAAAAAAAAACACTTTTTTTCAGAATTCCGTATAAATTTAAGCAGCATTTCAATGTTTTCTTGCAATTATGGCAAGTATTCTATGCTGTGTGCAGTACCCTGCTATTGCCTGAAAAGTTTTTTTTGCATATCTTTTCATTTTTGTCAATGTTTTGCAAAACAAGCATTTTTTTCTTTTATGGCTTATAGTATTGGGCATTTTTTGATGGCTTATAGTATATGTTGTATCCTTTTATATACAGTTCATTCTTCTTCTTGCAATTTGGTCGTTTGTGAATACATTGTATTGCCCCTGATGCGTGCGCCAGCATATAGGCCGGAGTATCAATAAATAGGTAAGTAAGTAAATATCCAAAAACTTCTCACTGTGTAGACTATAAGTGGTCAGTCAGACATTGCACCTAAACATGTGACATTGCACATAAACATTGCACGTAAACAGCTTCTCAATCCGGATTTCACATTCATAACATTCATTATAATAAATTACCGTGACCTTCATACCAAAAAATGAAGTTACATAAGAGAGACAGTGCTGTCTCTTAAATGGTTGCCTCTTTCCCTCTACAGTTACGCGACATTCACAGCACCGCTCGAGAAACCCAAGCAAAATACGTGATTTTCATTCCAACGAAGCACACAAGTGTGGCCATTCTTCACGCAGTTCTTTATATATTTTATCATCCCCGCCACACAGTGACAATGAGCGCATCTGTGACATGACAACCCCGGCGAAAGAATGGGCATGTGCACTTGACTGCACATTTCGTGACCCGCGACCTCCTCAAATCCGGTTTCAGTTTACAACTTCGCACGTTCTTCGCGCTACCGTAGCCGGCCGTTCGACCTAGTTTCCGCCCTTTCGTTTTCTTGCACTCAGCCCTCGGAAAGATGTGAAGATCAAAAACAATTACCCGCGCGCGTATGTTCCTGCGTTGTCCAAAAAGCCGACGACACTGCCACACCGCAATCACCTGAAGTGACGGGGCAGTTTCCACTATCTGCAGTGTGCACTATCTTTACTGAAACCGAGATACAGGAGTTGCAGCGTCGGGATAAAAACATGCTTGTCAAACGCACCGAGCGACACATACATCGGCCCTGTCGTCGACACGAAAAAAAAAAAAAAATGCGCGCGATGCCTTCCTTCTAGCGCTCGCGGGGCGCTTTCTGCACAACTTTATGTTTCCGTGCCGAGTGAGATGAATGCGAACATAACGAGCGCTACTCACCGTTACAGCTGAAAGGTAGCGGTCTTCAGAGCGATGTATCACAGCTGGGACCGCGAGAACCTGCGGACGTGCGCAAGCCGGGAAGTCGCTACGCAACACAGTACCAACTATCACCACTTAAAGAATGTCGGCGCTGCGTTCGCCATTTCAGTTTCAGTTCCTTTTCGTTTGGCTTCTTGAGTTAGTATTACTGGTATTACTTTGCATTTATATTCGAGCTTCAGCAACTTTTATTATTAATGCTACTTTCGAGAAAATGCACACTAAAATATATCTGCTGAAGTGCGCTAAAGAATTCACCCTGAAATTATGGCCATGCAACATTACCACGCGATTTCATCTCCGAGGCCATGCTCGAAGTTTTAGCCTTTCAGCTAGAGTGTACTAGAATGGGGGAGTGGGTCCACTGTGGCCGGCGGAACGGTGCGGGTAAGGTGAAGGAAAAGCAAAAACGGCGGAAAATTTGGTGGCGCTGCAGTAGCCTTCTCCTGACGTGACGTCCTGAAGTGACGTCAGTTTCGGCGGGAGCGTGCGAGTCGTGCGGCGGTTCGGGCCGCACGACGCGCTGGCGGGGACGCTGAGCGCTCGATGTTGTCGTCTGCTCGACGCGCCGTCGTCTGTTCGATGCACCGTCGTTCGTGCGCTGTTTTCACAATTTGTCTCCTGGTTCTTTTTTTACACATTATTAGAGTGACATGAAAAACAAGTGACATGAAAATAAAATGTATGCTTTTTTTCGTGAACGCGTAGGTTTGTATTTCCCTTTGAGCAAAGCCGTCTGGACAAAGAATACGCGGCAGACGGCACGTTTGCGTGCGCAGATATGTGTCTGCTGTTGCATAACGGAGCGTTCCAAGCTGCTTCAAAAGATTAGAGGATGAGCACGTCTAGGCGTGCGTAGAAATTACTGTTGTGTCGTAGGCTGCCAAACGGATACAGCAGAGTTTAAAAACCAGCCCAAGCTCTCACTCTTTGGAGTACCTCAAGACGAAGAAAGACGCCGGCTATGGGACCAGAATCTCAACCGCGCTGATCGGCCCTTGCAAGTCACCGATGCCATTTGCGAGCTGCACTTCGAGCAAAAATACATACTAAGGCAATATGTACATAATTATCGAAGGCCGAGAAGTATATATAGAGCGGGGAAAGCCGGAACTTCGCAGTGATGCTGTACCCATAATTATACCTCATCTCCTGAAGTGTCCTGACGAGCAGCCCACACCGGAGCAGTCAACGAAGAAGAGAGCGGCTTCACACCAAACCTGGTGAAGACCAGCCGTCAAAAAGAACTGCGCTGCAATCAGTTGAGCCGCAACTGAGATTTGAAGATGCGAAAGTGCGAGGCAAAGCGACAACGCATTTGAACTTGAAGACGTTGTCCGGCCAAACGACCACTGGGCAATGCACAAGTTTCGTCATTATGACGGAATTGCTTATGTTTCGGCCTCCCTAAGTCGTGAACTCGTAAGCATCGAAAAGACTGTGCTCATGAATTACGGTACCGACCGGAGTGAAGTGATTTGTCGGACATATGTTCGGAAGACGCTGATCTCCGAAAAGGTCGCCTATAACCTTGAAGATGCCAAACAAGTCCTGGACTGCGCAGAATCTCTTCACCCTTGCAGAGGAGCAGGTAGGGCGAAGGACTTCACCTATGACGTTCTTACGAAGAAACTGGAGCAGCAAATCTCTCATTCCGACGGCCTTGTCTTCAGTGTCACGTGCAAAGGACGGTTAAACAACAAGGTGAGTGCGGCAAACGTTTATTGAGACGTCACTTGTAATTGTACAAATCAATCAGTAACCTGTTTAATGCTAGAACATTTGTGTGGCCCCATTTTTGTAGTACTCATTAACATTACGAAAGAATAGTTTGCCTACAGAAAGTGAAAGTGCATAAATTGCGTTTCAAACATGCATGGTAAAAAACTGGAAGCCTTCATAATTTTTTTCTCGTATACTTCCAGGTTCTTCATGCATTTCATGCAAGTACGTGAGGAAAGTAATACTCACCAGAAAAAGCTACCTAAAACGAAAAGAGCGAAGAAAACTCAGTCTCCACCAAACTGCGGGTCCTGAGTCAGAGAAACAAGCGGATGGCGACAAGGCTGTTGGACATTGCTGGTCGTCTCGAAGAGATGAGGGCAAACAATGCGAATGTCGCGATAAATACTAGAGGATAAAATATCGTCACTACCGCGAAAGCAGCAGGCAAGTGTTCGCGCTTGCTTTCAAGCTGCCAAACAAACCAGCAAGCAGGGCATGCGCTACAATCAGGAGTGGATCCTCGAGTGTTTACTCATGAAACTAAAGAGTCCCCGGCTTTATCAGCACATCAGAAAGAACGAAATTCTCATGATGCCCAGCAACACTACTTTGAAAAGATACTTGAGGTCATACGAGTCGGCCTTCGGTTTTAATCAAGCAGTAATGAACACTCTAAAGAAAAAAACCGCGAGCATGTCAGACCTCGAAAGACACGGCGGACTATTGGTGGACGAAATGAAATTGTCAGAACATTTTCAATGTGACGGCGTCTGGCCAGATTCAAGGCTTCGTGGACCTTGGAGAATTTACGAAGCCCGAAGACAAGTACCAGCAATGTGATCACGGCATGGTCATCATGTTTGTGCCTTTCGCTGGAAAATGGAAAATGGAGCCAAATTGTGGGCGTTTTGCGACAAAAGGAAATGTGAGAGGAGACATTTTATTGAAAATTCTCATGGAAGCTATCATCCTCGTGGAACAGGCGGGCTTGTTCGTCGACCACATCACTTGTGACGGAGCCCCCTGGAATCGAAAAATGTGGAAGCTAGCGGGGGTGTCGGCGTCATCCGAAGAAAATAAATGGCGCCATACAGCATCCTGTCGACGAGATGAGGAAATTGCACTTTATCTCCGATTTCCCGCATCTGCTAAAATGCCTCAGGAATGGTCTTCTCCAGAAAGGCTTTGCAACACCAGACGGATTGGTACGTATAGATTCATGGTTGACATTTTACAAAGATTGTGTTTTTTGCATACATTGCATTACCTCAACCTATATTTCTAGGTGTCTGTGCATCCGGTTCGGGAGGCGTACCTTCTAGACAGAAGTGTTAGGACACTGAAAGTTATGCCCAATTTGACCGAGACGCATCTGGAACCAAACTCATTGAGAAGATGAGAACCCCTTTCGCCTTCCAACTATTCGGTCCATATGTCCTACGGGGCCTGGCCTTCTACAAGGAGGACATCGAGAGAAGGTGTGGCAGCAGCATCGAGGCAACTCAGCTGTTCTTCTCGTGAGTTGCGCCTACGTTCCAAATGAATTAAGTGTAATCGTAAACATCTCAAACGCATGATGAGCGCTCTTCTGACATACATTCTTTTTGTTTATTTGCAGGAAGATCCAACGACTGATCACCGTGATGACTTCCAGGTTTCGGGCCGAAGCGCTGAGACCAGTTCTACAGACGCGGCATTCCTGTCCAATTTCTCTGGACTTCCTGATGACTGGGAATCATTCAGTGACAACAAGCGGCACTTTCTCAGCGAGTCCACTGCCATAGGTTTTAGGGTCACTATAGCAAATACCCTTTCATTGCTGAAGTACCTGACAGAGAGCGTTGGATTCAAATATCTCATGACATCTCGACTTAGCACCGATCCCGTGGAAACATTTCTTCGGCATCGTTCGCCAGTCAAGTGGCTGCAACGCGCACCCCTCTCCGGATGAGTTCTAATAACCGTCAACTGCTTGTCCTTTTATAACTTGGCGCACAGTGTGGACAGCGCAAACGCAAACCCTGACATGATAAACGCTCTTGTCACTGTGCATGACAGACAGGGTCTAAAGGTCCGCACAAAAAATTGATGATCTTATATCACAGGGAAAACTTGGCGAGGTCGAAAGCACGATTGCCACGATGCCAGAAAAGTTTGCTGACCACATCGATGTGACTTTGGAGAAGAGTGACTCGAGACTCATTTACTACACAGCAGGGTACGTGGCCAGAAGTGTGTATTGAAGTTGGCATGCGTACAATGCAAAGAAGTGCTTCTGTTTGAGAAAGCTGTCGCGGTTGCTGAACAGCTCCCTTCGCAATTCACGGAGCAATGCGACTGGGGTGGACTTCTGTACCCCTCACGACAGCTGTATGATTTCATTGCCTCACTTGAAAACTTGTTTACTGAATGTTTCAGTGTTTCCATGTTGCACACAGATAGCATCTCTGACATCCTTTCATTGGTGAAAACTAATTTTCTGAACTCGAAAGCGGTCGGCTGTCCAGACCACAAAGATGCAGTGAGCACAAAGCTCGTTTCGTTCTACGTGCTCACTCGCCTTCACTTCTTAGTGAAGGGGAATGAAACAGGGAAAAATTCGAAACGAGCGAGAGCAAAACACTTAAAGCTTAGCAGGACAACATAGAGCCTGACGTTCCTTGAGCGACGGTGTCGAAGTCTTTCGATGATATTTATTTTGTTTTTTATATTTATGCGAAAAGCTTGCGCAGTCAATTTAAAATAAAATATTTGCGCATATCACTTCTTTATTGGTGTCTTTCAACTTCCTATCTATAGGTGAAAACACGTTCACGTTTGTTTCGAACAAATGTGTTTGCATGGACACGTCCGCAGGACCGACCGAAGAGCAGGAAGAGAAAAGGTAAAAAATAACATATTTCATTAATACCTACAACGTATACCAGCACTAGATGCCGAACAAAAACTCATCATAAAACCACCGCGACGGACGTGCGTCCGCCCTATAAGTCATTTCCTACGAATAGCCACAGTTGCCGTCCGATGTGACTAAACTTCCTTTGCCAACACCCTCACGTAATCGCAACAGGACTGGTTTCAGTTTTTCAAAATATCACGCGTCCCTAACGAATAGCTGCAAATTTGCAGAAGGGTTCGCCTACTTTAGCTTTTAATTCTCGTGAAACAGCTGGTAACTTTAGTCTTGCATCATATTCATTTGCTGCCGTGAGTCTAAATTTGCACCAAACGCAAACTAACTATATATCCAGTTATATTGACATTTTTAAAAGCATCGCAGTTATGCTCATATTACAACTTTCGATGCGTACGTTTTCGCAAAAGCCAAATTCCAAAACTTACGCTCTTGATTGTAACACAATTACCGTGGAAATCACGGTACTTGCGTGCGTGACTACCTATACGAGCAGGGCGTTTCGCAATATAAACATTTAGATTTTGTTGAACTGGCCCGGAAGCACGCACGTGCGACGCCGTTCACGGCCACGCACGCACGAACGAAGCAACAACAACGGGCGAGACTGCGCCAGACGCCGCGAGCGAGCAGCACGCGAACCGCGCGAACTATCAGACTACCCCCGTCGCGAACCGCGTGGCCAAAGGGGACTTGTAACCATGGCAACCACGGCTAAGTCTTCAGGTGAAGGGCGATGGTAGCGCCACCTGGATTTTCCGAAAAAAACGCCCTCAGCGTGGAGCCTTCAGTGGACCC
>WOVY01004450.1:0-288307 GCA_013436015.1 Rhipicephalus annulatus
GAATTACCATCTTTGTATCGAGCCCTACTAGCATTTCAGCGACGTTTTGGAAGCTACGTGCCTAGATGTAAAGGTGGCTGATTTTAAAGTGGTGAACACAATAACCGCCCTTCTACGGCCCTTGGTGCCCCAGCATCGTCAATCTATAATGAACCACGCTTGGAAACCAATAAACTGCCGCAGTGTTATCAGGGCATCTCAGAGACTTTGTCTGGCTGTTGGGCTGGGGCCTGCTCCCTACGCGAGACTGGTTACAGCGGTGGCAGGTGGTTCGCATTTCCACTTGCCCCACTTGCGTCATGGTAGAGACCAATCGACATGTGACGGTTGAATGTGTGGTCTCCCACCTTTTTTGGCGTGTGGGTCATGCTGGTTTTCGGGGACAAGGTGTGCGAGCTTTCGTGACCGACGGCCGATTTTCCCGCGGCCGCTTCTCGGCTCTTAATAGTTGCGGGGCTGTTCAGTCTTTTGAGAAACCGATGTGAGGCCGTAGCTTCCAACTGCCGCCGGCGTGCTTTGAGGCCGATACTGGCGAAAATGAGACGAGATCCTCGCGTTACTCTCTGAGGAGCTCTTCCTAGGGGAGCACGAGTTTCTTCGGCATTGGTCTTGCCCTCTGGTCAAGGTTGAACACAGAAGGATACAACTCATTTTTCGACCGACTTGGTGCTAAGCAGCACCCGTTGAGTTATTTTATATGATTTCATTGTTACAAATCGTGTTTCATTGCATTCATTGTAGCATTATACATTGTGTCATGATATCGCATTGAGTTTTTGTGTACATTTATGCCAACATTGTCATGTGTATTAGAACAAATGTCTTCAGTGCAACGTAGAGATGTTGGTCGTTATACATGGATGTGCGGAAGTGTATGTGCCCTGTTACTGGAATATTATGAAGCCTTTGTGTTCTGTACACACTGTAAATACATTGTTTTTTCTAAATAGGAGGGCACTCTCCTCTCCGGTATAGTAAAGTACGAATGATAATTAGAATCGTTCAGCGTTGTTCTAAAAGAAAAACAACGTCTCTACTGATGACGAAGAAGTTCATTATGAATCATGGAATTGATGAATAAAAATTGTGGCATATCCACGAAGGAAGTTGTGATGAGAGGTCTAAGCACGGGATCATTCGGTATTGCCATGAATCACCCGTGATATTGTCCACTCACGCATTGTAAATTAGCGACAAAGTTGTGTGAAGTTATATAGAATGCTTATTGGTCATAAGGGGTACGTTGTGTTGATTTGTGCATTTCATTTCGCCTTCAATATTGCTGCTTAGTGGTATCGCGTTGAGCCTGAAGTTCGCAAAGACGAGATCTGTGTACATTTTCCTGAACCCACTCTTTAAACCTTCCTCACTTGTAGCATGGGTCGGTGTGCGCTCGAATCTGCGTTCGCGGACACCTCAGTAGATCGCGTCCTAGGTTAGCAGGCCATTTGCAAGGCTCGTGGCGTGTTGCAACACAACCCTTCTGAGATCACCATCAGCGTCATCATCATCGTCATGGCGTATAGCGGTACGTGCAATCTCGGCTACGGAGTACAACACGCCAACGCCAAGGCCAAAGGACGAGCGTAGATCTTAAGGGTCTTTGGCTCTAAAGTCCATCCATACGTCTGTGCTTACGTCCATCCATCCGTCCGTGCCTCTGTCTACCAGTGCTTCCGTCCGTGTGTCCGTTCACCCATTCATGCTTCCACCCGTTCACCTGTCCTATCAGTGCGTCCATCCGTCCAATGCTTCCGTCCATCCATCCGTGCGTCCGTCCATCTGCCTTTAGGTGGTCTGTCCAAGAATTTGTCCTTCTGTTCATCCGTCCTTCCATGCTTCCA
The DNA here is from genome assembly GCA_013436015.1 of Rhipicephalus annulatus. Classification (NCBI taxonomy): domain Eukaryota; kingdom Metazoa; phylum Arthropoda; class Arachnida; order Ixodida; family Ixodidae; genus Rhipicephalus; species Rhipicephalus annulatus. Next base: position 1,845 of record WOVY01004450.1, read on the forward strand.
CGCCTCTGTTCGTCCATCCGTCCTTCCGGACCACACGGACAGATAAACCCATGGACGGGGCGGATGGATGGCCGCTTCGCCACAACTCATAATCATTCACTGCGTGGATCTTCTGTGCTTTTTTTACATTATGCTCTTATGACTGAATAGCTCGAAATCGCTTTTTTGTTTAAATATAAAAAAAATTTAAACCAAGGAAAAATTCAGAAGCATCACTGGGGTGACAATGGCCATTTTACGATAAGTGCCTTTTCTTGAATTTGCGATTTTACTAACAGTGACGCAAGCTGTATATCACAAATATATAACAAATAAATATCTCATTACAGTTATTTCGCAAGGTTAGTAGAAGGAAAAAAAGCGCGTTATCCTATTTCCTCCATAAAAGAGAAATCATTTAATTTCATTTCACCTTGTTGAAAAAAATTATCGGAAATCCGGAAAATAAATATTGGCCCCATATCTGCATTTCAATCTGCAATGTCGTCGAAAGACGGTAGTCTTGCGTGTGGAGAAAGTGAGCAAACATAAATGCGATGTTCTGTGTAAGAAAATCGGTGTAATGGTGTTCTGGAGGCGCTTCGATAGAGTGCCTCGAGCGTGCAGCGAGGCGAACGAGTGCATCAAGTCACGTCACACTTGAGACATGAGCGCCATCTGGCAGTTTTCTTGGAAAACGAAGCGCTTGGCTCTGAGACGGGTGTGTGCGCCCATCTCAGAGGTGATAAGGTGTAGAACGCAAGGCGACGGGTAGGTGCCACCATCGTCTCGTCTCAGCAAAGAGTTGGAAACACTCACCTTTTTATGCAAGCTTTGCATGGTCAGCGCAGCGTGGTAAGCGCTATGGTCCTTAAAATTACTTATGTATGCCTTTTCTAGTAAAAGACGCACATTCAAAATATATACGTGTTGCAGAGATGCGCAATAATTGCTTTTTATATCACGAATGCTAAACCTTGAGCAACATTGGTGGTGCTGTGGATGGGTCGGCCGTTTCAAGTACCCGGTGCTGTTAAGAGTGGCGAAGACAGACAGACAAGACAGACAGACAAGACAGACAGCAGACAGACAGACACAGACAGACAGACCAAAATTTTTGCGTTGAAGGTCCCCAAGAGAGCTATCGTCTTTATAATAAAAAATAATTTTTCTGAAAAATGATAACGCAGCCTTCCGACTACAAATAAAAAATTCGAGGAAATTGAGGGTGGGTTGGTTCTTTTATGATATTTTTAATGTCACTGATAAATTTCTATCGAGCAAGAAAATCCACTCCCTTGAGAATCACTTGACAAATGAAAATACAGAGGATAATTACGTAAAGTATTGTAAGTTCTGAAAACATGACAAGCTATGACGTTTCCAGAAGCAGAAATCGCGCCAAAAAATGAGTGAGTTTCATAAACAGGGCGTTTTCGAGAATTCTTAGAAATACGTATGCGGCCCAGAATTTGAAAATATTGCATTTGGCCACTAGTTACGGAGAGCGCAAGCCATGGCTGCCCGCGAGAATGGAAGACGATGTTCTGGGGCAGCGCACGCTCTAGTTAGTTGGTTATTATTGAAGCGGCCATCTTGCCAGTTTTCGGTGCGTCTCCCCGCCGGCTCAGTTCTTCCTAGTTGAAGACCTTTTGTAGCACGTGACAACTGGTGGAGCTGCTGGGTAACCCCCAGCCGATGTTCCAATGCCTCCAGGTAGCCCTGTACCTGCAGTGACAACACCTGTCCGCCGCTCAAGCCGAAGACTCCGAGGACTACCTCCTGAGCGTGGACCTCTTCCCGAGATGACGCCTGTCACACTCCCGAATGCTACGGAAGGCGCTGCAGCCTCCAACGCACAGGAAAGCACTGCAGCCACGCATCATACGCTGTGGAAGCCACGTGTGCCGAAGGTGTTCCACGGTTCCGTCTTGGAGGATGTCGAAGACTGGCTGGCCCAGTTCGAAAGGGTTTTGGATTACAATGGTTGGACCGACTTCGACAAAATGAGGAACGTGTATTTCAGCTTGGAGGATGGCGCTCGTACTTGGTACGAAAACCGTGAGTCTTTTCCCTCGTGGAGCGTCTTTCGTCGATACCTGCTGGCAAGTTTGGCCAATCCCGATCGCCGCGAACGAGCCGAGCGAGTGATTCAGTTGCGCCTCCAAATACCGAATGAAAGCGTCATGGTGTACGTGGAGGACATGACGAGCCTCTTTCGTCGAGCCGACCCCCGACATGGCAGAAGAAAAGAAGGTCCATCATTTATGCGAGGAGTGAAGGAGCAGCTTTTCGCTGGTCTCGTACGCTGTCCCCCAAAGACCGTGGCGGAATTTTCGTCCGAAGCCACAACCACGGAGCAAGTGCTGCAGCAGCGCTCTACTGTGTACGACCGCCAAGTGAGTGCCGCTTCGTCAATAGGTCAGATTGTAGGTGCGGCAGGCAACATCAACATCGAGTCTCTTTGCGATCTCATTCGATCGGTGCCTCGCGACGAATTACAAAAGATTCAGTGCCAGTCCCAACCTACTGCAGTGTCTATTTGCAGCCTTGTCAGAAACGAAGTACGACAGGCTTTCCAAGTGCCGCCTTCCAGCTATATCCCGCCTGTCCCGGCGGAGCCACATCGTGCATCATACGCAGAAGCTGAAAGCCGATATATTCCTGCTTCACCGCGCTTCGTTAATCCCATGCCTCAGGATGCACTTCCTTCGCTGCAGCCAATTCAGCACTTAGAAAATCGACAGCCGCTTCCCAGAAAATCCGACGTATGGCGCACACCGGACAGACGACCACTGTGTTACCACTGAGGTGAAGCTAGACATGTGTATCGGGAATGTCCTTATCGTCGCCTCGGACTACAGGGTTTGCCGTCGACGCACCACGACGGAGATTTGGCGAAAAACCGAGAGAAATTGAAGATTACCTCTCACGGCAGCGCATGCCACTGCGGCGGCAGTCGCGGTCCCCATCCCCAAGGCGATCTTGTCCAAATTTTCGGAGCCTCCCAGGCGCGGCGCCGGTGCACTCGCCAAGCCCTAGGCGGGAAAACTAACGACAGCGACCTTCGGGAGCGAGGCCGCTGACACTCGACGCAAGCAAGGCCTCCCACCGACGCAAGCACGGACACGGAGCGATTCCACGACGAGAGCGACGAAAGCCAGAAGCAGATTTTCTCTGGATATACATGTGGTAGTCGATGGTCACCGCGACGTTAGTGCATTATTGGACACAGATGCGCACTTCTCGATCATAAGCGGGAAACTAGCAGCGCACATAAAGAAAGTTGTAACGCCTTGGTACGAAGCACAAATTCGGACTGCCGGCGGGCACGTAGTCACCCCAATCGGCATGTGCACTATCAGAGTGAGCGTTCGGGGACGTACGTTTCTCGCCAGCTGCCTCGTACTTTGTGACTGTTCCCGAGACCTAATCCTCGGAGTCGACTTTTTGCGGAAGCATGGTGCTATTATCGATCTTCGAGAGCGTACCGTGACCTTTTTAACAGCTGGATCCTCCGAAAAACCTGACGACATCCGTGACAGCACGCTTCGCGTTTCTACCGGCAGCATAACGTTGCGTCCGCGTTCAAGCGTACTAGTTATGCGGTGTCTGACAAGTTATGGGATGGTGAGGTTGTCGCCGAAGGCAACTTGACGCTTTTGTTCGCGCTAGGTGTCTGCGCTGCACGCAGCCTCGTCACGCTTTATGAAGGACACTCCGCCCTACTTGTGACTAATTTCAGTAACGAGTACCGGCACCTGTTTCGTTTACACCACCGTCGCTTTCGCCTACCCTATCGGAGACGCTCCTGAATGCTTCGCATCTACATCAGCCAACGATGGGCTTTGACCGACACCAAGCGACGTGACCTCTCTTCTTGGAAAAGTTGATGTCAACTCGACTCTCTCGGAACAACAACAGACCAAGCTACGTGAACTGCTATATCAATTTAAAGAGTGCTTCGCATCCACCTCAAAGGTTCGTCAGACACCGATCACCAAACACCGAATAATTACGTATAACGATGCCTCGCCCATAAAACAACACGCTTACCGCGTTTCGGCAAAGGAACGTGACGTTATAAATGCTCAAGTTAAAGAGATGTTGCAAGATGACATTATCCAACTTTCAAAAAGTGCCTGGTCATCTCCGGTCGTGCTCGTGAAGAAAAAAGATGGATCATTGCACTTCTGCGTGGACTAAAGGAAACTTAATAGCGTGACCAAAGAAGACGTCTATCCGCTTCCTCGCATCGACGATTTCCTCGACAGACTGCGGCGGGCCAAGCATTTTCATCGATAGACTTGAAAAGTGGCTACTGGCTGGTCGAAGTTGATAAACGAGATCGCAAGAAAACCGCCTTCGTTACACCGGATGGCCTATATGAGTTCAAAGTGCTTCCCTTCGGCCCCTGTTCTGCACCTGCAACATTCCAGAGAATGATGGACACTGTTCTTACCGATCTAAAGTGGCACACGTGCTTAGTTTACCTCGATGATGTTGTCGTGTTTTCTCCCACCTTTGAGGAGCACCTGAAGCGTCTGCAGAATGTGCTGGAAGCACTCCGCTCTGCTAACCTGACACTGAAGCCAGAAGAATGCCAATTCGGTTACAAGGAGCTCAAGTTTCTCGGCCATGTTGTCAGTACGGATGGTATTCGACCAGACCCTGACAAAAGTACCGCCGTGGCCAGTTTCCTGTACCACGTGATAAGAAGGCAGTCCGTCACTTTCTAGGGCTCTGCGCGTACTATCGCCGCTTATAGCCAATTTTTGTAGGATTGCTGAACCGCTCACTCGACTCACTCTTGAAGATGTTCCATTCGTCTGGGAGGAAGAACAGGACGCAGCTTTCTCTGAACTACGGGAGCGTTTGCAGACACCACCAGTCTTCGCTCACTTTGACCAAGACGCTGATATTGAAATTCATACTGACGCCAGCAACGTGGGTCTTGGTGCTGTCCTCGCACAACAGCAAGAGAGCACAGAGCGAGTGATAGCGTACGCTAGCCGCACTCTTTCCCGTGCCGAGGTCAACTACTCCACGTCAGAGAAAGAGCACCTCGCTGTTGTATGGGCCACGATGAAATTTAGGCTTTACCTTTACGGACACCACTTCAAGGTAGTGACCGACCATCATTCGTTGTGCTGGTCAGCCAACCTACGCGACCCGTGTGGGCGACTGGCACGATGGAGTCTTCGTCTGCAGGAATACGATTTCACGATCGCTTACAAATCTGGCCGCAAGCACGAAGATGCTGATTCATTATCCCGTGCACCTGTCGATGTTTGTGGCCACGACAACGAGGATGACGATGGTTTCCTTGGGGCCCTTACTACAACAGATCTGATTACGCGACAGCGTGCGGACGATGAAATTCGCGCAGTTATCGAAAACCTTGAAGGACGCAACTCCTCCATACCTCGAGGCATTTCTCGAAGTCTGTCGTCGTTCTGTCTGCGAGATGGGGTCCTGTATAAGAAAAACTCCAACGGCAATGAGAGAACCTATCTTCTAGTCGTGCCAACTGACATGCGTGGCGACATTCTTCTTGCCTGGCACGATGAGCCCACATCTGGTCACTTAGGTTCCTCTCGAACTCTCGCTCGAGTTCGACAAGCATACTACTGGCCTAAGCTTTCTGCATCAGTTAAGCGATACGTGAAAAGCTGCCGAGAATGTCAACGCCGCAATTCCCCGCCACTAAAGCCCGCGGGGCTTCTTCAACCAATAGAACCACCCGGAGCGCCAGTTGATGAAATATAGGAATGGATTTACTGAGGCCCTTTCCGCTATCATCTGCCGGCAACTAGTGGATCGTAGTAGCCACCGACTATTTGACGAAGTACGCCGAAACAAGGCACTACAACGCGCTAAGGCTTCCGACGTCGCCCAATTATTTATGGACCAGATCGTTCTTTGATATGGCGCCCCGTAGTGCGTAATAACAGACAGAGGAACAGCGTTCACAGCCCAGCTCATTCATGACGTATTCAAGCTCAGCTACACGAGCCACCGCAAGACCACGGCATATCATCCGCAGAGCAACGGCTTGACAGAGCGACTCAACAAGACCACCACTGACATGTTATCTTTGTACGTGGATGTCCAGCATAAGACCTGGGACAAGGTGCTACCGTACGTCACATTTGCGTACAATACTGCCGTCCAGGAAACTACGCGATTCACGCCTTTCCGTATTGTCTATGGACGTGAGGTCCAGACATGCTGGATGCGATGCTTCCACACAATTGCGATGCTTTGATCACTCCTGATGCTGTGCAGCTTACCCAGTACGCCGAAGAAGCACGCCAGTTAGCACCTCTACACATTACGCACCAGCAGAGTAGAGACGCATGCCGCTACAACGCTCGCCATCGACAAGTTGAATACAATCCAGGCGATCAAGTTTAAGTGTGGACTCCAGTCGATGCCAGGGATTGTCAGAAAAACTGCTGAATCGCTACTTCGGACCGTACAAAGTCTTGCAACGCGTGAGCAATGTGAACTACGAGGTAGTCCCTGACGGCGCCTTCTCGCCACGACGGCGAAGGCACTCCTCGGAGATTGTCCACGTGGTGCGCCTGAAGCCCTACTTCACGCGGTATTGCGACTGCGCATGAACCATATCGCTGTTTTTGTGTAAGCGCGTATTTTCTGTTGGTTCTCCCCGACTTTGCCTTTGTACTTTCCGAGCATCAGAGTGATGCCTTTTTTTTTCTCAGAGGGGGAATAATGCAACTTGGCTGCTAGTTACGGCAAGCGCAAGCCATGGCTGCCCGCGAGAATGGAAGACGATGTTCTGGGGCAGCGCGTGCTCTGGCTAGTTGTTAATTATTGAAGCAGCCAACTTGCCAGTTTTCGGTGCGTCTACCCTCCGGCTCAGTTCTTTCTAGTAAAGACCTTTTGTAGCACGTCACTATATCAAGTGAGCTATTTCCTCATTACTTATAAATGTGCTAAGGAAGAGGCTCTTTGTGTTATATAGCTTACATCGCTGTTTCCATAATCACGAATCCTGGAAAAGGCACTTTTCGTAAAATAAGCGTCGTCATCCGGTGATACTTCTCGATTTTTCCTTGGTTGAAAATTTTCCTTACTTGAAAACAAGATGTGACTTCGAGCTATTCGGTCATACGGGCACAATTCAGAAGACACTATGTAGGTATAACTAACTTTATTAAGGATTCAACCAGGAATTACAGGGGCTTGCTACAGGCTTCCAGGAGCTGTCGTCCACGGGGCATCGTGCGATGTCTTCGGCAATAACCCTGGCTCACTGGACAACCCAGATTTGGTCCACTGCACGTGGGCTGAGAAGGGCGGCTCACTACCGCTCAGCCACTCGTCTTGAGGTACACTCACGCTCGTCAGATACCAGAGATATCAATCATGCCACGTTTTAAGTGTGAATACACTTTATAAGCGACCCCAAACCATCCACCGCCGTCGGCGGCGTCCGCAGTCTTCTCTCTATCTTTAAAAGAAAGAGGGCTTGGCGGGCCGCAGCGCGACGCTCTACCGAATAAGCCACGGACGCGACGCTGATATCGGTGTCAGTAAGGCGCCTTATATCTTTAACGCCGCTGCGTGCGTCCCCCTGCCCCTTCGCTCACTCCTCCTATCTCCTCGCTCGCTGCAGCTGCGCGTGCACCCCTCTCTCTCGCGCGCCTGCCTTCTCTCTCAGTCTCCCGTCGAGAGCGGGTCGTGCGATGGATGTCCCGGAGGCAACGCTACCATCAACAACGAATGCAGTACACCCGAATGCCAGCACTGCACCCGTCGTTGGAGGTGACGGTACCGCGGTGGTTTCGCCGACGTTGGAAGACAAGGCGGCGCTGCGAAGGGCTCGTGAGAACGAACGTAAGCGGGCGAAGCGTGCAGCGGATGCCGAACTGCGCGCTCGCGAGGCCGAGTGCAAGCGGGCGAAGCGTGCAGAGGATGCCGAACTTCGCGCTCGCGAGGCCGAGGACAAGCGGGCGAAGCGTGCAGCGGATGGCGAACTGCGCGCTCGCGAGGCCGAGATGAGGCGTCAGCATCGAGCCGCGAACGCGGCCCAAGAAGCGGAACGACAACGCAAGCGGCAGGGGGAGAAGGGCGATGAAGGCCGGCGTCAAGACGCCGCTCGCAATCGTCAACGGCGAGTGGACGTTCCCGAAGCCATTCGAGCCAGTGAACGTGCCGCGCGGGAGAGGGTGCGAGCCCTGGACTTTGCTCGTCCGGACGCGCGTTTCAAACGCGACTTTGTGGATCGCAGCTTCGGTCACAGCTGCGCCGTGTGTGACCGGCTGTGGTTCGATAACAACCTGAGCTGCATTTCCGGCGTGAGGAACGAGACCAACAGGTTGAACGCGTTGCGGGTTCTTTGGAACGAGTTCGGAAGACGGTCGGGCGAACACCGATGCGACGACATGGATGCGCAAGACCCGCGGCTGGCTCCCTTCGGTGCGTTCCGGGTGTGTGCGTCTTGCCGAGAGTCCCTGCTGGCCGGGCGGGTTCCGCCGTTGAGCAAGAGCCACGGCTACGCGTACCCGCCTCGTCCCGCGGACATCCCCGATCTGAGCCCGGTGGAAGAGCGCCTCATCTCGCCTCGACTCCCCTTCATGAGCATCAGGCGGCTCAGTAGGAACTGTACGGTCCGCTCCGTCTTGCCGGATCCGCTCACCGTACATTTCTCGGATCACAAAGCGCTGGTACTAACCGTGAGCTACAACGATAACACGAATAGGTGCTAATCTGTAGTGTAGATTGTGTGTGTGTGTGTGTGTGACGCGCTCGCGATGTGTGCATTTAGTGCATCGTACGAAAATCGTGAAGTGTAAATAAATAATACTTCGTATATAATGTATCTGTGTAGAAATGCTTCATGACAAACAACACTTAAATTCATTAATTACACTTTCATCATCATCATCAGTAATAAAACTCCCAAGCATTTCCCCGAGGGTGAACATGGTTAAGTGCGAATGCATGGGGTTATGCTATGAGGGGGAGTAAAGTTAAAATCCGTTGGCATTCGCCAGTGAGTTAACGTAAACTCCCCCGTGTGATCAAATTGCGATTCCCAGGAACCATTACACCATAAAGGCCCCATAGTGTGATTAATAAATATAATTTGCAAATTATTAAATACCCCTCATAGCATCACCCCGTGCATTCGCACTTAACCATGTTCACCCTCGGGGAAATGCTTGGGAGTTTTTTCGGCCTTAGGGCACATTAAAATAATTGACGATACGCTCAGAAAATGTGGCGCATGGTGCTATTTTCTGGCGTGCTGGCTACCCTGCGCAGTGTTCGTAACTCCGTGCTTGCCTAGTACAATTAAAAGTTATTTGCTGCTTGGCGTGGAGAAACGTTTCTTTAAATTAGTTGGCGCTATAAAGGGAACCCCAAGATGAAAAATTACAGCGTTCAAGCAACCGAAGTAGGGGATTTCGCGTGGTTGAAATTGGTGTAGGTTGCGCTAACGATGAGTTCCTAGTGGCGATGCGTTAACAATTATACATTGCTCGACATCTCATAGGGACGGCTTTCAGCTCTCCCATAGTAGAGTACGCAGTACTCTAAATCGTTGCCCATTATTTCTAAACTCGGGCAGTTTCGTGCCTCACCAATTTTAGACGGCCACGGGACGGCTTTAAACCCTCCCGAGCAGAGTACCTAGTACTCTATATCGTTACCCACTTTTTCTAAACACACAGATTCAATGCCCATGGGACATCTTTAGGCTCTCGTATAGTAGACTACGAAGTACACACTCCAAATCGTCAACCACAGTGAAATGCGGAGCATTTCTTAGTGAACTTCGGCGACTTGGAGCGTATCTATCTATCTATCTATCTATCTATCTATCTATCTATCTATCTATCTATCTATCTATCTATCCGCCTGCGACCTTTAGCTCTCCTGGTCGTTTCGATAATGGTATCGGTACCAAACTTGGTATGGCATAACAAGGCAGTATCAAGAGCATAATTGACTTGTCGAACCATGAAAACATGACATGCATGTCATTAATGTCATGATTTACATTTCATGGTCTAGCTGCTCTTGCGGTGCTTTTGTTCACATGACATGTTGCAAAACTGGTATGATATAACATGACTGCATGACGAGCCCAAGCGACAGAACCTAACATGGAAATCATGATATGCGTGTCATATAACAGCATGACTACATACCACACTCATGATGCGCTCGCGGCCGTTTCGCTAGCTTCACATATGCCAAAGTTTGTATTACGTAACGTGAATGGACGACGAAGGTATGTGACTGGTGCAAACATGATAATCATGAGATGCGTGCCATCAAAGAACGTGACTACATGCCACACTCCTGGCGTCAATACACTTCGACGTGGCCGGGTGCACGTGCGCGCCGGCGTTCGTTTCTTCGCGTCACGCATGCAAAGCCACGCCAGGCGCTGATCTGCTTGAGACATATACTTGCAGGAGCGCGCCACGCTGCGTTGCTTTGACGCATGCGCGTTTGAACGCGCCCGGCGTCTCTGTCTGGCTAATGTCGTATTTCGCGCCGGTTCCCGCTGGGCCGCGCCGACGGACGCTGGTCGCGTTGGTCGCGCCTGGCGTCAGAGCTTGCGTTTTGCTTTCGTAGCGTCGCAGCGCCCAGCGTGCGCGCGCGTCAACATTATGTCGGAGTATATTGGGCCCTTGATGCGGTCGGGATCGGGGCCGTCAAGCTAGCTCCACATATACCAAATTTGGTGTTACGTGATGTCAATAGACGACGAAAGTATATGACTGGCGCAGTTATGATAATCGTGACACGCGTGTCATGCAAGAACATAATAACATACCAGTCTCATGATGCGCTCGCGGTCGTGTGGCTAGCTCTAAATATACCAAATTTGGTATAATGTGACATAAATAGACGACGAAGTCACATGTGACGCTCGAACATGATAATCATTAAATGCGAGCCATGTAAATAATGACTACATGCTACGCTCATAGCGTGCTCGCAGCCATTTCACTAGTCCCACATATACCGAACATGGTATCACGTGATGGAATGGACTATGAAGGTAAATGGCATGCCCAAACATGATAATCATGACATGGAAGTCATGTACGGCGTATTTTATCTCCTGCACGTAACGTCGGGATGATTTTATAGTGGCATTTCAACCTTCTTCATTCGTGCTTCGCATATAATCGATTGCCACTGTTCGGGGGATCTGCCAATGCTTTCTTAACACACGTTGCCGTGATTTTAGGGGCGAAGCTCATTATAGCGGCACCTGTTCGCCCCCTCGTTGTCGTAGTGGTAGTGTATAACAAGTCTTACATTTTGACCTCCAAGGTGGTGCCGGTGGGAGATTTCTTCCGTGCGTTGTTGAACAATAAAAAAATGGCAGCATATCCACGGAGGGAATGATGAATAGTGGGGCAAAGCATCCGCCCGTCCATGCGTGCGTCTGTTCGTGCGTCCATCTGTGCGTCCGTCCCTGCTTTCGTCCATGCATCTGCTTTTGCGTCCGTCCATGGTTCCATCCGTCCGTGCAGCCATCCATGCGTCCGTCCATGCATCTGTCTGTGTGTCCGTTCGTCCACATATTCAACGATCCAAGTGCCACCATCTCGCATCTTTTCGTCATATATTCCTCATATAGAAGCACCGCCATCCAGCGGTCATTCCAAGGACCGAACGAGAGGAGGCACACGCACACTTTTTCTCGACTTGCGCTTCGTGTCTACTTCCCACCTTTAACCACCTCGAGTTCATGGTATAAACTAGTTCACTGTATTCATGGCACTGTGGCCTAACGCTCGCTAACCTTTATAAAACCTAGGAGGTTACGCCCAGTGAGTATAACGTAGCAGCCCTTTCTTGTCTTTTGTTCGTTGTTAAAAAATAAAAAATTTGCTGCGTGCGCGTTAACTAAAAGCCGCATTCTCCTGTCTCTCATTCCCCCATAGCAGCCATTGGCATGTACATTGAGCACTATCTTTTATTGTTCAACAACGCACAGAAGTAATCTCTCACCGGTACCACCTTGGAGGTCAAAATGTTATACTTGCTACACACTACTATAATGGCTACGATGGACGAACAGGCGCTGCTACAGAGAGTTTCACCCCTAAAAGTTCGCAGCGTGCCCGTAAACTAAAAGCCGAATTCCCCCTTAGCAGCCATTGGCATGTACATTGTGCACTATCTGACAAGAAAGGGTTGCTACGTTATACTCGCGGGATGTAACGTCCTTGGTTTTAGAAAAGTTTAGCGACCGTTATACAGTGAACTAGTATATACCATGAACTCTAGGTGGTCGAAGGTGGGAAGTAGATACGAAGCGCAAGCCGTAAGAAAGTGTGCATGTGCCTCCTCTCATTCAATCCTTGGAATGTCCGCTGGATGGCGGTGCTTATATATGAGGAATATATGATGAAAATATGCGAGATGGTGTTACTTGGAGTGTTGAATAGGTGGACGAACGGACACACAGACAGATGCAGGGACGCATGGATGCATGGATGGATGTAGGAGCGGATGCATGGACGAACGCATGGACGGACGCACAGATGAACGTGCGGACGCACAAACAGACGCACGCACAGGCGGCCACACAGACGCACGCATGGACGGACGGAAGCAAGAACGAATGGACGGACGGATGCTTCGCCGCACTCTCCGTCATTCACTCCGTGGATATGTTGCCATTTTTTGTCGGTGTCTCAGGTGTCCTACTCGTTCGGCGTGGGCAATATGAATCTCGAACGGCTTTGTGCTCTCCCGTACTAGAGGACCAGGCACTCTAACTCGTCAAAAACCTTTTCTAAACACATTGCATCGGCATCTATGTCTACATGTGTAAGGCCCACGGGACAGTTATATGCTCTCCAATAGTAGAGTGCCCAGTACTTTAAATCGTTATCCACTTTTTTTAAACACACGGAAATTGTTCACAATTCGTACCCTTTGGTACTCATTTTGCACAGTTAGATGGATGGCTCAATGCTTTCCCATGCTTGAGTGCGAAGTACTCGAAATTGTTTGACAGCTCTTCTAAACACATGTTGAGCTTATGCTGGTACCGCCTAGAACGCAAGATGCGGTTAGTTAGAATCCGTTCACGGGGTAATTTTAAACGCAAAGCATTTCTTGGCGAACTTCGGCGACTTTGAATCTATCTATCTATCTATCTATCTATCTATCTATCTATCTATCTATCTATCTATCTATCTATCTATCTATCTATCTATCTATCTATCTATCTATCTATCTATCTATCTATCTATCTATCTATCTATCTATCTATCTATCTATCTATCTATCTATCTATCTATCTATCTATCTATTCGCCTACAACTTCTAGCTCTCCTGGCAGTTCAATAATGGTATCGATACCAAACTTGGTATGATACAACATTACTCTATGACGAACATAACTGACTAGTCATACCATTCAAATAATGACATGTATGTCATAATTGTCATGAGATACATGTCATGGCTTTGCTTTTCTTGCGGTGGTTTCTTCACATTATATGTTGCAAAACTGGTATGGTATGGTATGACATGACTTCAAGGCGAACACAAACGACCACCCTAAAATCAAAATTATGACTTGCATGTCATATAACAACATGACCACGTGCCACAATTATGATGTGCTCGCGGCCACTTCGCTAGCTTTGCATAAATGGAATTCAGTATTACGGGACGTGAATGAATGACGAAGGTATGTGACTGGTGCATACCTGATAATCATAAGATGCGTGTCATGTAACAACACGACTACATGCCATGCTGATGATGCGCTCGCGGCCGTTTCGCTAGCTTCTCATGAACCAAATTCGGTATAACAAGACGTGAATGGATGACGAAGGTATGTGACTGGTGAAAACACGATAATCACGAGATGAGTGTCATGTAAAAACAAGACAAAACGCTACGCTCATGAAGCACTGGCGGCTGTTTCCTTAGCTTCACATGTACCAAATAACTATATTACGTGACGCGAACGGATGTCATAGGTAAATGACACGTCCAAACATGATCATGACATCGTGGCTTGTAACAACATGACCACGTCCCACACTCATGATGCGCTTGCGGAAATTTCGCTAGCGTCACATATACCGCATTTGGTATTACTTTACGTTGATGAATGATGAAAGTATGTGACTGGTGCAAACATGATAATCATGAGAAGCGTGTCATGTAAGAACATTATGCACACGCCACACTCAAGGTGCCAATAAATTTCGACGTAAGCCAGCATGCGTGTGCGCCGGCTATCGTTTTAACGCGTCACGCCGGCGATGCCTCGCCAGGTGCCGATATCCCCCTAGTAGAGATCTGTGGATTTGCCCACTGTTGTCAATTATGGATCTGCATACCGTATACTCGCAGGCGCGCGCCGCACTGCGTTGCGTTGACGCATGTGCGTTTGAGCGCACACGGCATTCTCCGTCACGAAGAGAGGCCGACGCGGTGCTGTCTAATACCTGTGTCACACGGGCGCGCAAAAAGTCTTTTAAGTAAGCGGTCTTTTACGAAGTTGAAAGACTTTCAACAAAGAGGTGTTTGCGGTGCAGACACACGGCAGCAACGATCTGCTTTTAGTGTTTTCGTTCGAAGACGCTAGCGAAAGCGTGGCGCTAGCAGTTAAAAGAGAAGCAATGAAAATTAAACGATGAATCACGATGTACAAATTAAAGACTTGTTGCACTGCTCGTTTCTTCAAATAAATTTAAGAATAAGAGATGAAGAAACACCACTGTGAAAGTTTGTTGCACTAGTTAAGGAAGCATTGCCATAACTAGCGACGTGCGCAAGTCCGCCTGGCACCACTGGGCTTTTATTTACCGTATTTGTTTTTCGCTGCTCTCGACTGCTCTCGACACGTTATGGGCGACCGTATGGGACAAAAAGCGAGGATCGCAAGCCTCACGGCCTGCCTTCTCGCTCTGGAAAGCGAGGCAGACGCTGCAAAAGCCGCCAAGGAGATGATAACGTGTCTGCTTCCGACCATTGCAGACGCTGCCTTTTCCGTGGGGCGCCGACTGCTGGATCTGCGGAGTTGACCATAGACGCTCGGACTCGGACCACATGAATGACGGGCAAACACACGACTGCCACGCTTTCCTCGCTTGTGCAAAATGGCGCGGCGTGAGACAGAGCGTCGATCACCACGTGATATTGCCGACGCGTTGTAGCTGCTTACGAGAGTAGAGAAGGAAATAACCATTAAAAGAGTTCGTTACACCTTCTGCAGGATATGAAATTTGTTTTTACAAACAGTTTTGGTGACAGAAAAATAAGCATTCGCTCATTTTTTCCGACCACTCGAAAATTGCTGGCGCCCACTGGTTTTGAGGCTACTCATTCGGAGCCGTAAAAGAGATCGACGAACTCAGTTTACGAAAAAGACCGCTTCTGAAAAGGAGTTCGCTCTGTGCCATGTGTCTGTTGTCAGGAACTCCTTTTCGGAAAAAGACCGCTTACTTAAAAGACTTTTAAGTGCCCGTGTGACAGGGGTATAAGTAACGTCGTAGGCGGCATGAAATGCAGCATGTCGCATTTCGCACTGGTTGCCACTGGGCCGCAACGACGGGTGCCGGTCACGCCTGGCGTCACACTATAGATTGCTCGCGTTTTGCCAGCGTGGCATCCCTGCACCCAACCTGCGCGTGCGTCAACGTTGCGTCGGAGTGTATTGGGCCCTTCATGACGTGTTCGCCGCCGTTGCGCTAGCTCCACATGTGCCAAATTTTGTATCACGGGATGTGAAATAGACGACGAAGGTAAATGAAACGTCCAAACCTGATAATTACTACATGCGTTTCATGTAAAACGAGATTACAGGCTACGCTCATAGCGTTCTCAGGGTCTTTTAACTAGTACCACATATACGAAATTTGGTATTACGTGACGTGAATGAACGTTAAATGTAAGTGACACGTCCAAACATGATAATCATGATATGGATTTCATGTAAAAGATGGCTACATGCCACACTCATAGCACGCTCGTGGCCGTTCGCTAGCTCTATATATACCAAAGTTGGTATCAGGTGGCGCTATTAGATGACGAAGGTAAATGAAACGTCTAGACGTGATAATGACATGGAAGCCATGTACGGCATAAGTCTCCTCCGACCTCTTGACATTGCGCTGACTTTAAAGTGACCTATCACCCTTCCTCATTCTTGCTTCGCATATCATCGATGCCCACTGTACGTGGGATATGACAATTTTTGGACAGCAGCACTTCATCAAGTGTGAGGCCACGACGGGACATATTTGTGCTCTTCTGCAGTAGAGTAACAAGTACTCCAAATCGTTACACTCTTTCCACGTTAAGAGAAACACCCCGTTATACTGATAAGATTTGCTCGACTGAGTTTGAAGGTGGTATGGCTTGCAAAACACGCCAAACTGAGAGATAAAGACAGCAATATCCAGCTGATAGACAATTTAACACCCGCAAACAAGAAGCTTCTTTGGATTGAAAAGACGATAGCCACCGAAATGAACTATCGGTTCACTTGGTCGTCGCAGGGAAATATTTTTGTCAGAAAGAATCCAGAAGCTCGTGCAATTAGGATTACATCTGAGGATGATATAAACAAGATTTCTTAAATACCATATCTACTGATTTTCTTTCAGCTTGTATTGATGAACAAGTCAATATATCACAATGCTGTCTCCTTGAAAAACTTGATTAAAGACTCGGACTTCTTTTCTGAACGAGGTTTTCCCTTTACCATAATAATGCACAGAGCCCGCAGGTCACGGGATCAAATCCCGGCTGTGGCGGCTGCATTTCCAATGGAGGCGGAAATGTTGTAGGCCCGTGTTCTCAGATTTGGGTGCACGGTAAAGAACCCCAAGTGGTCAAAATTTCCAGAGCCCTCCACTACGGCGTCTCTCATAATCATATGGTGGTTTTAGGACGTTAAACCCCTCAAATCAATCAATAATGCACAGAGCATGAGGAACAAGGGTGAAGAAATTGAAAGTGAATCGCACACCTTGGTTATGACTTAGGTATCATGGGTTCATCAGAAACTTGGTTTTCCTCACAGTTGGACGTGATTAATCAGGAAAATTAAAATACAGAATTACTATTTAGAATAAGAAAACGTGGTGGTGGTTTATCCTTATATATTAAATAGAACTTGTCTTACGAGGCGTGGCACCGACTATTGTATTGTTTGCAAAGATTTTGAAGCTGTTACTGTTATAAACAACAAGGTTGTAATAGTGCTGGTCTACCGCCCCCCCCCCCCCCCCCAAGATGGTAGCACAGACCTATTTCTTGAGTGTCTAGAGAAGCTCCGTCTTCATGCCGATTCTAACCGATGGTTTGTTATATCATTTGGTGACTTTAATATAGATGTCTCAAAACATGGTCTTACTAAACTAAAGCTACTGGAATTGACGTGGTCATATAGCTGTGAAAACGTCATTAACACACCTACCAGAATAACTAGCAGATCGGAAACCAATATCGACCTCTGTTTCACTAATTATCACCCGACAATGCACCAGCCGGAGTATTCAGCTGAGGCATAAGTGACCACCTGCCTTTTTTTGTACTATTACGAATGCCTGAACTGCAGAATTCCCCCGCATATTCGCGTGGAGACATAAACGATGGAACTGTCCTTTAAATTCGCTCTCCTATGCTTGACTGCAACTGGGATGACTTGTATCGAGAACCTGATCCGTCTAAGGCATATAACCTGTTCATAGCGAGAATCGTTGGCAATTACAATACTGCTTTTCCGTACGCTGTTGTAAAGAAACACAAGATAGCAAGAAAGGAGTGGATCACGCCGGTACTTCTTAAACGGATAAACGAGAAGAACAAACTTTTTCAGCGTTTTTTAGAAAGAAGAAAAGATCATACTGCTCTCGCTGAGTTCAAATAGTTCCCAAACAATCTAAACAATTACCTAAAGAAAGCAAAAATAAATTTCTATGCCTACACGTTTTCTACAATAATGAGAATTCAAAAATGGTGGGGAATTCAGTTAATAAATTCACAGGAAAAAAAACAGGCCCCCATTCCTCAAGATATAAAGATAAACAACATTCACTATAGTGGCAAAGCACTAGCGAACAAATTTATACTTTATTTCATTGATGCAGGATCATCAAGTACTGTCACGCAAGTGTCTCACCTTAAACCGGCCGAATCCTATATTCAAAGTCAACGCGCTAACTCACTGTTTTTTTTTATCCCCCGTTACCGAGGAGGAAGAAGACACTGCTTATGGAATGGGATGAAAAAAACTTTATTTCGGTCCTGCAGGACGCGCTTAGCTTGTAGCGGGCGTCTCCCACGTAGGGACCGACAGGGAGTACCTGGCGGCCGCTTCGTGGGCCTGCTGGACGGCCCATTGCTGGTCGGCGAGAAGTGAGCTCCTGAGGGACCTCTCCCACTTGCTTGAGGTAGAGTTGGGAGGAGTTGTTCTACACTCCCACATCCAAAACTTAACCGACCGCAGACATCCACTGCTATATGCTCAGTAAAGAATAGTTCACCAGGTGAAGATGGCATTGCCGTAACACATATTAAGGAAATTACTGATTTAATCGTCGTTCCATTCGCTTATATATGTGACAGGGTCTTTTTGGTTGGAATTTTTCCGTCTTCTATATGAAAATAGCTCGCGTAGGTAACAATTATTTTTAAAGGAGGCAATAAAAATGAACTTCAAAATTATCGCCCAATATCCATATTACCCCTTTTTTCAAAGTTCGCTGAACGCTTGATTTATGAAAGCGTGTATTCTTTTACAGCAAACGGAAATATAGTTTGTCAAGAACAGTTCGGATTTCAGCCAGGTAGATCAACCCAGGCTGCCCTACTCCGTATTAAGGACAGCCTACTTCAAATCTTTGAAAAGAAGCTTTACACTGTAGGAATTTTTTTTCGAGTTCCGTAAGGCGTTCGATTCAATAAAACATGAGATATAAATTAAAGAGTTACATATGTATGGAATACGCGGGATCGCGCTGGACCTAATAAAAGCTACATCTGGGCGAGAAAACATTATGTGCAGCTTCATAATTTTAAATCTGACTTGGGTATAATTAAGTATGGGGTTCGACAAGGATCAATACTGGGTCCTTTACTTTTTATATTGTACATCAACGACAATGCAAGCATTCCTTATACACCAAACAGTCATGTAGGCCGAAGATACCAATGTATTCTTTTTTGATTTACATCTCTCCAATATTGAGACAAATGCAAATTCCTGGTTGAATGAACTAAAATTATGGCTTGCAGGGAACCAGTTAGAATTAAATACGAAAAAAACTAAATTTATGCCCCCCAAGCAGAAAAATAGACCTTGAGATCATACTATTTTTAATTTTTAATGTTGAGAGTATTTCTCAGGTAAACAAAATTCAATTCCTGGGCGTATGTTTTCAAAGCGACCTTAGTTGGTCCGAGCATGTGGATAACCTTCGATTAAATATATCAAGGTCTATCGGTTTAATTCGACGATTGCAGCATCTACTTCTATAGAGAGTGAAATGGAAGTTGTGCTTTCCTTTTATCCACTCGCAAATGATGTATTGTATTCTAGTCTGGGGTACGTGTAACAAAACAAACAGTGAAAGTATTATTCTTCTGCAAAAGCGTGCGCTACGTCTGCTGACTACCTCGGTTCCCCCCAAATACGTCCATTTTTCATCTGCACAAAGTGATACCATTCCCAGAGTGCTACAAGGTACAACTAGCCGGGTTATTTCTTAAAAAAAATTAAGAACAACTTTCAGAGCTTTTCTGATACATACTTAAGCAGAGATCTTGCATACAATCTACGTACTGTTGCGTTGGTGGGGCCGATGTGTCGGAAAACCTATGGCATAAAGTCGATTGATGACCATATTGTTTTACTGTGCAACAAGATTCCTGAAGTAATAGAATGCGCTAGGGAGATGAAAAACAGTACAAAATTTAAGAAGTAAATTACGAATGTAATAATCCAAACCCGCTTATAGGGTGTGTGTGCTGAAGATTGGTGATGTATCAAATATATCTGTTGTAATCTTTGTTTTCTATAATGGTTTACCATATACAGACAAATCGTGTGTATTTCAATATATGTTAATAGTACTGATAACGTCTTTGTATTTATCGCTAAGGAACAGCTTTGTTTGAATCTTTAACTGATATTTTCTGCGCTTGTTGTAATGATCATTGTTTTCTTTTATAATTTGTATGCATAATCTTGAATTTTCTATGTAATGTTTTCAGTACTTGCCCGAGGTGCCTCACGAATCGTGGGCAAGTCAGGAGACGCTCTCTCTTTTTGGCCACTTCGTGGGCATTTTTGTAATGATGCCCAAAGAAAATAAATAAATAAACACGCAGGCAAACGGTGCCGAATTTTTTCCTTTCTCTCAAAGTATACCAGCAAGTGTTAACTTTGTGACCTATTACAACACAAAGTTTAAAATATTGCCTGCCAATGTCATTGCTGTACCTCAAATGCGTTTTGATAAACGGCCTCAAGCTTTCACTTACGGTGATAGTTACAATGTTCTGCGAATCAAGTGGGAAATGCAAGGCTATGTTCAGCCATTCGCGCTTTTGTGCTCCCATAAACAATAACTTTTTCAAGAGGAAATCCTTTACATTGACCAGTGTCCATCGGGCCCCGTGGCATTGTGCCAGCTGTGGCAGCTCCCTTCATACGGGAGGGTGAATTAGCTTTACGAGCGCTGTAAAGCGTATGGCGTCTGCATGCGGCTAGCGCGAGAATGCGAACTCGTGCAAGACAGACGCCGATTAGTTTTGCGCCTCGCTTTGATTCACGAAACATAAAATAAAAAAATAACGCACACATTTACCTTGTGTGCCATTCCACTAGGATTGTAAAAAAACAAACAAAACATGGCATAGTGAGTTGAGTAGCCTCATGCTCTCGCCGAGCACAGTTTGGAACTTACGAGTATCGTGCAAGGTTATTAACGTAAGGCCCTCCTGTTGGGCGTCGATCCAGAGATTTCTATCTTTGATGTTTTCTTTGTCATAACCTCATGCCGCATGCAAGTTTTTTTTTTTGCTTCCTGTCGTAGATACAGGTCGCGCACGTCCTTGTTTGAGGTTCTCCAAGATATTTAAGAAAATGGCACCATATCGACGGAGTGAATGATGGAGAGTGGGGCGAAAATTCGTCCGTCCATTCGTTCTTGCTTCCGTCCGACCATGCGTCCGTCAGTGTGACCGTCCATGCGTCCATCAGCCCGTCTGTGTGTGCGTCTGTTCGTGCGTCCGTCCCTGCGTTCGTCCATGCAGCCGCCCCTGCGTCCGTTCATGCGTCCATCCATGCATCTGTCTATGTGTCCGTTCGTCCATCTATTCAACACTCCAAGTACCACCATCTCGCATCTTTTCATCATATATTCCCCATATAGAAGCACCGCCATCCAGCGGACATTCCAAGGACTAAACGAGAGGTGGCACACGCACACGTTCTTACGGCTTGCGCTTCGGGTCCACTTCCCACCTTTAACCACCTCCAATTCATGGTATGCACTAGTTCACTGTATTCATGGCACTGCGGCCGAACGCTCGCTAAACCTTTCAAAAACCAAGGAGGTTACGCCCAGCGGGTATGACTTAGCAAACTTTTTCAGTCAGAAAGTGCTCAATGTACATGCCAATGGCTGCTAATGAGAAATGAGAGACAGGAGAATTCGGCTTTTACTTTCTTACGGCTTGCGCTTCGTATCTACTTCTCATTTTTAACCACCTTGAGTTCATTCATGGTATATACAAGTTCATTGTATTCATGGCACTGCGGCTCAACGCTCGCTAAACCTTTCTAAAGCTAAGGAGGTTACACCCTGCGAGTACAACGTAGCAACCCTTTCTTGTCAGATAGTGCTCAATGTACATGCCAATGGCTGCTAATGCTGATTGCAGCCTGCGCGTTAACTAAAAGTAGAATGCTCCTGTTTCTCATTCCCCATTAGCAGCCATTGACATGTACATTGAGCACTATCTTTCATTGTTCAACAACGCACAAAAGAAGTCTCTCACCGGCACCACCTTAGAGGTCAAAATGTTATACTTGTTACATACTACGAGGGACGAACGGGTGCTGCTATAAGGAGTTTGGCCCCTAAAATTTCGTGTTTGTACTGGCTGTGAGGGCCTCCACTGGAGAGGCCAGCGCTGCGATCGTTTTGACGTCCCACGTATAGGATGCGCTTGCTTGCCTTGCTGCGTAGTATAGTTGCGGAATGCCGCATTCGGGTGTGATTCTGGTGCGCGAAGTTGAAATCTCATCAAGTGATGCTTAATTTTGCCATCTGGAGATATTAGAGCCGCAAAAGCAGTGATAGATTGCGTGCAAGCAGCTGACCATATTGGTATATGCATACTGTTTGATGCCGCACTGTTGCAGTCGTATCCGACCAGTCCCGCTGTAAGGTGTCATTAATGCCGCAAATGTTTTCAAATGCATGACATTTGGCTGCTGAACTCGAAATAGTGATAAGACGCCAACGCCAACGGGCGGGTCGTAAGTACTTCCGTGACGAAGATTTTCTGTAACCAAGATGTTGGTAATAGTTGCTAGCGAGTGGTAGCTTCTCGCGGGCGTTTGTTGAAGAACTTATTGATGCTGGAGAATGACAGACTCACTGTACATCGGGAGTCTCAAGTACCTGGCCCGCGGATCGCATGTGCCTCGCCGACTTGTCCATATCGGTCCGTGTCCCGCACATGACTGTCATAATCTCATGATTTGTTCAATTTTTTTTTACCGAGCATGTTCTCGAGCTACTCAAACATAATTAGCCTCAGGCATTTCTTGTGTTATGCACACCACGCGTTCATCGTGCGTTGAAACATAAACGTGGAACAAGAACTGTGTACATTTCAGATATGGGCATCCCTACTGAAACGTTCCGTATGGGATGTCCAATAATTCCGTATGTTTCCCTAAGAATCTTCCGGAAATATATAGAAAATATATGGGAAACATATGCATTCTTTATGGAAACATATGGAATTATTGGACTCGCATACGGAACACGTTTCAGTGGGGATGGGCAGGGGGGGGGGGTGCAAAAGGGGTGCCTCACCCTTAAGCTACACCAGCACATGTCCTCACATAAGCTACACAGTGCTCTCCCGCTCCCGCTTTCAGAAATTAACACTGATTTTCAGCCCTCAAGAAAAGATATGCTCGATGACCATGATTTCAGAATCTGCGTACAGATTTTAGTCACCTCGAAAATCAGTGAACTTGTGTTTCGTGACTCCGGACCCTGAATGTTGTTCAGGGATGTGAGAAGGCGATATAAGAAAATGCCTCTTCTAAATGACAACGTTGCATAAGAAATGGCTCGAACTCCCTTCCCCCCCTCCTCCACTAGCACTATAACCCTGTTCACTGTTGCAGCTCTCGTGGGACTAAACTTCACGACAGCGGCTCGTTAGCTGAGGCGAGCTTCAAACCCTTGTTGTAAATGAACGAAACAAGTCAAAAGAAAAGTGTTCGCGTCTCCATTATCTGTCACGGTGAAAACTAACGTCGATATTTTGCCGACTTGTGTAAGACAAGACGAAACGTAAAATATAAGTGACAAAAAGGGAAAACGATATGCTCATGAACGTCACTCAGATTGGAGTTAAAGAGAGCAGTGAATAGAAAAGCGGTCATTACGAAACAAACAGTTCGTTTTACAATCGAATAGAAGGCGCTCAAAACGAATATCGATACGTTGCCGACAAGAGCAAACCAAGGCGAAAAGTAAACATACCAGTAGAAAAAAAATGAAACTGCAATGATGATCCATCAGATCAAAGTATGAATAAATGAGCAGTGGATCGTAAATTGTTCCTTCCAGATCCCACTAGCACTACGAAGCATGCCAGGCGATTCACTCCACTCACCATTCTCACTTGTGTGTGGACAACAGTGCATGCGCATCGCAATATATGGCGGCGAGTATTACGGTTTAGTCGCACGTTCCACTGGATGCCGCATGTTCACGCGTTTCTGTTGTACAATGTCTGATTATTCTTACGTTACGGGGAAACTATTTCACGATATGTTAGCGGCTTAAAGTTCGCGCAAGCGCTTGCATTGTCCGCCATGTGGTGTTGTA
Organism: Rhipicephalus annulatus; assembly: GCA_013436015.1. Taxonomy (NCBI): domain Eukaryota; kingdom Metazoa; phylum Arthropoda; class Arachnida; order Ixodida; family Ixodidae; genus Rhipicephalus; species Rhipicephalus annulatus. The sequence continues at coordinate 25,946 of WOVY01004450.1, forward strand.
GCAAACGACACAATGTGGCATCCTATGAGTGACATCACCACATAGGTGGCGCCACGGTATGTCCTTGAGGCCAATATTTACTTTTCCCGAGACCTAAACGGTGCTTTACTCGCCTACTTTGACAGATACGACGCACTTTCTTAGTGCCTGGAAATCCAACCTCTAGTCATCACGCAACGGCCTATTCACCGGAAAGCCATGACATACAGCTGCACGGATTTAATGTTTTGAAAAGTTGTTACAAATAAACCCATACTAATATGGTTGATTACTACAGTTTAGCAGATTTCTAGTAGTTGAAATAAAATGATTTTTGGGGTGGGTGAAAAGAGATAATTGACTTGTAATGGCATTACTGTTGTTCACATTGCAACAGATGACTCAAGAAAACCTCGGAAAGTTTTCTTGAATAGTTTCTGCAGCTTTATTTTTGAAAAATTGGGCTTTGGAAGTTAAATTTCGGCTCCAGCAGCGATCAACAGTTCGACTATTTTTCTACCGTTTTAAACACGGGAAAATGGGAAGAAGAAAAAATTGGATCTTGTCGCACGTGATATGTGAATCTGTTTCAACTTCTTTTTGCGTTTCTTTTTCTCTTTGTTTTCTTGAGTGATTCGTTATCTGTGGGAATGTTGAAGTGCTATGTGTTACATCCTGTCTATGTTCTCTTGTTTGTACACGCCACTGAAGTGATTTTGTTACACCAGGCAGTTGTACTCACCTGAAAGGTTGTTACCGGTTTGCAATAAACTTGCCTGTCTGTCTATCCTCTTGTTTGCGCAAGACGCGTCATTCGATGCGTGGCGTGTGATGCATGAATGGCGTTACCGTTACATAGGAGAAAGTGTACGCAAGGAATTCAATTAGGGCTAGCTTCTGAAACCGGTATGCCATGTCTTACGGTGGCTCAAGGCGCGGTGTTGGCGTCGCTCATCGCTGGCTCGAGTCAATACGCGGAGACTTCGACACGGCCGACGATACGTTCGAGAGACATCGTGGCCCCTCATGCGGAGCAATATTGGTACTGTGTGCTGGTGAAATATTCCTTTAGTTTCCAGAAGCACCTTGTTTGAACCAAGCAATAGAATAATTAACATTTATCTAATGGAGTAGCTAAAGTTGTCATTAATCGGCTATACGCTTAAAAGCGGAATTTGTAGAAAGGAGAATCGTTGGTATTACTAAAAAAATTGGCAGATCCCACGTACGGTAGGAATCGATAACATGCGAAGCACGAGTGAAGAAGGTCGATATGTTACTCTAAAGTCACCACAAAATAACGAGTTGGAGGTAAATGATGCCGTACGTGACTTACGTGTCATTATTATCATGTTTGGATGTGTCGTTTACCCTCGTCATTCATTCCTAAAACATGATACCAAATTTAGTATATGTAGAGCTAGCGAAACAACCGCAAGCCTGCTAAGAGCGAGATATGTTGTCATGTTCTTGCATAACACGCGTGTCAGGATTATCATGTTTGCAGCAGTCATATACATTCGTCATCTATTGACCTCACTTAACACCAAATTTGGTATATGTGGAGCTAGCAAAACGACCGCGAGCGCATCATGAAGGGCCCAGTATACTCCAATGTAGCATTGACGCACGCGAACTTTGGGCCAGCGACGCTACGTTAACAAAACGCGAGCACTCTAGTGTGACGTCAGACGCGACCGGCGCAACCAGCGTTCGTCGGCGCGGCCCGATGGCAACCGGTGCGGAATGTGACATGCTGTATTTCGCGCCGATGCGTTACCCAGACAACACTGCATCTCCATCTTTTGTGACGGAGGGACACAGGGTGTGCTGAAACGCGCATGCGTCAAAGCAACGCTGCGCGGCGCACGCCGGCGAGTAAATAGCAGGACCGGCGCCTGGCGTCGGAACGCCGGCGTGACGCGTAAAAATGAACGCTGGAGAGCATTCGCCCGGCATCACGTCGGAATGTATTGGTGCCTCGACTGTGGCATGCAGTCAAGTTCTCACGTGACACACATCTCATGATTATCATGTTGGCACTAATCACATACTTCATCATGCATTGACGTCACGTAATACCAAATTTGGCATGTGTGAAGCTAGCGAAACGGCCGCGAGCGCATCATGAGTGTGGCATGTAGTCATGCTGTTACATGACACGCATGTCGTGATTCTCATGTTTGTATGTGCCATTTACCTATGTCGTACGTTCGCGTCACGTAATACCGAGTTTGTTTGATGTGAAGCTAGTGAAATGGCCGCGAGCGCATAATGAGCGTTGCATGTAGTCATGTAGTTCTATGACACGTATCTACTGTTTATCATGTTTGAACCAGTATCACACTTCCGTCATCCCTTCACATCCCGTAATACCAAACTTCAGGCTAGCGACACGGCCACCAGCGCATCATTAGCGTGGCATGTAGTCATGTTGTTACATGACACGCATCTCATGATTATCGTGCTTGCACCAGTCACACACCTTCGTCATCCATTCACGTTCCGTAATTTCGAATCTGATTCATGAGAAGCTAGCGAAAGGGCCACGAGTGCATCATGAGCCTGGAACATAGTCACGTTGTTACATGACACGCATGTCATGATTTACATGTTAGGGTCTGTCGCTTGTTTTCACCATTCAATCATGTCATACCATACCAGTTTTGCAACATGTCATGTGAACGAAACCATCGCAAAAGCTTCAGGACTATGAAATGTAAAGCATGACATTCATGACATCTATGTCATTCTTTTCATTTATGACTAGTCAAATATGTTCTTCATATAGTTATGTTATGCCACACTATGTTTTGTATCAATACCATTATCAAAACGGCCAGGAGAGCGAAAAGTCATAGGCGGCTTAATAGATATATATATATAGATAGATAGATAGATAGATAGATAGATAGATAGATAGATAGATAGATAGATAGATACGCTCAAGGTCACTGAAGTTCACTAAGAAATGCTTCGTATTTAAGACAGTTACATCTTTTATTAGGTCGAGGTTTAATTCTTGGTGATTTGATCAAGCCGAACGCACTGTAATATTTGTTGATTCATGGTTGCTGTCAGATGTTTTGTAGTTGCTGGACTTAAAGAACGGCTCAATTCGCTCTAGCACATAAGTAAGCACAATAACAGAAAAGTGAGCTAGTCTTGGCGAATTGCTGAGGCCGTGTTATGACGAATACAAGAACGAGATAAGATGCGGCATGCGCTACATGCACAATAATTTTTTTGGTAAAACACCACTCATATACCCATCATCATCCAAACCATTGTCATCAAAAATGCCACTGAACAACGTCAGGGCAATATCAGCGGGAAAACAGTCTTGTCGAAAACATACATAGCATAAACGTATACAGTAGATGAGAACAGTACGAAGTAGCACTACGCTATTTACGTATGCATGAGATAATCTAACTATTTTGATGAAAGGTCTATAGACGCTTGAGTAATGCATTTTTCTTATAATTGGTTGATGTGAAAAGCTTCTATTATTTTTATAGTCGTTTGAATAGAATGGCGTTAAATAATGACGGTGTCATTAAAATATTGATTAGATCTATATTAAATGCTGTGGTTGGCTAACAAGTAGTGGCATCAGCAAGAAAAGTGAGCGTTAGCGAAGGAGCATTACCAGATGAGAGCGAGTGGAGGATACTACCACTCGTTCGTGGCATGAAGTCGTCGCGAAATCCGTAAGAAAAATCTTTTTAGTAGCCGAAAAGTTTGTCTAGATAATTGACAAAACGTCACAGCTTTTCCACAAAGGCGAAGCAATGAATGCGATAGCAACAAATTGGAATGTTAGCCGAAGAATGGTGAACAGATAGAAATGTGCCCAGCGTTGCTCACGCGCAGGTCACGGGATCCAATCCCGGCAGCGGCGGCTGCATTTCCGATGGAGGGGGAAATGTTGTTGGACCGTGTGCTCAGATTTGGGTGCACGTAAAAGAACTCCAAGTTGTCGAAATTTCCAGAGCTCTTCACTATGGCGTATCTCATAATCATATGGTGGTTTTGGGACGTTAAACTCTACATATGAATCAATCAATCAGCGTTGCTCACGCACGAATGACGCGCGAAATGGAGTCACAGGTAAAGATGAACGCTAATTAGTGTCTCAGTTGTTGCTTAACTGTGTCTGAAAAGCGCGCCCTTTTGGCAAACAGAGACTATGCAGCGTGTGCAGTGGCCTTTGTGCGTCACTTAACTACAACAGAATCGTTCCTATGAAAGCCCAAGGCGACCGATTTTCCCCACCGCGAGGTTAGCACGCGCATGCTTAAGCGTCTACCCTCCCCATCCTCTGCGGGCCAAAGTACGCCTAGGAGATCATCACATGAGCCTTTTTTTCACCGCGTTATTACGATCTGGTGACGCTAAGTAGAGAAAACCTTTATTTGTGTGACTATCAAAATGTAACATAATATTTTAAAAATTAAAAAAAACAGACTTTGCCTTAGAGGCAAAACAATGAACGCAATATCAACAAACTGGAAGGTCACTTACAGAAATGCAAGCAGATCGAACCGTGCTTCGTGTTTATCACTCACAATTGTCGCAAGAAGTGTACTCACGGGTGCAGATGAACGCGAATAAGCGTCCCAGTTGTTACTCACCTGTGTCGGAAAAGTGCGCCCTTTTCGCAAACACAGACACAATTGTTTCGCTGAAAGCCCAAGTACAGCCAAGACGTACTATCCTCACTACCGCGAGACAAGGGCGCGCGAGTGAGCGCCCACTTCCCTCCCCTCCGCGGGGCAAAGTACAGGTGGGAGATGAGAGCACGCGCTACCGTGTCGTGACGATGCGGCTGGATGGACGAATGAATGTATCCGGCTGTGCCCTTTAGATCAATCGGTGGTTCACGTCATCTAGCCATAAACCTATCACCATATCTTTAAATATTGAATTTTACTCGCACCTTGGTTGTAGCCACCAATCCGTTAGCCTCCTCCTGGTTATTTCTACCCGCTTAAAGTCTATTTCGCCTTCCCTGTCACTAAACCCCAATGCTTTGAAGAATACCTTGCCATTAAATGGAAATATTGTTTGGAGCCTTTCACAAAACGGTATCAAATGTTTAGCCGTTTCCTCCTCTTCTCCACACGCATTGCATGACGTATCTGCGCCTTCGTATTTGGCTTGGTATGTCTTGGTCCATAATATTCCCGTTCTGGCCCCGAACAGCAGGGAACTACCCCGAGAATTATCGTAGATCTTTTCTTATGCGATTTCCTACTTGAAAATTCGGTTGGTCTCTAAGGATGATCTCGTAAACATTCCAAATTTCCACATGTCCCTTTCTGTTCCTCCCCCTTCTTCTTAACCGATGTTTCCTTTTGGCTTGATATTCTGCTGTTTTCTAAATACTTCTGACGACGCGCACTTATTGCGCCATCTTTTGGTCATGGTGACAACACGATAGTTCCTCCCAAGGTGCCCGTTATCAGCGGTAATTGGTAGATGTAAATGGCTTTGCGTTTGAACGTTGAACGAGATGCTCCTTCGTAGCTCAGCGGCTGACGGCTCACACTTTTCTGGATTATTTTTTTTTTCTTTTCGGAGCGAAGCTCCTTAAGCCATGGTTCGTGCGTCCGCGATGTATGTAGTAGTAGCAGTCGTCGTAGTAGTAGTAGGTAGCCACTTCCACAGCCGGACTAGAGGAGCGGCTTGCGCACACTCTTTTGTATTGAGTAGGAAACCCGCGCACGTTAATCATATATAAGCTGGTGGTTGTACGGCAGTAGCATAAACAGCCGCGTTTCCTTGGCCCGACCCTGCGCCACCTACGTCCGACGCTTCGGCTCGCTATCTTCCGTCTGCCGCTGCTTAAGCTCGTCCCCAACCACAAAGCCTACGGCCACGTAATCCTCACACATGGCCCAATCATGGCACACCACTTCTATGGACTACCACAAATCACCAGCTGATTGGTGCACAGTTGCCTCGAAATCCCACATGCCTTTCCCCGCACTTTAGTCGTTGTCATCATTTTCTTCTCTCATTACATATAATTTTTTGACAAGATTCACTGCGCTTTGCGTGTCTTTTCATGGATGAACGGCGCTAACACCATCTGGAAGGAAGTCCAGCAAAGGAACGCAATGACTGCTAGCCTCCGAAAGCAGCATGTTATTGCCAACTAGGGAGCCTACAAAGCCACTATTTCCAAACGCCACGCCATGCACTCTTCCTGCGTCGGAACTTTGGCAGCAGAAAATATGGGTGGAACCACTATCTCCCAAACTGGAACCACGAGCTACATTCCGGCAGTAGACTAGCACGGTCCGTGGCCCTTCAGGCGCGACACCCCGACCACCCTGGCGTTTTCGGTGTTGACGTCTCGGGCCCCTATCCTCGGGTCACTTCACGGACACCGTGATCGCTGAGAGAAAACACGTCGATGGCCTCTCCTTTAGAGTCAACACTGTGACGCAAGCTGAGGAGGTTGCTATTACTTTGGCCGCCTCGCATCCCACCTCGCGCACCGTCCTGAAGGACTCGCGCATGACCTGTTCCCCATACCTTCAGGGTTTCATTACCCCGTTAGCAGCTTACCTACTATGGGCAGCCTCTTGGCGCTTTAACTCTCACCTCATTCGTATAGTATGGACCCCAAGCTACTCGGGCCTGCCCGGTGTTAGGAACGAGGTGTCGGGACATGCCGCACCGTTCGTGACTTTGGCGGCCTTGGGTAGCGTAGTCCCGGCCGAGTGACGGGAGAAGACGAGTCGAGGAGCTGGCGTAGATGAGAAAAAACGTTTATGTACAATATTTACATGATGATGGCAGCGTAGAACAGCATGAAACAGATGAAGCACACCCGAGCGTCTATGCGCTCGCGATTTTATACACTGCTTTCCCAGGATTCACTGCGAGAGAAGACAAGTCAGTTTAGGTCCCTCCAATAGGATTGTCCTCCTCCATTCCGACCCGGGGCAGACTAGTCCGCCAAACCAGTTTGTAGAAAAGTGCAAGGACATGCAAACCCAGTGGTACAGGGAAGAGCAATACGAAATCACTGGCTCAGCTAGGTCCTTGCAGGCCCCAAACACAATGCACCAAGGCGCGTTCACTGGCCCAGGAATGTAGAAAGCGTGCTATTCGCACAAGTCCAGATGCGAGGCCCATTGTTCGGTGCACCACCCAAAGGAAGAGGTGGAAGCACAGGTTGTAAAGGTCCCTCCGGGTAGTCGGGTGGAAAGGGATTTTAGGTCCGCGGGCCCAGCAGACTCACCGCACCACCATTGTAATTTTAAGCCACCCCGGAATGCCACTCCCGGCGTAACAGCACCCCCGCCACCGAACGGTGCATCACGAGGGCGAGCTGCCACACGTGGCTCGGCTGAATTGATGCGGTCGGACACCTGGCTTCTTCCTGGGTATCGCTGCGAAGCCCTCCGGATTGCCATCGTCTCCGCAGGCGTTCCCTACGATCAGGCCTCTTGCACGGACTCAAGCTTTCCGTGGATACGACGAACTCGACAAGACAACCATTGTCAAACCACACCCAACGCTGCAAGTGCCTTCAGCACACCCCTCGCAATGCCAAACCAGACGTAATACCAAACTAGACAAAAAATTGATGATTCGTATCGGCACTTAACTTCAACAGGGAGAAGTACGTATCTCATGGCGACAAGCCAAACGAGACCTCAATTTCGGTTGTTGCTACAACAACAACGTCGAGAGGATACAAGAATTACAATTGCGCTATAGCTACTCGGGGAAGAGAAGTGAACATTCAAGGAAGCCAACGGAAACTCTCAGGTTTGACTAATCCTCCTGAACATTCTCGCTGAGTGGTTGGTAACACATTGGGCATGATACACACACAAAAAAAACATATGAAAAGCGTAATCACATGAAAAAAATATGGAGCAGTACATTAATTTTTCCTGTGAATGCTGCCACAGCTAAGAAGGCACGGCTAAGACCATCGGCATTGGCGTGCAGTTTACCCTTCTTAAAGCGAACTTCAAAATTGTGATGCTGAAGTGCCATGCTCCAGCGTAGTCTATAACCCAGGCTCGAACGTTACCGTTTCTTCACGTCTCTAGTAGGACACACCCTGACAGACTCAAATATTTTACACTAGATTCGGCTGCATCTTACAACTGTCAAAATTGTCACTCCTACCTTGACTTTCGGTAACGCGTAACACTCCGCCTAAACTATCACACGATACTTAAGCATTCTACCAAAACCAAAGTGACGGAACTAAACTATGCGTAATCGTCTTGTTTGGTTAATGATACCTTATCATGGCAGCCCCTTGAATAAAGAACGCGGTGGGTTCCTTCAGGTGCGTTAGCTCTATTCGCACTTATAGAGTGCTGTAACAATTCATGACCAAAGGTACGATTCCGTACCCTCTAAAAATCTACTGCTGCTGAAAAACATTTATTTACAGATGTGATTTACAGGGAGGGTGGGAACGGTCCTTAAGGGGCCGCCCCGTACAAACACTAGGTGGGATCCCTCTTACGGGAGCCCATTGGCGTTGGCCGCGGCCCGGGCACGCTCGACCAAGGTCCGTTGGGCCGTCAGGTCAGAGCAGCCGAGCAGGGCTGCCTCCCAGTCCTCCCGCGAAGGATTGGGTAGTGGGGTTAGGTTTGGGGTTTTTTGGCATGCCCACACCATGTGGAAAATGTCAGAGGAATTTTCCTCACAATGCGGGCACTTCCCCGTGCAAGCGGGGTTAAAGTGTTTTATGATTGCCGGGCACAATAGAGTTTTGGTATGAAGGCGAAAGAGGATTCGCTCCTCCGCCTTCGTGAGGCCCTTACAGGTTTTCGGATAGACGTTATGGCCGCATAGATAAAATTGTGTGACCTCCTTAAAGGTGTAGGCGGGATTGGGTTTGAGTTCCGGATCGGTAGGGGACGAGGATGGTGCCCGGAGGGTGAGCGCGCGGGCGGCGGCATCGGCCGTCTCATTACCATCGAAGCCCGTGTGAGCCGGAGGCTATATGATCGTTCGGTGCGCGGGGGCACCTAGGTAGCTGCTGTTCTGCAAAATTTTATAAGCACGGTACGTAATATATCCCTGTTCAATAATGTGACAGGCACCCCTTGAGTCGGTGATGATGACCCTCGAGTCCTGATCTGTGGCGGCTAGTGCGATGGCGATCTCCTCCGCGTACGTAATGTTATGTGCATGGAATGTGAGTTCGTTTACAAAGGTGTTTTCGTGGACGACCGCAGCTGTGTACCAACCACCATGGTGCGGGCCGGAGGCGTCCACGTAGAATACTCCGAATTTGTGGCCGTAGTGTCGAGCCAAGGCTTTCGCCCGCGCGAGGCGTCGGCCACTGTAGTCGTCTCGGGTCATGTTAGCCGGAAGAGGGCGCACGTGAAAGGAGTATCGCCAAACTTCTGCAATCTGTACGCGCTCTTCCGTGTGTATTTAATGATTGATGTGTAGCCGGGCAAGGAGGCGGCAACCCGACGGTGTTTTAGAGAGTCTAGTATATTGGTTTGTCAAGTGCGCCTCTCTCAGCTCCATGAAGGTGTTCACCATTCCCAAGCCCAAAAGGCGCTGGTTAGAGGTGCTGACAGGAAGGTCGAGGGCGCGCTTGTAGATTTTGCGGAGAATGACTTCGAGTGCATTTTCGTCTGATTTGCGTAGGTGGAGGTATGGAGCTGAGTACAGGACTCGGCTGGTTACGAATGCATGCGCCAGCCGCAAGGAATCTTTGCATCGTAACCACCCGCATTTGTTGGAAACTCGGCGGACCATCCGGCCCACTTGGTCCCCCACTAAACGCGCGTTTAGCATGAACCCTTTGAAACCAACCTTTGTTCTCTTATCAAACCTTACATACAAAAGAAAACTTTACTTCAAATGTTGAAAAACTGGAAGAATATGCAAATGATTTCCTTCCAGAAACTCTGGGTCACATTCTGCGAAAAGCTTGCAGTTGACCTTTACGCTTTCAGTTTTGCACGTGGCGGTCGTGTTCTCTGCCGCTTTCGCAATCGCCAGAGGCCACAATGAGCGCGAGCTCCTAGCCCAACTTTGCTATCTCGCCTCAATCCTGATTCTGGCCGCCTTTCTTCGTGACACCGAAGATTCCTGAAGTGCGGGGGAAAGATTTGCCATGGTCCTTTGGTGTTTGGTTCGACCCTGAATTTAGGACCAGCAACTTTTATTTTAGGAACCTGCCGACATAGTTGTCGATGCAGACCTGTTGTTTTTGACCGCGCCTTCCTTCTTGGGGACGCCCGTCCCTTTCCTCTACTTCTCTCTCGCCAATATCGCCTGACCCTGCGCCAAAGGACCTTTTATTGAATTGCCCGATCGCCAACCTTTCCGTTTTTGCTGCGGCGTGCTTTCTGCCTCCACATTTTGTGGGGCCGCACGTCCCCGCTTTCTTCTTTTGCGGTGACGCTTACGTACAACCTTCCTTTGGTTGTTACAAACTTCCCTGGTTGCGTCATCGGCAATCTTACAGTTCAGGTGTGCCTGTCCACCACCATTTCTGCAACCTTTGCCCTTCGATTTCTCCGCTCCATTGCTCTGTCGGGCTAATTTACCTGTGCTACCACTCACAAAACCAGACGCTGGGCCCTCCACAGATCTGAACTCTTGAAAATTCGCGTCCTTCTCAATTTGCGGGTAGTTTTAGCGTCCGGCCGATTGTTTACATGCTGCTGCACGAGGCATGTCTCCAACACCACACAAGCTCTGTTCATGCTGCTGGGATTAGACATTTCCTCGAAACGATCCTCCACCGAACTTGTGCCTGTTTGTACACCTACGACAGCCTCAAAATGTACCTTCTTACCCTCTGAGACATTTCCCATGGTATCTGTAGGAAATGCTTTCAACAGTAGCTCCCCCTCGCTGGCAGTACTGTAGGCTTTTAGTAGCGTTATGTCTTCGCTACATTAAGGACTACCTTCGTTGGCCTCTCTTTCGACATCCGAAAGGCCATTTCCCTGCTGAGGCTCAAGCGTGGTCTTCAGCTCATCAATGACCCTATCAGGGCGACTGGAACCAGCCCCGGTCTCACATGGAACATCTTTTGGACTTGCAACAGTTTGCATACCAGCCACCGTCCCAATCTCTACATGCACTACCTTCGCACCATCGGAGAGTCGCGTACCTTCCCTAGGCGCAATTTCACTAACACCGACCTGTTGCTGTTTTCTCTCTGCCGAATGAACACTTCACATGTCGCAATGATAGAGACGCGTACCTTTCTCGGGTGGTGCCTCGCAAACAGCAGCTTTCTCAGTGACTTCACACTCCACCGTATTCGCCACTTCATTGCACCTTTCGGGCTTCACACATATCCAACATATACATGACGGACCACGATCCTGATGCAGTTCCCGAATGTCATTATTCGCCCTTTCTATGTCTTCGTCTAATGCTCGCATTTTAGGCTCATGTATACGCATCTTTTCGGCTTCTTCTGCCTGTTTTTGCTTTTCAGCTTGAATATCCTCCTGAGCTTTCTCCTCTCTTTCCCTTCTATCTCGAATTTGCTCAAGAGCTTATGGGTTTTCTCGAGAATCACTTTCTCTTTCTCCATAAACGCGATGATCTGCTGTTTCCGCTTAGCAGAGCCAACCACAAGCCCTAACTCCTTGCAAATTTCGAGAAGGTCCAGCACTTAACTTGTCCATATTAATACTTCACTCCGCCTCGTTTAGGTTCTATTGAAACAATGCGGTCGACTCATTTGTTTCTTGGCCGACCCACAATTTTACCACACCAGAACCTACTTACAAAGAGCGCTAGCTAGGTCTGGCCCTACGAGTATTTCACTACGCCTTATTTACCCTCGAGTGGAACAATGTGGTCGAATCATTCAATTCTTGGCCGACCCACAAAGTTACCACACCAAAACCTACGAACATAGAGCGCTAGCTAGGTCTGGCTCTACGAGAATTTCACTACGCCTTATTTACCCTCGAGTGAAACAATGTGGTTGAATTATTCAATCCTTGGCCGACCCACAAAGTTACCACACCAAAATCTACCAACAAAGAGCGCTAGCTAGGTCTGGCCCAACGAGCATTTCACTATGCCTTATTTACCCTCGAGTGAAACAATGTTGTCGAATCATTCAATCCTTGGCCGACTCACAAAGTTACCACACCAAAACCTACCAACAAAGAGTGCTAGCTGGGTCTGGCCCTATGTATACGAGCATTTCACTACGCCTTATTTACCCTCGAGTGAAACAATGTGGTCGAATCATTCAATCCTTGGCCGACTCACAAAGTTACCACACCAAAACATACCAACAAAGAGCGCTAGCTAGGTCTGGTCCTACGAGCATTTCACTACGCCTTATTTACCCTCGAGTGAAACAATGTGGTCTAATCATTCAATCCTTGGTCGACCCACAAAGTTACCACACCGAAACCTAGCAACAAAGAGCGCTAGCTAGGTCTGACACTACGAGAGGTAAACTTCAAGCACTCACCACACCAGGGTAGCTGACGCTGGCTGATCCCACCGAGCTGCCATCTACTGTTAGGAAGGAAGTATCGGGACATGCCACCACGTCCGTGACTGTGGCGACCTTGGGTAGCGTGGTCCCGGCTGGAGCCATCCGAGGGCCGGGAGAAGACGAGTCGAGGAGCCGGGGTAGATGAGAAGAACACGTTTATGTACAATATTTACATGTTGAGAGTAGCGTAGAACAGCATTGAACAGGTGAAGCACACCCGAGCGTCTCTGCGCTCGCGTTTTTATACACTGCCTTCCCAGGATTCACTGCGAGGGAAGACAAGTCAGTTCAGGTCCCTCCAATAGGATTGTCCTCCGCCACTCCGACCCGGTGCAGACTAGTCCGCCAAACCAGTTTCTAGAAAAGTGCAAGGACACCCACACCCGGTAGCACAGGGAAAAGCAGTACAGCATCACTGGCTCAGCTCGCTGCTTGCAGGCCCCGAACACAATGCACGATGGCGCGGTCGCTGGCCCAGAATTGTAGAAAGCGTGCTCTTGGCACAAGTCCAGATGCGAGGCCCATTGTTCGGTGCACCACCCAAAGGAGGAGGTGGAAGCACAGGTTGCAAAGGTCCCTCTATGTAGTCGGGTGGAAAGGGTTTTTAAGTCCGCGGGCCCAGCAGACTCACCATACCACAATTGTAATTTTAAGCCGCCCCGGAATGTCACTCCCGGCATAATACCGGCAACGATGTGGCGAACGCCGCTGCCCGCGCTTTCGTCATCCGGGCAGTTGCCTCTTTATGTTCTGAGTCATAATCTGGCAATACGAACCCGACGCGCTTTCGCGAAATTCTTGCCTATTACCGGGCTTCGCGCCGCTTCTACCCAGACCCCGCACGTGGTCTGCAGAAAGTGGACGAGCAAATACTTCGCCACCTCCAGACGAACACTTATCTCAGTCCAGTGATCGCCAGGTATTTTCTGCCAGAAATCGGTGGCACGTTTTCGACCTGCCAGGTTCTGGTTGACACCTACCAAGTCGTTGTTTCGTGCCCTTCCCATACCCTTTCTTTTTCACCTCTTTTGCTCATCCCTACTAGAGAGGCTTGGGAGGAGTACCTGCTGGGTTGCTCGACTTTGGGTGCTCAACGCTCTTTGGTGAGGCGGGCTTGAGCAGCGGCCAACTCGATTAGCATTCCGGAATAGGGTCTTGCCACTCAAGCATGTAATATGCCGCAACTCTCTGGTACATTTCCTGTAATAAAATGTTTTCTACAATCCTCGCTGGCCCAAAATAAAAAGGGGAGATTTCGAAATGTCGGACGATACGCTGGAGAGACATCGTGGCCAGAGCGAGCTTGAAGCAGTATTGGTTGTTAGGACGTTCAAACTTTCTTTTAGTTTCCAAAAGAATTCCATTGTGACCAATAATGAATAACAGTCACCTTTGTTCTCATTTGATATAGCTCAAGTAGATGACTTATGACCAAAAAGCGTGACTCACAGATAAAAATTGTTTGTTATTTCAGTAGTTCCACTTGGCCTCAATTTGTGGTTGAGATCTGTATACAGCACAGAGGTTGACGCCCCTACACGTAAATAGTTAACACTTTCAGATGTCGTTTAGGTGTTGTTTTTCTTATTGGCAACACCAACGGTCGTATCAGCGTTACGTCTCCTTTACACTGGTTTCCTAACATCACAATGCTGGGCGTCACTTTCATTACATTTGGTGTACATGACAGCATCTGGTCATCCATTGTATGAACTCTTCGAAGTGACGCAAAAGAATTCAGACACTTCAACATTGCCCTCTTGTAATGACAACACTTATCTCAAATGGGTTACCACGAGAAATTTTTGTACCTTTGCCATTCTGTCAAACCACAGCTCAACATCTCCAGGAAACTGCAGAGCTGCATAAATTCATTTTTTTGGTCTGGTGGCACAGTTTTTGGTCTGATGGCACAGTTATCGCGTTTGGCGTTGGCTAAACCACGAGATCAAAGCGGTTTTGCATTCCCCGACGTTTCCGGTACGGCTTCCTTCTTGTGCCTCCGCACTTTATTGCGAATACTAAGCAATGACGGTACGCCCGCTGAGACACTGGCTCGCTACCATCTGGAGCTACCACTACGTATCATCCTGCCAGCTAGCCAAATGCACCAAGGTCTCCAATCAATTGAATTACCAACTTTGAATCAAGCCCTACTGGCATTTGACCGGCGATTGGAGACTACGTGCCCAGACATAGAGGTGGCCGATTCTGAAGGGGTAGACACAATGGCTGCCATTCTACGGCCCTTGGTGCTCCAGCATCGTCAATCTATAATGAACCGCACTTGGAAACCAATAACTGCAGCAGTGTTGCCAGAACATCTCCAGGAGTTTGTCTGTTGGTTGGGCTGGGGCTTGCTCCCCACGCAAGATCGGTTGCAGCGATGACAGATGGTTCGCACTTCCACTTGCTTCAACTGCGTCATGGCTGAGACCAATCGAAATGCGACGATTGAAAGTGTGGTCTCCTGCCGTTTTTTTTGCCGCGCGGTCCATGGTGGTTTTCGGTGACAGGATGTGCGAACTTTCGTGTCCAAAGGCCGATTTCTGCGAGGGTGCTTCTCAGCTCTTTTAATAGTTGCGGGGCTGTTCAGGCTTTGGTGAAACGGATACGAGGCCGTATCTGTGAATTGTCGCCGGCGTGCATTGTGGCCGATAATGGGGAAAAAGAGACGAGATCCTCGCGTTCCTCTCGGAGGAGCTCTTCTTCCTACAGGAGCACGAGTGTCGGCGGCATTGGTCTTGCCCTTTCGTCATGGTAGAACACGAAAGGATACAACTCGCAATTCAACAGACGTGGTGCTAAGCAGCCCCCGTTCAGTCGTTATTCATGATTTCATCTGTAATCAGTTGTGTTTCATTGCATCTATTCTATCGTTATACCATTGTATCATGATATCGCAACGCGTTCTTGTGTACATGTGTACTAAGATTGTCGTGTATATTAGAGCAATGATGTCTTCACTGCAACGTAGTGATCTTCGCCGGGGGTACATAGATGTGCCGAAGTGTATGTGCCTTATTACTGGAATGTTATGAAGCCTTTGTCTTGTGTACATACTGTAAATGAAATTTTTTTCTGAATATTCAATGTGAAATGAGATAGCTTTCTGCTCTCCCATAGTAGAGCACAAATTATTCCAAATATTTTAACACTTATTGTAAACACATTTCAACAGCAGCAGCGCTGAACTTCTCCAAATACCAACATTTTTTCATTGGCTGTACGAACTCCAGGCTTAACGCTGATTTCCCTATTGAGCCTCCCGGCCGTTTTAGGTACTTTTTACAACCAGTAAAAAAAAGGCATTTTGTACAACCAGTGTCGCACATGCTTGGAATAACCTAGGTGTGCTACGGTCGCAATAATTCACATCGCCACAGACAACCTGATTACAACCTACATAAGTCGACATACATAAAATTCGCCATAAATTTAGACTGCCTAACCGCCAACTTGCTAGCTTCACAATAGAAAGACTGAAGGCTGAGTCCTTCGGAATGGTAGCGGCTAACCAGCATTCCATATCCTGGAGGTTCTCACCCGCAAATATACCATTATGCTGAAGTGGTACCTGCAAAGACTCCCTGTACACCTTGAAGGACTGGGGATAACCAAAAAGGCTAGTCTGTCATCTGCAGCCCCCAAGCAAATCTCATTGGACTTTTCGCATATATCGTATGCAAACTGAGCTTTTATTGATACGGATGGTTCAGTCTCGTGAAGCTCGACGGGCGCCTTTGTGATTCCATCTCGGTCAATCACTGTCAAGTTCAAGGCTTCACACGTCACAACATCTACGGGCTCCGAGCTTACCGTCTATCTAACCGCAATCAGATTTGTTATGCGAGAATCGCCTGGTAAGTGGGCTATCTTCCGTAACTACATGCGGCCCCTAAATGTGTGCGAAGTATACGACGCGGGAACTACCATCAGATGGTGTCTCAAATAAATGAAATATGTCGTCGCTCCACTAACCAATGACATGACTTAATCTTTCAATGGCTGTCGGGTCACTATAGTAGTGGTGGTAACCACCTCGCCGACAACACTGCGTGATGTGCCCATGATGGAGCAACCATACTGCTCACACCCCTGTCAAGGGTTGATACCACAAAAGAACTTCGCCACATAGCGCATAATCCCACACTTATCGACTGGAATCTTCCACTGATTTATAATCGACGCCCACAGAACCTCACTTCGTTTTTCGAATCACAGCTGCCATCAAAGACTTCACGACGGGACGCTACAATACTGTGTCGGTTGTGGATCGGCGTTGCCTTTACTAATTCATTCAGTTGTCGCATCGGTATGACTGACTCCCCCAACTGTGTATACTGCCATTGCGTAGGAACTCTCGACTATGTCCTGTGCCATTGTCCAGACTTTGAAGAAGATGGCCGGACTCTCCAGTGTGACTCAAAGAGACTGGATGGTTGACCATTTACTCTGGAGAAGATCTTGGCTGCGTGGACTTCAAGTACTTCAGCCCAAAAAGCCACATGAGTACTTCTACAATTCTTGAGGGAAACATCCCTGTGCGACCGCCTGTGAAACCTAAACTGTGTGTGGTGCGTGTGTTAAGTGTAATGTGTACTTCTTCCTTGACTCTCTCTTTTTCTCCCCCATTCCCTCTCTCCCCGTGTAGAGTAGCAAACTTGACTTAGTCTAGTTGACCTCCCTAGCTTTCTCATATTCTTTGTCTTTCTCTCTACAGCCAGTGTGGAATATCTGAATCCCTTTGGTCAAACGCTATCGAAGAAGTAAGATTAAATATTAAAGACGTACAGGCTTTTGATCTTCCGCTCCTTGAGACTGCATTTTGCGGTCGCATTTGGTACCTTTCTCACATGGTGCAACCACCTTTACGTATATATTGTGTGATCACTGCCGTCTGTTTTGTGTTACTTTTTAGGGATGAAGCTCCTTAAGGCGTGGGTTAGTTGTCACCTGTATGTATGCATGTATGTAGTAACCACCTCAAAGCATATCCATATCCATGGAGTGAATGATCATGAGTGGGGCGAAGCTTCAGAGGATTTTATCGGCAAACCCTGAATCATCCACTGCCCGCATCTGTCTATCGTCTGTCTTTCTGTCTGTCTGGTGCACGGACGGACAGACGCACGGACGAACGCATGGACGTACACATGGATGGGCGCACGGGTGGATGGTCAGATGGAAAGATGGGCGCGCGGATGGGTGCACGGATGGACGGACGGATGCATACATGGCTGGACAGATGCACGAATGGACGGAAGCAAAAAGGAACGGACGGACGGAAGCGCGAACGGCCTGACGGATGCTTCGCCGCACTCATCATCAGTCATTCCGTGAATACCCTGGGATTTTTTTAGGTCAGGCAGCACTGAGTTGGTTTCGCGTGCAGCACATGGCACCAGTGTTACCAGAGAAACTTTCCTTTCTCTTCGGTTGCCTTACGCTTCCGCCTACTTGCTCTTCATTTCCTTTTGCGTCTAGTAAAATGGGAGGAATCTCCCACGCGGCGAACGCTTGCGTATTACTTTTTCAGTACTCAACTTCAGCGTTTTGTGGCTAATGTGCATCATAACAGGGCGCCACAGAAAATAACGCTCTCTTCAATTTATTCAACAACTCATAGCATTCATCCTTAGCGAAAATACATTAAACTATCTATTGATTGTTCCTGTTGATTTGACAATACCACAGTATACCTGAGAGAAACGCCCATGGTTCGCTAGAGGCATGACTCAGGTTGCGTTTGATGAGAGAGAGGCCTTTGCATGAGTTCCACGGATCCAGAAGCAGCACAAGTTGCGCCATATGCAATCCACAACGTCTCTTCCCTGGAGAGCTCAGCGCTCTCCCGTAGTAAAGTATACATTAGAGAGAATGAAATGAGGGAAAGGCAGCGAGGTTAACCAAAAAATGGAGCATCCGGTTGGCTACCCTGCACTAGGGGAAGGGGGAATGGGGAAGAAAGATTGGAAAGAAAGCGAAGACGGCAATAGATGCGCGCGAAAAAAAGGGGGGGGGGAGCATACAGTGTATACAATAGGCCGCTGCCGCGTAAAAAGTTCAGTAAGGCCTTCACTGATTTTCTGTGAGCACACAAATCATGTCGTCTTTCCAGCACTGATTGTTCAGACAAAGGTCTGTCGTCAAGGCGAGCTAACGCAGCAGCTAGTTGCCGTTTTGCACGCTGTAACGAGGGTAGTGACAGAGAACGTGCTCTATAGTTTCATCGCTGCCGCAATGACCGCAAGCAGCACTGTCTTCCATGCCGATTCGGAAGGCGAAAGCTTTGGTGAAGGCGACACCAAGCCATAGTCGGCAAAGCACCGTTGTCTCGAGTCGAGAGAGTCCAGACGGAGGCCGGAGTCGACGAGACATGTGCAGTCTACGCAGTCGCGTGTGCCGTAAGCACTCGGTGTTCCACAGGGATTTTAATTCTGCATTAGCGATTTTTCGGATGGTCATTGCAGCATCAGTCCTTGAAAATGGTATAGATTTTTCTTCACCATCTTCGTGTGCTGATCGGGCAGCTGCATCGGCATGTTCGTTGCCCAATATGCCGCAGTGACTTGGAAGCCACTGAAACGTGATTCTGTGTCCTTCGTCGAAGAGGTGGTGAAGCAGCTCTCTAATTTCCAGCACTAGTTGTTCATGAGGTCCCCGGCGTAAGGTGAATATCAGACACTGTAGTGCTGCCTTAGAGTCCGTGAACACGCTCCATTTCTTGGCTTATTGGTGTTTAATAACTTGAATTGCGCTACGTAGAGCAGCAAGTTCCGCAGCTGTCGATGATGTCTGGTGGGATAAACGAAACTTCACCGTTGTCGCTGTTGCAGGAAAGATCACCGACCCTGCAGACCCATCTACATTAGTTGAAGCGTCAGCATATAGATGAGTATTCTCACTGTATTTCTCATATAACAAGAGAAGAGAAAGCTGCTTTAGCGCTGGAGACGAGAGCCGGGCTTTTGACGCTATGCCTGGAACCGTGAGTTGAACATGTGCATAGGTCATACTCCATGGGGGAGTTGAAATCCTCGATGGAGTTGTACATCCCGTAGGAATGCGTGTGTGATATGACAAGACTGTCTGGCAAAATGAGGCACGAGGTCGGGCTTCTGGCAGTGAAGCTAGATGATGGGCAGGGGCACGAGTAAGATGCCTCACGTGTGCTCTGAGTACTTCCATCATGATATGCGTCTTTAGCGGGTAATCATTAGCGATCTCGATTGTCTCAGCTGTTGATGAAGATCGCGGTAGCCCCAGACAAACTCGCAGAGCCATAGCCTGGATGCTTTCGAGAGTCCGAATGTTGGTTCTACAGGTGTTGGTCGAAACAGGCAAACTGTAGCGCAAATAGCCAAGAAAAAGCGTCTTGTACAATTGCATCATTGCATGTACTGAAGTCCCCCAGATTTTTCCTCCGAGATACTTGAATAAGTTAGCAATTTCTGTCAGCCTCTTCTTCAAGTGGGCCACATGTGGGCCCCAGCAGAGGTCTCTATCAATGAATACGCCTAGAAATCTGTGCGTCCTGACATGTGGTATGACTTGGCCATCGATTGATATAGCGTATGGTCTCATTGGCTTTCGACTAAAAGCAATCAATGCGCATTTCGCTGGCGAGATTTTCAGACCCTGGTCCTTGAGGTACACTGATACCAACGTCACAGCTTTCTGAAGTCTTGCGCGTACCTGAGGTCTTGTCACGCCAGATGTCCAGACGCAGATGTCGTCAGCGTACATGGATAACTTGACCACACTTGGTAGTTGTTCTACAAGACCAATGAGAACGAGGTTGAAGAGGGTTGGACTCAAGACGCCACCTTGCGGGACTCCACGATGCGTTGGGTGTTGGGAGGTTGGACCATCTGCAGTGTTCACAAACAAGGTCCGCCCTTGTAAATAACTGCGTGTCCAACAATACAGTTGCCCACCTAGGCCCACTGACTCAATGACTTCGAGGATGGCGTCATGTAGAACGTTGTCGTATGCTCCTTTTACGTCAAGGAACATGGCTGCAGATAGTCGTTTACCTGCCTTTTGTTGCTGGACATATGTGACGAGATCTATAACATTGTCGATCGAACATCGGTGACGGCGAAAACCAGCCATGGCGTTCGGATATATCTCATAGTATTCCAGGTACCATTCAAGCCTGTCCAAGATCATTCTCTCCATTACCTTTCCTACGCAACTTGAGAGTGCGATCGGTCGGTAAGAGGCAATGTCCAGGGGAGATTTGCCAGTCTTAAGAATCGGTACCAAGCGGCTAATCTTCCAATGTTGCGGAACGACGCCAGCTTGCCAGGAATCGTTGAAGATGCTATGGAGTGCTTCTCGTGCCCGTTTACCAAGGTTGAAAAGCATCCTGTATGAGATGTCATCTGGGCCAGTTGACGATGACTTATTACATAAGACGAGCGCCGCATCGAGCTCCTGTGATGTAAACGGTAGATCCATGCGTGGGTCCCGTGAGTGAGGGATATGATTCACTGTATGTAGGCTTGAGTACGCTGTCTGGCCCACGGTCATAGCGCATAAATCTTCTGCTACCTCAATTTCATGCCGGCGATGAAAAAGTGCAAGGGCTTTGAAGGGAAAACGCTGCTCTGGAACAGAACGTAGGCCTCGCACAATTCTCCATATCCGAGACAGTGGTTCATGAGGATCTAGCGACGCACAAAGTTTCCTCCATCGTTGGGTGTCTAATTTGTCAAGGCGCCGTTGTATCTTCTTTTGGATGCGCCGGGCTGTCCGTAGATCGTCTGTGAAATTGGTGCATCGGTATCGTCTTTCGGCTTGATGGCGGATCGCACGAAGTCGCTCCAGCTCGAGGTCACATTCAGAGTACTTCGAAGAGCATATTATTGTGCGCATAGCCGCATGTGCAGTTTTCTTAATAGCTTGCTGAAGACCATTGGACAGGCCTTCTTCACAAGCATCCTCAAGTTGAGTTTTGAACACACTCCAATCTATTCTTTGTGTTGTGGTAGAGGAGTACGTGTTCGAAATACCTTTATTCTTCAGGTAAGTGGGGATGTGGTCGCTTCCGTGTGTTTCAATGTCCAAAAACCACTTTACCGTGTAGCAAATCGGCGTGAAACAAAGGACAAATCAAGGCAGCTGCTATATGTGGTGCCTCGTAAAAACGTAGGACTGGCGTCATTCAGAAGGACGAGACCATGGCTGGAAACAAATGATGCTAGACGTCGTCCCGTTGAATTAAGCCTTGAGCTTCCCCAAATGGGATGATGCGCATTGAAATCCCCGGTGATAACCCACGGACACGGATGTGCCCTTAATATGCCGTCTAGTTTTTTGGCGTCGAAATGACTTGATGGGGATATATGCACGCCTAGAAGTGCGGATGTCACCTTTCCCTTTTCAACAGACAAGCACACATACTGATTGCCGTCGTGAGGTTGCACTGGCTGGACGACGTAAGCAAGCTCCCGGCGAATAAATACAACAACCTTGCTACTTTCGGTGTCACTTGAAGAGGAAAATGACTCGTTGCCGGATAATTTGATTGCGTGCAATAATTTCGGTTCACATATAATCATGATAGGAAATCGGTACAGATGAACAAACTGGCGAAAATCAGATATGCGGGATCTCAGAACTCTTGCGTTCCACTGAAAAATCGACGCTTCTCTGACCTCCTGACGGAACGACATGTGATTGTCGGCCATGGCTTTACTGGAGGCTTGCAAGGACCGGACTCAACGTGTCCAGCACCTGTAGACCGCTCCTAGCAGTTGGCGTATCGATGCTTGTCAGAAGACTTCTGATGACACTCACAATGGATCGCAGCATAGGAATAATTTGACGATCTGCTGTTGGAGCCTCGTCATCAGCAGCATTGGCTTTCACTGGGAGCAGAGAGGGAAAAGGCTGCTCGGAAGGCCGTGCGTTCGCATGCACCGGCCAGTCTTCAGGGGAGAAAGGCTTTGCCGGTGGAGGCATTCTTGTACTCTCTGGCTTTCTACTGGATGTTGATGGTGGTGTAGACCGAAGTGGTGCATGAATATCGCCATGACTGGAGCGCTTCTGTCGGTGGCGACGTCGACGCCGGATTTTCTGTGAAGCTTCTCTATGGGTGGAGTTATCCCTGACCATTTCTTTCAGGATACCCATTTCTTTCTTGAGTCTTGGGCATTCCTTAGACGTGGCTTCATGCGTACCTCGACAATTGCCGCACCTGTAAGCTGTTGCACAACAGGTGTCTACCGTGTGCGCCTCCGCGCACCGGGGGCATACGGTAGAGTTCGCACAGACGCCCTTGACATGACCGATCTTGAAACACTTGTGGCACTGAAGCGGCTTTGGGACAAAATGCCGTACCACATGCCGGAAATGTCCCACCTTGACGTGCGTAGGGATTGAGTCGCCCTTAAAGACTATCTTAACGCAGCGGCTGTTCCCGAGGCGGCTTATATGCTTAATGACCACTCCTTCGTACGCCGGTTTTATCAAAATGGGTAGATTCGTGTTTGGGATTGCCAAGTCAATGTCGTAAATGACACCTGCAGTGCAGGTCCCAGTCATCGGTACGACCGCTCGTTCTTTGACATCTCCAAACTCTGTCATCATTCGAAGCTTCTCCAGCGTGTCTGCATGTGTTGTGTCAACAGCTAAAACGTTCTTACGTGTGTTTAGCCGGACCTCTTTGATTTCATTCTGTGAAATCAAAGAGGTCCTCAAGAACATTGGAAATGGCTTGCCTGTTCAATTTTCGAAGGCTGGCGGAAGGATCCACGGGCATGAAGAGAATGGTATGCGGCCAGCGTTCACTCCTTGCCTTCACGGTTGACGTGCTTGCTGGTGATGACGTCTTGATGAGCCTCCTTTTGGCCTTGCGGCTCATCACAGACACGAAGCTGCCATCTGATGAGTCGTCGCCGTCGACTGAGTAGATGTCCGTGTCTTCACTGGAGCTGCACAAAGAGCCTCGTTTCCTTGCGGAGCTCACAAATGTTGAGCTGTGGCCAGACGGGCCAGCAGTTCGTTCTTCGTCCATGACCACGAGAGCAGGAGCATCTCTTGAGCCGTCGCTGGTGATGGACCATGAGCCTTGAGCCACAGAAGAGCTTGAGGGCGCTGACATTTGACCACGTGGGCCTGTATAAGTCGCTGCTGCCACCGCCTCAAGGCGTGGAAAATATAACGAAAAACAGTTAGTAGTGACAGACGCGTTCTATCACTAAGTAACTTCGTCGTCGTCCCGTAAAGTATACATAGTGCTCTAAATGGTCATACATTTCACCTAAACACTGATTGCTCGCGCTTCATTTTTGTCGATACGGCCTCATTAAGTGTGAGACCCACGGTACAGCTTTCAGCTCTCCCATAACAATCACAGCATATCCACGGAGTGAATGATGATGTGAGGCCGTTGCGCTAGCTTTGCATACACCAAACTTGGTATTAGGGTAATAAGGACTGCAGCGCGAGCACGAATGTGCTAGAAGAAACAGACGAAAGTCGAGGCATGGAAGGCAAAGAGGACAACACGAGCGCTGTCTACAAAGTGAATTTTTCTTTTTATGTGATTATTTTATCAAGAACTTTTAAAGAACTGATTCCTTTTATCAGAACATGCCCCAGAATATGTCACGTTGCTCACGTGTGCTGTTCAAAAGGTTTCCTGTTGTATATATTATCATGTGTGCTGCGAATAAAATTCAGTTGGTAGAAAAACGCTCGTGTTGTCCTCTTTGCCTTCCGTGCCTCGGCTTTCGTCTGTTTCTTCTAGCACATTCGTGCTCGCGCTGCAGCCCTTATTACTATGAATTCAAACCAACTAGCCCAAATCGCCATTCTTCTTGGTATTAGGGGACGCGAATAGGTGACGAAGGTATGAGACTGGTGCCAGCATGATAATCATGAGATTCGTGTCATGTAACAACATGACTACATCAACGCTCATGATGCACTCGCAGCCATTTCGCTAGATTCACATGTACCAAATTCAGTATTACGTGACGCGAATGGATGACATATGTAAATTACACGTTGAAACATGATACTCATGACATGCATGTCATATAACGACATGACTACATGTCACATTCAAGTCGCCAATACACTTGGACGTGTAACGCCAGCGATGCCACGCCAGGCGCCGACCTGCCCGGCATATACTCGCAGGCGCGCGACGCGTGGCGATGCTTTGACTCATGCGCGTTTGAACACCCGCCCGGTGTCCCTCCGTCCTGAAGCTAGCAGACGAGGTGGTGCCTGGGTAACGTCGTCGGCGCGAAACGCAGCATGTCGCATTTCGCGCCTGTTTCCGTCGGGCCTCGCCGAGAGACACTGGTCGCGCTTTAGCGTCACACTCTAGAGTGCTCGCGTTATGCTAGCGTAGCATCGCTGCGCCCAGCCTGCGTGCACGTCAGCGTTACGGGCACTCGCCGCCGTTTCACTAGCTTCACATATACGAAGTTTGTTATTACGGGACGTCAATCGACAATGACGGTATGCGACTGGTGCAAACATGATAATCTTGAGATGCGTGTCATGTAAAAACATGACCACATGCCACGCTCTTGGTGTGCTCGCGGCCAATTCGCTAGCTCCTCATATACCAAATTTGGTATTGCATGACATGAATAGACGACGAAGGTTAATGACACGTCTGGACATGATGATCATGATATGCGTGTCATGCAAAACATCACTACATGCTACGCTCATAAGCCCACTCGCGGCCGTGTCACCAGTTCCCCATATGCCAAATTCTGAATTACGTGACGTGAATGGAAGACGAATGTAAGTGACACGTCCAAACATGTTAATCATGGCATGCATGTCAGGTAAACCTGAACTACATGCTCCACTCGTAGCAGGCTCAGGCCATTTCACTAGCCCCGCTGCGGTGGTGTAATGGCTAAGGTACTCGGCTGCTGACCCGCAGGTTGCGGGATCAAATCCCGGCTGCAGCGGCTGCATTTCCGATGGAGGCGGAAATGTTGTAGGCCCATGTGCTCAGATTTGGGTGCACGTTAAAAAAGCCCAGGTGGCCGACATTTCTGGAGCCCTCCACTACGGCGTCTCTGATAGTCATATGGTGGTTTTGGGACGTTAAACTCCACATATATATCAATCAATCAGCATTGCTCACGCACGAATGACGCGCCAAACGTAGTCACAGGTAAAGATGAACGCTAATTAGTGTCTCAGTTGTTGCTTAACTGTGTCTGCAAAGAGCGCCCTTTTGGCAAACAGAGACTGTGCAGCGAGTGCAGTGGCCTTTGTGCGTCCCTTAACTACAACAGAATCGTTCCTATGAAAGCCCAAGGCGACCGATTCTCCCCACCGCGAGGCTAGCACGCGCATGCTTAAGCGTCTACCCTTCCCATCCTCTGCGGGCCAAAGTACGCGTGGGAGATCATCACATGAGCCTTTTTTTCACCGCGTTATGACGATCTGGCGACGCTAAGTAGAGAAAACCTTTATTTGTGTGACTATCAAAATGTAACATAATATTTTAAAAATTAAAAAAATCAGACTTTGCCTTAGAGGCAAAACAATGAACGCAATGTCAACAAACTGGAATGTCACTTGCAGAAATGCAAGCAGATCGAACCGTGCTCCGTGTTTATCACGCACAATTGTCGCAAGAACGGTACTCACGGGTGCAGGTGAACGCGAATAAGCGTCCCAGTTGTTACTCACCTGTGTCGGAAAAGTGCGCCCTTTTCGCAAACAGAGACGCAATCGCTCCGCTCAAAGCCCAAATACAGCCAAGACGTACTATCCTCACTGCCGCGAGATAAGGGCGCGCGAGTGAGCGTCCACTTTCCTCCCCTCCGCGGGGCAAAGTACAGGTGGGAGATGAGAGCACGCGCCGCCGCGTCAAGACGATGTGGCTGGATGGACAAATGAATGTATCCGGCTGTGCCCTTTAGATCAATCGGTGGCTCACGCCACCTAGCCATAAACCTATCACAATATCTGTAAAAATTGAATTCTACTCGTGCCTTGATTGTAGCCACCAATCCGTTAGCCTCCTCCTGGTTATTTATACCCGTTTAAAGTCTATTTCGCCTTCCCTGTCACTGAACCCCAAAGCTTTGAAAAATACCATGCCATTATATGGAACTATTGTTTGGAGCCTTTCACAAAACGGTATCAAATGTTTAGCCATTTCCTCCTCTTCTCCACATGCATTGCATAACGTGTGTACACCTTCGTACTTGGCTTGGTATGTCTTGGTCTGTAATATTCCCGTTCTGGCCCCGAACAGCAGAGAACTACCCCGAGAATTATCGTAGATCTTTTCTTATGCGATTTCCTACTTGAAAATTTGGTAGGTCTCTAGGGGTGCTTTCGTAAACATTCCAATTTTTCACATGTCCCTCTCTGTTTTTCCCCATTCCTCTTAACCAATGTTTCTTTTTGGCTTGATATTCTGCTGTTTTCTAAATACTTCTGACGACGTGCACCCATTGCGCCAGCTTTTGGTCATAGTGAAAACACGAAAGTTCCTCCCAAGGTGCCCGTTATCAGCGGTAATTGGTAGATCTAAATGACTTTGCGTTTGAACGTTGAACGAGATGCTCCTTCGACGCTCAGCGGCTGACGGCTCACACTTTTTCTGGATTATTTTTTTTTCTTTTCGGAGCGAAGCTCCTTAAGCCATGGTTCGTGCGTCCGCGATCGTAGTCGTAGTAGTAGAGGAAGGTAGCCACTTCCACAGTCGTCGTCGTAGTAGTAGTAGTAGGTAGCGACTTCCACAGCCGGACTAGAAAAGCGGCATGCGCACACTCTTTTGAATTGAGGAGGAAACCCGCGCACGTTAATCATATCTAAGCTGGTGGTTAATAATAATAATAATAATAATGACTTTATTTCGCATCAAGGATACATGATGCAGAAGACCTGCAGAAAAAGCTGGCGTGATGCCAGCTTGACAAGGCCGCAGGCCCCCCTTCCCCCTCCCCGAACACATCGCAGCAGCGGTAACACTTTCATAAAAACATTCGGGATCATACGCGTAAAATAAAACAGGTCTATGACAAGAAAGAAATCATCACTGTACATGTGTGATAAAACGAAACGTCTAATGCTTAAACAACAACGACAAAAAATCTATTTCAAAAGATGCAAAAAATGTTGGCGTATTTGCCTTAAAGAAAGGAAGCATTTGCGTAATACATCCGAGCGAAGCATACAAAACATGTATACGACAAATTGAGCAATCAACACTGTACAGGTGTAACATATTGGTACATATAATGCTATAAACAAATAATTTCGCAATGTGAAAATACAAGCGGATTTGCCTTGCAAAACACAGAAAAAGCATCATAAAAGAAATATGCCTAATTTATTGCTTTGGCAACACCACAAGTGCATACTCGTTTCCTAAAACAGAAAAAACAAACAAGACACCAAAAAACATATCGTAAAAAAACACAAAGCAGTATACAAAATACACGTCAACAAAAACAAAATACAAAAATACATTCTTTAGAAAATTACAAGTAACAGAAACGAGTGATCATGACATCTGGAGGAAATGATTCCGCAGTTGTTTAAAGGTGATTTTTTCTAAGTCAATTTCGTTATCCCTAAGTTCATTTAGTAACCTTGGAAGTTTATTTCCCAACGATTGAAGACCGTATGTGGTTCTAAAGGTTCGAACAGTCCACACTTCATTTTTCCGGGTATTATACTTAGGCTGGTTAAGTATTAAATCTGCCAACTGCTTTAGAAACGGATTAGAGTTTTTTATGTCTTGCTTATATTTCTTGGACAGAAAAAAATCATACATTTTTATTACTGGCATTAGGTTGTATTTTTCAAATAAGGAACGAGTATGATAAGTACGTGGCACGTTCTCTACCGCCCGTACAAACCTTTTTTGCAACATATGAAGTTTGTTTATGTTTTCTTTAGAAGTTAGAGCCCAAACTAGATGGCAGTAATTGATTCTTGATAAAAATAAGGTATTGTAAATTAACAACAAAATATTCCGAGGAAGCAAGTGCTTGTTTCGGTACACAAGACCGACTACCTGAGAGACCTTCGTAGCTAAGAAGTGTATGTGGTTATCCCATGATAATGTTTCTTGAAATATTACTCCTAATATTTTAAGAGAAGGAACTATCTCGACAGGGGTGGAATTTAAAAGGATCGTTTGTTTTACAATTTCCGCTTTATTTTTAGCATGAAATACCATAGCCTTAGTCTTTGCAACATTTATTTTTAGACCGTTTTCTCTTGTCCATTTTTCTAATCTAATGAGCAGTAGATTTGCATGTGTTATTAATTCGTTCACTGATTTTCCTGTTAAAAATATATTCGTATCATCTGCATATATTATAAATTTTACGTCAGAGGAGATGTTCACGATATCATTAATGTAAATATTGAAGAGGAAAGGTCCCAAAATACTTCCCTGTGGAACTCCTGCAACGATTGACAAAGAATCGGAATTGCAACCACCCAGGCTAACAATCTGATTACGGTGTTGCAAATAAGACTGTAATAATGATCCCGCCGTTCCCCGAATACCGTACCGTTCCAGTTTTTCTATAAGTAATTTGTGGTTAATGTGGTCAAAAGCTTTCGTAAAATCTACGAACAACCCCAACACAACGTTTCCCTGTTCAAATTGCTGATAAATGTACTCTTTCTGTGCCATGAGAGCATATTCTGTACTGAAGCCTTTGCGGAAACCATACTGCGAGTCATGAAGCAACTAAAACTTCCTTTCAAAATTAGTCAGCCTTTTTAATATTAGTTTTTCTAATGCCTTCGATAGGACTGGCAGAATGGACACAGGCCGGTAATTCGACATGTTATTTCTATCGCCTTTCTTGAAGAGGACGGTAACGCGTGCAACTTGCATTTTAGTGGGAAAAACAGCCCGGCCAAGGCACAAATTGAATATATGCGTTATATAAGGAAGAAGGAATATAATGACATGCTTTATAGGTTGAACTTGTATCCCGTCAATATCAAGTGCTGTACTGTTTTTCAAATTCAAGACTAATTCTTTTACTTCATTCTCACTTGTCTGATCAAGAAAAATGGTACTGTCGATAAATGGGACACTTCCAAGGTTACTACTCACATCACATTTTTCTGCGACATTTACAAAATATTTATTGAAAGTGTCGGCCAAGGGTTTTCCTGATATGACCTCGCCGTTAAGATTCATGCTATGTACTGAACCCGTGGACACATTGCAATTTAAGAGAGAATTTAGCCTTTTCCACATTATATCTGAACACCCAGAAACTGAACTAAACATATTGTTATAATATTTTTGTTTTGCCTTTTTGAGATCTTTATTTAGGCGATTTCGTTTAATCTTGAATTCTTTAAACAATTTAGGGTCTTTCGTTTTAAGATAGCGGCTAAATAACATATTTTTTTCTTGTATTCTTTTCCGAAGTTCCGCGTTGATCCAGAGTTTACGAACTTTCCTGTTCTGCTTTGTTTTAACCAGAGGAAACGAAGCAGAATAAATTGGCTTTAGTATGTTCAAAAATTCTTCGTACGCCTTGTTTGGCTCATTCATTTTAAGTATATTCGTCCAAGGAGCCCTCAAAATCTTCTCCGAAAATATTTTCAGAGTTTGTTCGTTTATACGCTGGGTGAAAAATGTGTTGGGTTTGTTTTTGTCACATAAGTGTTTCCTACAACAAATGTATATTGGCAAATGATCACTCAAATCTACAGTAATAACACCAGCCTTGAGGTTTTCTGTCGGTATATTTGTTAAGAACAAATCAATCAAGGACGAAGACATTTGTGTGATTCTCGTAGGGACAGTAATCATATTTGAAAAGCAATGATATTTCAGCAAAATATCAAGTTTTTGTACTATAGCTTCCTGTTTGAGCATATTTATGTTCATGTCACCGCCACACACAACGTCTAAGCGATTTGTGTTAGTGAACGCAAAAAAACGTGTCCAGGTAATCCAGAAAGAATGCCGTTTCACCATTTGGTGGTCTATAACAAACGGCAAGAACCACATTTTGTAGTTTAACTGATAGAAATTCGAAGTCATTGCAAGAGTGGGTGAAATTTTCAATTAGGTCACAGTCAAGGACCTTTTTTACTAGAATACATACGCCACCGCCACGACCGGAAATTCGATTAAGGTAGAACGTATTGTACGAAGGCAAGCGAAACACGCTGGCTTCATCTGTTGACCTTGTTTCAGTTAACATTATGACGTCGAATACATGATTTAATTGTTAGAATCGTTTCCTACGCAAGCCATGTTGAGCCGATCATTTCTTCTTTCTTTAGCTTAGTTTGTTTAGATCACTAGCATTTGCGATGCGTATGGCTTTCTCCCCATCAGCTTTACGCACTAGAACTTTCCCGTTTGAGTGCCATGCATACCTGAAGTTCGCTTCTTTAGCTCAGTTCTTTGCCTCAAACAACAGCGCACGCGCTCTTTTGGTCAGGTTTTCCGTCAAGAAGAAGTGCTCATTTAAGCTGCTCAGTTTCTTTCTGTTTTTCCACCAGAAATCTCGGTCCGCTTGCTTCGCAAAACGACAGATAACGACCAGCGTCTTATCTTTTCTGGGCGGAAGCCGATGAATGGCGACCACATCGCTTTCTGCGAGTGGCGGGAACTGGTGTTTAATTGTCATTGCATTGATCGCTTCTAGCAAGTTTTCATCTTCCGTTTCCTGTATTCCATGGAATTCTAGGTTGAGTCTGCGGCTCCTCCACTCAAGATTATCTACTTCTGCCTGCACTTCAGCTACTTCTCGGTCCCGCATCTCAACCTTTTCCAATCTGCACTTAAGGTCCTTGACGTCACGCTCGTTTTGTTCCGTTTTTTTTAGTATTTCATCGTATTTCTCACTCAAGTATTGCACCGCGTCGTCAATGCTCTCAACTGTCTCTTTGAGCAGTATTAGTTTATCCAGCTTGTCATTAATAGCTTTCATCCAAATTCGGACATCTTGCATGTCGGCCTCACTTCCCGGTTCTTTTGATTCAACTGATGCTGCTCGCAACCTCGACCGTCTACAGGTAGGGCAGCGCCATGCATCGCAGTATGCCTGCCCTTTGGACTTAATAGTTGCTTCGGAAATTGCAGCACATTTGCCGGCGTGAAATGCCTGACAGCAGTCGCTACATTCAATCCATACGACGTCCCCAGTGAACGGCTTATCGCACACAGAGCATGTTCCATCTCGGGGCATAGTTGCACAAAGCGATAAATGAGAACAGCAGTTTACACAACAGCACCAGCAGCAGCGGCAGTAGTTGCGGCACAACCAAATTTACAGCGGGCATAGAAACAACACCAACCTGCGAAACAGAAGAAGAGAGCGTGTTCGTTTACGCCGTTCTTTCCGCCGCAACCGCTGCTGCCAAGTGGTCTCGGTGATGGCTTGGTCCTCCCTTTAAGAAGCCCAGTGGCTGTACGGCGCAGGTGCGGTAGAATTTTATCGCAGGGTAGTTGGGCGCAGGCGCAGCGGAGCTTGTTACTTCTCCTTCGCACCGACGGCGATGTGCATGCGGACGACGAAAAATGCGCACGGTGTCTGACGAATGCCAACAGCCTGCGAAACAGAAGAAGAGACCGTGTTCGTTTACGCCGTTCTTTCCGCCGCAACCGCTGCTGCCAAGTGGTCTCGGTGATGGCTTGGTCCTCCCTTTAAGAAGCCCAGTGGCTGTACGGCGCAGGTGCGGTAGAATTTTATCGCACCTGCGCCGTACGGCAGTAGCATAAACAGCCGCGTTTCCTTGGCCGGAACCTGCGCCACCTACGTCCGACGCTTCGGCTCGCTATCTTCCGTCTGCCGCTGCTTCGGCTCGTCCCCAACCACAAAGCTCACGGCCACGTAACCCTCACACGTGGTCCAATCATGGCACACCACCTCTATGGGCCACCATAAATCACCAGCTGATTGGCGCACAGTTGCCTCGAAATCCCACGCGCCTTTCCCCGCACTTTAGTCGTTGTCATCATTTTCTTCACTCATTACATATGGTTTTTGTGACAAGATGTACTGCACTTTGCGTGCCTTTTCATGGATGAACGGCGCTAACGCCATCTAGAAGAAAGTCCAGCAAAGGAACGCAATGACTGCTAGCCTCCGAAAGCAGCATGTCATTGCCAAATAGGGAGCCTACATGGCCACTATTTCCAAACGCCACGCCATGCACTCTTTCTGCGTCGGAACTTTGGCAGCGGAAAATATGGGTGGAACCACTATCTCCCAAAGTGGAACCATGAGCTACATCCCGGCAGTAGACTAGCACGGTCCGTGGCCCTTCAGGAGCGACACCCCGACCACCCTCGCGTTTTCGACGTTGACGTCTCGGGCCCCTATCCTCAGGTCACTTCACGGCCGCCGTGATCGCAGAGAGAAAACATGTCGATGGCCTCTACTTTAGAGATAACACTGTGACGAAAGATGAGGAAGTTGCCATTGCTTTGGCCGCCTTGCATTTCAGCTCGCGCACCATCCTGACGGACTCGCGCATGACCTGTTCCCCATACCTTCAGGGTTTCATCACCCCGCTAGCAGCTTACCTACTATGGGCAGCCTCTTGGCGCTTTAACCCTCACCTCATTTGTATAGTATGGACCCCAGGCCACTCGGGCCTGTCCGGTGTTAGGAAGGAGGTGTCCGGACATGCCGCCACGTCCATGAATGTGGCGGCCTTGGGTAGCGTGGTCCCGGCTGGAGCCATCCGAGTGCCGGGAGAAGGCGAGTCGAGGAGCCAGCGTAGATGAGAAGAAAATGTTTATGTACAATATTTACATGTTGAGAGTAGCGTAGAACAGCATGGAACAGGTGAAGCACACCCGAGTGTCTCTGCGCTCGCGTTTTTATACACTGCCTTCCCAGGATTCACTGCGAGGGAATACAAGTCAGTTCCAGTCGCTCCAATAGGATTATCCTTCTCCACTCCGACCCGGTCCAGACTAGTCCACCAAACCAGTTTCTAGAAAAGTGCAAGGACACGCACACCCGGTGGCACATGGAAAAGCAATACAGCATCACTGGCTCAGCTAGCTCCTTGTAGGCCCCGAACACATTGCACGAAGGCGCGGTCGCTGGCCCAGGAGTGTAGAAAGCATGCTCTTGGCACAAGTCCAGATGCGAGGCCCATTGTTCGGTGCACCACCCAAATGAGGAGGTGGAAGCGCAGGTTCCAAAGGTCCCTCCGGGTAGTCGGGTGGAAAGGGTTTTTAGGTTCGCAGGCCCAGCAGACTTCAAGCAGGAAGGATCGCAGGATTTCAAGCTGGACGGTTGTGCCCTCGCGATCTCCTACGCCAGCGTAGCTCCCGCCGACTGGTTCGCCCTCAGCGGTCTCCTGACGCCATGCAGCTCTCGCATTGTGGCGCCCCGCCCTTGGACTGCTTCGACCGGATCCCCACTTTCCTATCTCCTTCTTTTTTCCGTCGCTTGCCTGTCTACTTCTCCGTGTATTTTCCTTCAATTCTTTTTATCCCTCCTTCTCCCCACCCCTATAAGGCACTGTGCCGTGCCGCCTGAAAGCAGACAGAAATTAGGTGCCCTTTTCCTCTTCCTTCTAACCACTACCACCATTACCACCATTGTAATTTTAAGCCGCCCTGGAATGTCGCTCCCGGCATAACAGCACCCCCGCCACCAAACGATGCATCACGAGGACGAGCTGCCACACGTGGCTCGGCTGAATTGATGTGGTCGGATACCTGGCTTCCTCCTGGGTCTCGTTGCGAAGCCCTCCGGACCGCCATCGTCTCAGCAGGCATTCCCCACGATCAGGCCTCTTGCACGGACTCAAGCTTGCCGTGGATACGACGAACTCGACAAGACAAGCATTGTCGAACCACAACGAGGTGTCAAACACCGCTGCCCGTGCCTTTCTCATCCGGGCAGTTGCCTCTTTATGTTCCGAGTCAGAATCTGGCAATACGAACCTGACGCGCTTTCGCGAAATTCTTGCCTATTACCGGGCTTCGCACCGCTTTTACCCGGACTCCGCACGTGGTCTGCAGAAAGTGGACGAGCGAATACTTCGCCACCTCCAGACGAACACTTATCTCAGTCCAGTGGTTGCTAGGTATTTTCTGCCGGAAATCAGTGGCACCTTTTCGACCTGCCAGGTTCTGCCCGACACCTACCAAGTCGTTGCTTCGGGCCCTTCCCATCCCCTTGCTTTTTCACCCCTTTTGCTCATCCCTACTAGAGAGACTTGGGAGGAGTACCTGCTCGGTTGCTCGACCATGGGGGCTGAACGCTCCTTGGTGAGGCGCGCTCGAGCAGCGGCCAACTCCATTGGCATTCCGGAATAGCGTCTTGCCATTCTAGCATGTTATATGCCGCAACTCTCTGGTACATTTCCTGTAATAAAATGTTTTCTACAATCCTCGCTGGCTTAAAATAAAAAGGGGAGACTTCGAAATGTCGGACGATACGCTGGAGAGACATCGCGGCCAGAGCGAGCTTGAAGCAGTATTGGTTGTTAGGACGTTCAAACTTTCTTTTAGTTTCCAAATGAATGCCATTGTGACCAATTCTGAATAACAGTCACCTTTGTTCTCATTTAATATAGCACAAGTAGATGAGTTATGACCAAAAAGTGTGACTCGCAGATAAAAATGGTTTGTTATTTCAGTAGTTCCACTTGGTCTAAATTTGTGGTTGAGATCTGTATACAACACGGAGGTTGACGCCCCTACACGTAAATTGTGAGCACTTTCAGATGTCGTTTAGGTGTTGTTTTTCTTATTAGCGACACCAACGGTCGTATCAACGTCACGTCTCCTTTACACTGGTCTCCTAACATCCCAATGCTGGGCGTCACTTTCATTGCATTCGGTGTACATGAGAGCATCTGTTCATCCATTGTATGAACTCTTCAAAGTGACGCAAAAGAAGCCAGACACTTCAACATTGCTCTCTTGTAACGGCAACACTTATCTCAAACGGGTTACCTTGGGAAATTTTTGTACCTTTGCCATTCTGTCAAACCACAACTCAACATCTCCAGGCAAGTGCAAAGCTGCATCAATTCATTTTTTTGTCTGGTGGCACAGAATTGTTATCGCGTTTTGCGTTGGCTAAACCACGGATCAAGGCGGTTTTGCATTCCCCGACGTTTCCGGCACGGCTTCCTTCTTGTGCCTCCGCACTTTATTGCGAATACTAAGCAATGACGGTACGCCCGCATTGATACTGGCTCGCTGCCATCCGGAGCTATCACTACGTGTCATCCTGCCGGCTAGCCAAATGCACCAAGGTCTCCAATCAATTGAATTACCACCTTTGAATCGAGCCCTACTGGCATTTGACCGGCGATTAGAGACTACGTACCCAGAGATAGAGGTGGCCGATTCAGAAGGGGTAGACACAATGGCCGCCCTTCTACGGCCCTTGGTGCTCCAGCATCGTCAATCTATAATGAACTACACTTGGAAACCAATAACTGCAGCAGTGTAACCAGAGCATCTCCAGGAGTTTGCCTGGTGGTTGGGCTGGGGCTTTCTCCCCACGCAAGATCGGTTGCAGCGATGACAGATGGTTCGCACTTCCACGTGCTCCAACTGCGTCATGACTGAGACCAATCGACATGCGACGATTGAATGTGTGGTCTTCTGCCGTTTTTTTCGCCGCGCGGTCTATGGTGGTTTTCGGTGACAGGATGTGCGAACTTTTGTGTCCAAAGGCCGATTTCTGTGAGGGTGCTTCTCAGCTCTTTTAATAGTTGCGGGGCTGTTCAAGCTTTGGCGAAATGGATACGAGGTCGCTTCTGCGAATTGTCACCGGCGTGCTTTATGGCCGATACTGGGGAGAAAGAGACGAGATCCTCGCGTTCCTCTCGGAGGAGCTCTTCTTCCTACGTGAGCACGAGTGTCTGCGGCATTGGTCTTGCCCTTTTGTCATGGTTGAACACGAAAAGATACAACTCGCATTTCAACTGACGTGGTGTTAAGCAGCCCCCGTTCAGTCGTTATTCATGATTTCATCTGTAATCAGTTGTGTTTCATTGCATCTATTCTATCGTTATACCATTGCATCATGATATCGCAACGCGTTCTTGTGTACATGTATACTAAGATTGTAGTGTATATTAGAGCAATGATGTCTTCACTGCAACGTAGTGATCTTGGTCGGGGTACATAGATGTGTCGAAGTGTATGTGCCTTATTACTGGAATGTTATGAAGCCTTTGTCTTGTGTACATACTGTAAATGAAATTTTTTTCTGAATATTCAATCTGAAATGAGAGGGCTTTCTGCTCTCCCACAATAGAGCACAAATTATTCCAAATATTTTAACACTTATTGTAAACATTTCAACAGCAGCAGCGCTGAGCTTCTCCAAAGAACAACATTTTTTTATTGGCTGTACGAACTCCAGGCTTCACGTCGGTTTCCCTATTGAGCCTGCCGGTTGTTTTAGGTACTTTTTGCAACCAGTAAAAAAAATAGGCATTTTGTACAACCAGTGTCGCACATGCTTGAAATTATCTAGGTGTGCTACGGTCGCAACAATTCACATCGCCACAGACAACCGTATTACAACCTACATAAGTCGACATACATAACATTCGCCATAAATTTAGACTGCCTAATCGCCGCCTTGCTAGCTTGACAAAAGAAAAACTGAAGGCTGAGTCCTTAGGAGTGGTGGCGGCTAACCAGCATTCCATATCCTGGAGGTTCTCACCCGCAAATATACCACTATGCTGAAGTGGTACCTGCAAAGACTCCCTGTACACCTTGAAGGGCTGGGGATAACCAAAAAGGCTATTCTGTCATCTGCAGCCCCCAAGCAAATCTCAATGGACCTTTCGCATATATCGTATGCAAACTGAGCTTTTATTGATACGGATGGTTCAGTCTCGTGAAGTTCGATGGGCGCCATTGTGATTACATCTCGGTCAATCACTGTCAAGTTCAAGGCTTCACACTTCACAACATCTATGGGCTCTGAGCTTACCGTCCATCTAACCGCAATGAGATTTGTTATGCGAGAATCCCCTGGTAAGTGGACTATCTTCCGTAACTTCACGCGGCTCTTAAATGTGTGCGAAGTCTACGACGCGGGAACTACCATCAGATGGTGTCTCAAATAAATGAAGTATCTCGTCGCTCCACTAACCAATGACGTGACTTATTCTTTCAATGGTAGCCGGATCCCTGTGGTATTGGTGGTAACCACCTCGCCGACAACACTGTGTGATGGGCCCACGACTGAGCATCCACACTGCTCATACCCCTGTCAAGGGTTGACGCTGCAAAAAACTTCACAACATCGCGCGTAATGCCACACTTATTGACTGGAATCTTCCACTGAACTATATTCGACGTCCACAGAACCTCACTTAATTTTTCGAATCACAGCTGCCATCAAAGACTTCAGGACGGGATGCTACAATGCTGTGTCGGTTGTGGATATGCGTTGCCTTCACTAATTCATTCAGTTTTTGCATTGGTATGACTGACTCCCCCAACCGTGCATACTGCCATTGCGTAGGAACTCTCGACCATGTCCTGTGCCATTGTCCAGACTTTGAAGAAGATGGCCAGACTCTCCAGTGTGACTCAAAGAGACTGAATGGTCCACCATTTACTCTGGAGAAGATCTTGGCTGCGTGGACTTCAAGTACTTCAGCCCAAAAAGCCACACGAGTCCTACAATTCTTGAGGGAAACATCCCCGTGCAACCGCCTGTGAAACCTAAACTTTGTGTGGTGCGTGTGTTAAGTGTAATGTGTACCTCTTCCTCGTATATCTCTCTTTTTCTCCTCCCTTCCCCTCTCTCCCCGCGTAGGGTAGCAAACTAGACTTAGTCTAGTTAACCTCCCTAGCTTTCTGATATTCTGTCTTTCTCTTTACAGCCAGTGTGGAATATCCAAATCCATTTGGTCAAACGCTATCGAAGAAGTAAGATTAAAAATTAAGGACGTACAGGCTTTTGATCTTCCGCTCCTTGAGACTACATTTTGCGGTTGCATTTGGTACCTTTCTCACATGGTGCAACCACCTTTACGTATATATTGTGTGATCACTGCAGTCTGTTTTGTGTTACTTTTTAGGGATGAAGCTCTTTAAGGCGTGGGTTAGTTGTCACCTGTATGTATGCATATATGTAGTAACCACCTCAAAGCATATCCATATCCATGGAGTGAATGATCATGAGTGGGGCGAAGCTTCAGAGGATTTTATCGGCAAACCGTGAATCATCCGCTGGCCGCATCTGTCTATCTTCTGTCTTTCTGTCTGTCTGGCGCACGGACGGACAGATGCACGGACGAACGCATGGACGTACACACGGATGGGCGCATGGGTGGACGGACGGATGGAAAGATGGGCGCGCGGATAGGTGCGCGGATGGACGGACGGATGCATACACGACTGGACAGATGCACGAATGGACGGAAGCAAAAAAGGAACGGACGGACGGAAGCGCGAACGGCCTGACGGATGCTTCGCCGCACTCATCATCAGTCATTCCGTGGATACCCTGGGATTTTTTTAGGTCAGGCAGCACTGAGTTGGTTTCACGTGCAGCACATGGCACCAGCGTTACCAGAGAAACTTTCCTTTCTCTTCGGTTGCCTTACGCTTCCGCCTACTTGCTCTTCATTTCCTTTTACGTCTAGTAAAATGGGAGGAATCTCCCGCGCGAACGCTTGTGTATTTCTTTTTCAGTACTCAACTTCAGCGTATTGTGGCTAATGTGCATCTTAACAGGGCACCACAGAAAAGAACGCTCTCTTCATATTATTCAACAACTCATAGCATTCATTCTTAACAAAAATACATTGCACTCTCTATTGATTGATCCTGTTGATTTGACAATACCAGAGTACCTGAGAGAAACGCCCATGGTTCGCTAGAGGCATGACTCAGGTTGCGTTTGATGAGGGTGAGGCCTTTGCATGAGTTCCACGGCTCCAGAAGCGGCACTAGTTGCGCCATATGCAATCCACGACGTCTCTTCCCTGGAAAGCTCAGCGCCCTCCCATAGTAAAGTATACATAGTGCTCTAAATGATCATACAATTCGCTTAAACACTGATTGCTTGCACTTAATGTTTGTCGATACGGCCTCATTAAGTGTGAGACCCACGGTACAGCTTTCAGCTCTGCCATAAAAATCACAGCATGTCTACGGAGCGAATGATGTTGTGTGGCCATTGCGCTAGCTTCACATACACTAAATTTGGTATTAGGGGACGCGGATAGGTGACGAAGGTGTGAGACTGGTGCAAACATGATAATCATGAGATTCGTGTCGTGTACAAACATGACTACATCAACGCTCATGATGCACTCGCGGCCATTTCGCTAGATTCACATGTACCAAATTCAGTATTACGTGACGCGAATGGATGACATATGTAAATTACACGTTGAAACATGATACTCATGACATGCATGTCATATAACAACATGACTACATGTCACATTGAAGGCGCCAATACACTTCGACGTGTCATGCCGGCGATGCCACGCTAGGCGCCGATTTGCCCAGCATATACTACCCGGCGCGTTTGAACACGCAACCGGTGTCCCTCCGTCCTGAAGCTAGCAGACGCGGTGGCGTCTGGGTAACGTCGTCGGCGCGAAATGCAGCATGTCGTATTTCG
The DNA here is from genome assembly GCA_013436015.1 of Rhipicephalus annulatus. Classification (NCBI taxonomy): domain Eukaryota; kingdom Metazoa; phylum Arthropoda; class Arachnida; order Ixodida; family Ixodidae; genus Rhipicephalus; species Rhipicephalus annulatus. The sequence continues at coordinate 66,005 of WOVY01004450.1, forward strand.
CGCCGGTTGCCGCCAGGCCTCACCGACAGACACTGGTCGCGCTTTAGCGTCAGACTATAGGGTGCTCGCGTTTTGCTAGCGTATAGCGTCGCTGCGCCCAGCCTGCATGCACGTCAGCGTTACGTGCGCTCGCCGCCGTTTCGCTAGCTTCACATATACGAAGTTTGGTATTACTGGACGTCAACTGACGACGAAGGTATGCGACTCGTGCAAACAAGATGATGTTGAGATGCGTGTCATGTAAAAACATGAGCACATGCCACGCTCATGATGTGCTCGCGGCCGTTTCGCTAGCTCCTCATATACCAAATTTGGTAACGTATGACATGAATAGACTACGCAACTCAATGACACGTCCGAACATTATAGTCATGATATGCGTGTCATGCAAAACATGACTACATGCTACGCTCATAGCCCACTCGCGGCCGTGTCACCAGTTCCCCATATGCCAAATTTGGAATTACGTGACGTGAATAGAACACGAATGTTAGTGACACGTCCAAACATGTTAATCATGGCATGCATGTCAGGTAAACCTGAACTACATGCTCCACTCGTAGCAGGCTCAGGCCATTTCACTAGCCCCGCTGCGGTGGTGTAATGGCTAAGGTACTCGGCTGCTGACCCGCAGGTCGCGGAATCAAATCCTGGCTGTGGCAGCTGCATTTCCGATGGAGGCGGAAATGTTGTAGGCCCGTGTGCTCAGGTTTGGGTGCACGTTAAAGAACCCCAGGTGGTCGAAATTTCCGGAGCCCTCCACTACGGCGTCTTTCATAATCGTATGGTGGTTTTGGGACGTTAAACCCCACATAATAATCACCCTTCCTCATTTGTGCTTCGCACACCATCGATTCCCACTGTATGTGATGTGTGCCGTTTTTTTTCTGGTACGCTCTCACCGTTGACTACAGCTGCTACCATAAAGATTTGATCACTAATAAGGGACGGTAATCGTCGAGATAAACATGTACCATTAGGCATCAACATTCATGTATCCATATTGAGGTGTTATACGGCTGCTATGCCACACTAGACATGGTACACGCTATCTTATATTAATGTACAGCAAAAAGTGAACTGCTTCTGTAAAAACAAGGTTAGCTACCGTTCTATATGGTTTCCTTTGACGAGGGAGCAAACACGCTTCACAGCACCGCTTTAAGGCACCCGTTACTCCGTTGAGCGGCGTTGCTATTGCATTACTTATAGACATGAAAACAATAAAATGCCAGGACAAATACCGAGAATATACTAAATAAATAAATAAATACTGAGGGATACCACGGAGCTTTCATCCAGCGGGATTTGAAGACAGGTTTCCAGCGTGGCAGTCGAGCATGCTTCCACAGAGCCACGATGGTGCTTGAAACTCATTGGCAAAAAATTATTTAAGCAGTTTTTATGTTGGGCAAAACATCGTGTTAACAGATGTAATAAAGTGGGACATAACAGTAATATAGCAAGAAGACAGCGCACAATGCCCAACAAGTGTGTGGTGCATCGCTTGCCAACCACTGCAAAGTGCTCAGCCATAATTTTTCATTGTCATCAAGCTACAAGCAGCATCAACAGAGTGCACATATTACCTCAAAGACATGCCGAGGTGAACCTCGCTTGTTGCAGTAGGACAAAACTTGGCGTAGTTCACAAAACTATGGTTTATGGCGTAGTCGATACTTCGCGGAAAGCCTAAGTGGCGATACGAAGCTGCGTTTAGAATGAATTCACATTACGCAATATCGTAACCGTTAGTTTGTTTTTTTCCGTTTCAGTCTTACCTGCTTCGCTTTCAGAAACGCATATTTGAGGGACGTCTGGACGCCGTTCCCCTATGCGCAAATCTCAGGCGCTATAGTTCTATTTCTTTCAGAAGAGAATCCCGGTGGCTGTAAAACTGTTGAAGACCTCTATTAGTTTTTGCTGCACGAGTGCTTGTTAAAATATGTAATAACTGTTGGAACGAACAAGGGCATGAGAAGGCTTTCACTGATAAATGTGGCATTTCAATATAATGGTGTTGTTTTAGAAGTTATTTCCGTGTATTGAAATCTCGTGCTGGCAGGCTGGAATGAAGGCATTTGTCTGCGTAAATAAGGGATGCGTGTTGGTTCTAAGGTTGCTCGTGTTCGACGACGTGAAATAACAGTATTGATGACGTGAAATAACAGTATTGATGTAGACTGCTGTAGATGTCATGCATTGAGGTCTGTGTGGCGTGGCGATGTCGTCATTATGACGTCACTTTTGCCGTTCTGCGACGTCATCATCGAGAAAGCCACGCGAGTTTTTGACCGGATGAGCCAGCTTGTAGCACATTGGGGAAACACACAGGAACAAGCAGTACAGTCGAGCGCGATTTGAAGGTTATCGCGTGAACACCGACCAAGAACTACAACAGCGCCACGTTCGAGAATTCTCTCAGGAGGAGAGCCTGGTATCTCTGGAAACCTCACTCTTTTTGCTGTTCCTTAAGGTATGATCACTCCTAGGAGTCTGAGGAAAATGCTTGAACGAAGCAGTGCCAAGCGGCAGCTTTAACACGCCTTTCACAGCAAGTTCGTAATACCCTGCCGTGATAAGAGCTCATGAAGAATAAACAAATCTTGATCACGACAAACTGAAGGCTTAAGATAGAGGAAAAGGATGTGGAGATCTTCATAGAGGTGATTGGCAACCAACGATTGGCAACCAACAACCAACGATTGAGAGAAGAAGGCGCAATCTTGATTTTCAGTATTCCCAAACGCGCCCCCAGGCGCCTGGGATGTTAGGCAGGTCGACGCTCGCGGGATAACCTTCTCGTCACGTGCGACTATATTAGACGAACACGAGCGCTAACTTTCAAAAACGAAAACAATGGGGGTGGGGGGGGGGGGCTTCAGAGACTTGTGCGAAGTTTTCGAAACCTTGCGAGAAATCGGGAACTTTTGTAGGTCTAGCTACTTCTCGCATCAGTCTCGAAGAGGAAGGGCGTCTTCAAGGCTACTCAAGGCTTTCGTCTTTAAATAAAAATTGTAACATTTATTAGCGTAAGTATTTAAATAGACGAACAAAGACACATATTCATTGGCATGACTTAAGAGGAATGCTCTGTGCGAGCGACAAGAGTCTGGTAGGATTCACACGAGTGGAGCCAGAGGTTGGCTTCGATTCCTTGAGCAGGGCAGTCGGAACAGGTTGCTGTTGGAGCGGAACCACTTGTTTGCAACTGCAACAAAGGAAATAAGCGCCTTGTTATAAAATTGTGCTTGAGCGATAATATTTCACCTTGATTAACAAAGGGACAATGTTCGGGATGGGAAAAAAAACAATGCGTAAGCTTAGGCTGTGACGCCGGAAGTGATAGATAGGGGCGCAATGACCTGGTTTATTAAAGGTAGGCGACTGTATGAAAATGGTAAAAGACAACTGCATCACTCATTGGTGAAAGCTTGCCATTTGAAAGCATTCCACGAGACTTCTCCTTCTCCCTCCAAGAAAAAAAATATCTGTAATGAATATCTCTTCTTTTTTTTTCTGTTGAAGACTGCAAAATTATAAATGTGTTTAGTGACAATGTGTGAACCTCTACATGCCTACCAGACATGCGCACCATGATCTTGTCTTCGAGTGTTAACACCGGACAATCAAATTAAACGTGCCTTCTCGTTACTATGTCAGTGATCCACGCTTATTAGATTTTGTCGGTGATGTAGCATGTAACACTGTGCCTGTGGGAAATGAAAGTAGCACGCAACTTTGACTTTCCATCTAAACGTTTCCCTCAATCTAGAAAAGTGGGTATATCCTCCTTGGTAGATAAAAATTATGATAAAAGTGCAGCTTGCCTACGTTCATCTAAGACAACACTGTTCTGAGACCGCATGTGAACGTTGCTATGTATTTTTTGCATTATACCACCATCTCATCCTATAGGTTATAATCTAGGTTTCAGAGGTCCAAAAGTAGGTTATGATGGCCCAAATATTAGGTACGCATTCTTTGCACTTATATGCCCAAAAACTGTTTTTACTATATTTGATTAATCTTTTACGTTATCGGCAAGTATTATGTATATAGGATAACTAGCAACTAGCCACACAATAAGGCTTTTTGTGTGGTGTTTAACTTTCTGCTTGTCCAGACTTGTTATATGTAGCCGTGGTCTAATAAGCAGTTTTGGGTGCCTCACTCAGCTGTCAGTGTTAGCGAACAAATAAAAAAAACAATAAAATAAAAAACATATCAAGTGGACGTTATTGCCATGCATAGTAACACTGATTAAATTTATAACGCGTACGCAGTTCCATCGCTTAAGAAATGATGTTTACGTTATTTATAACCAATGCGAAACACTCAAATCTTCCGCAAAAAAAAAGGCTCAATGGAGGAGGAGGGAGCAGTTAAAGTGCAATTACAACCCTATAATGGTTGCGGTGGTAATCAGAGTTATGTATCTGTAGGCAATAGACATCAATTTAGCTGCACATAAAAGATTGACTGTGGTGATGATAACATAAGAAAGCAAGTCGATGGAGATGGAGAAAAACAGGTACGTTGTGACAGCCAATAAATAATTTACGTGCAGATTCTCAAGTAATAATTAGGGAATGCCTGCAGGATCATAAACGCTATGTTTGTGAACCTTTCCTTTTAAATACGAAGCATTTCTTAGCAAACTTCGGTGAATTTAGCGTATCTATCTATCTATCTATCTATCTATCTATCTATCTATCTATCTATCTATCTATCTATCTATCTATCTATCTATCTATCTATCTATCTATCTATCTATCTATCTATCTATCTATCTATCTATCTATCTATCTATCTATCTATCTATCTATCTATCTATCTATCTATCTATCTATCTATCTATCTATCTATCTATCTATCTATCTATCTATCTATCTATCTATCTATCTATCTATCTATCTATCTATCTATCTATCTATCTATCTATCTATCTATCTATCTATCTATCTATCTATCTATCTATCTATCTATCTAGCCGCTTACGTTTGAGTGCTCTAGCGGTCACACCCTTAACTTGGCATGAACCAAAATTAGCATAAAAGGGTAAGATGATTTGACGAACATGACGCTCTGGTCGAGACATGAATATTGTCACAATCCTGTCGCGTACGTCGTCAAACGCTTCCTGCCACAAGGTGGCACATAACCACGGGCAGGCATGTGCCACTGGTATGCGGGTATGTGTCACAAGTGATTGACACTTATTAATGTCTACTCAGGGACGACGAGAACCTACATGGGCAATTTCAACGCGCGAGCGTTGAGAAATACCCGACGTTGGTAGCGTCGACCGACAAATGCAAACAATAAATGTCAGGGTCCCAGCTGGAATCGAATCCAAGCATTCTGCGTGGCAATGAAGCATTTTACCACCGAGCTACGCCAGGTGTCGAACTATTTTTCCAATAGACGCTAATCTTCGTGAAACGTCATTAGTGGTTGCAGTGCTGCCTACCCAATTTAATAAACGTTGCAAATGTACTCCTTTGACACAGCCGTGAAGCCGGGTTAAGGTCAATTGTGGTTAGTCGCCATGTGCTTAAGTATATTTATGTAGCAGCGTCCAGGGCCAGCATCCTCGCGAGCATCAGCGCTTCATATCAGCTTCTGGTGTTGCTAATACGCATGTTCCAGTGCATCGTTGCGCAAGTGCAAACAACTGGTTATATAAACATCTGCAACTCTGCAAGACATGTCTGTGTGTGCAACATTTGTACTTTTATTTAGCGCTGTTTCATCACATGTTGCTCGATAAAAAAATTGCAACACGGTCACCTTTCCTCCGCATGCTTCGCATAACGTCGCTTCCAAGGTACGTGGGATCTACCGAATTCTTTTTCCACCATCTTCCATATTCTTCTTCCTCAGGATAGGGTAGTCAGCCGGATGATGTATTCCAGTGGCAGAGTCAGAACAGCCGATGGACTCTGCGTGCGCGCACTCGACTGTGGCGTTAAGAAACGCTTCCAAGTCCACGATCGGAACACAGTCCACGACGCCGTAGCAAGCATGGAAGCAAGAAGAAAGCGGAAGTCCTTGAGATGCCCAGAATACCTTGCGTGCAGTTATCCCATACCACTGTCAAATTCTGTTGAATTACTGCTCGTACGTAGCAGTTTCAGTGTCGGTGACACGATCCGATGAACTGCTCGTGCACGAACTCGAGCTTTCCGACTTGGACTCGGAGCTGTCGCAAAACACGTGACAGTGGTGGCGCCACCAATTGGGCGAACGTGTTAAAGTGAGCGCATCATGTAGAGTTCCGCACTCTAAAGAAATATCGAGTGAAAAGGGTGTATTTTTGTCCCACAACAATAATCACCATCAGGCTTGCGCGCGCTTCTTTTCTTGAAAACTCGGCGCTGGCCACTTTCCTATCGAGAAGTCATTGTAACCCTGATAATGGGCATGGCGATCGTGACCGGAATGTACCGGGCGTGGGGCGATAGCGCAAAGATGGAACGCAATATAGATGACGATTATTGTTGTGGGACAAAAAGACACCCTTTTTACTCGCTCTTTTTTTAGAGTGCGGTCCATTCCGCCGATTTTGGTGGAGCAACTTTTCCTGCTCCTCATAGTGACTCCTGCTCGAATCCAATACGAGTCTCTCATTGTGACAATTGACTCCGGCGCACACTCTGCCATTGGAACACACTTGCTTCAAAAGGAGAAGATAAACTTGTTCCGACTCCGCCATTGGAATTCGACATAAGCTCCCTGTCCTTCCGTGTTTCTCTTCCTCAGTTTGCTGGATTTTATGACCACGGAGGCGGCTTCTGTTGCTTCTTTTATAGGTGGGGATGTTTTGCTGATACGGGTCGCCTCTCCACACGCGTCACTAGTTGTAATAGTTATCTGCTAAAGCAGTTCACATTACATTTATGACGTCTGTTCTTCGCCCTAAAATGTGCCCATATACAGATGTAGACCAGCTTCGGTATGGAACCTCACATTGGTAATGAATTAGCCATTGAATGAATTAACCGCAAAAACGTTGCCTATGTTCTCTGTTGTGTTTGAAAATCTGTATACGTCTTTGTACTAATTTTAACTTAACCTTTGTGTTCTCTTCTTTTCCTTGCACGCAACAGGAGCTCCCTTCTTAGAAGGCACGAAGTGTGGTCTGCAGTATTTTGTAGGTAATTATATTAAACCGGCTTCGCTCTGGCATGCCTTTGACTGAACCAGGTGCGTGACTCCAACCATCCATCAACTTGTTGCTACCCAAAAAAACAATCTTTGCTCTCGTTTCCGGTGACCCTGCGTCAGCCAGTACGATACCATTGCTCGCTCAACACATAAACTGCCGTGTCAGCTGTGTGTGGAGAGGAATATGGGTGACCAAGGAACTAACGGTTTTAGTTTTGCTAAGTCTCGGACCAGCCAGCAATCAAGCAACAGTGATGAACTATGTTGTGCGTGCGTGTGTTCACTGCCGCAAGATCCAGTCAGTCCGTTTTTTTTTTACCCGAATTAATCCTTGAGACGATACGCCGGACTGATCTGCTGTGCAGGGTCGTATATACAAGCGCGGGTGGAACATAAGTGTGACTTGATGCTGCAAAGAAACAAAGAAAGAAAGAAAGAAGAAAAAAAGAAAAAAAGAAAAAAGAGAGAAAGAAAGAAAGAAGAAAAGAAAGAAAGGAAGAAAGAGAGAAAGGAATTGAAGCCAAGCATGGCGGCCTTAAATGCCATCATCGAGTACATGTCATGCGAGCTACAGCACTGCTGCAAACGGGCTGGGATGAACTTGAGCCGTCATGAGTGCGGATAGAATTCGGCGGGTGATTCGGTTGCTAAGCTGTCTGCGCAACCTTGGACACCTGGAATCGGTGGGCATGCGCGTGGTAGAGAGAAATATGCCCCTTCCAGGCCGTGTGTGCTACTGATTCTGATGCAAGAGCCCAGCCTCGATGCCTGTGTCCGTTCAACCGTGTAGAGTTGCGCCTAGACGCGCGAGATGGAAAGCGTGCCTTCGATTTCCCGCGCAGACTGGTTTACATGTGTACGTCTGAAACAGTTACACGCATTAAGCATTTTAATTATTTTTAACATTTTATTCTTGTCATCGGGTGCTTGCGGGATTTGTGTACTATCTTCTACACTGGCAAAACATCAAGATCAACGTGTATTGATACATTTTGTTGAAGCACAATAAGCCCGGATGAGAAAACACATTCGTATTTGGGTTTCTGAACGCTACTACTCAATTATTATTATTATTATTATTATTATTATTATTATTATTATTATTATTAATTGGTGTAAACGAAGATGCGAAGTTCACTTTTTTCTCCGACCAGCAACGTCTTATATGCGTGCTACACAAGCTCGTTCGATCGCGATGGTCCAAAGTTGGTCCATCACGATCGAAGATGGTCCAAAGATGGTCCAAAGTACTGCGGATCGAGTTTGGCGCAGGCGTCAGTCGAATCGCAGTTTGGTAACCAGATCGCAGTTGCCTTGATCGCACTCGATTGTCGAACACGTGGGTCGACATTGTCCTGATTACGATCGGGACACTTCGCGATCCAAAATTACCGTGTAGCAGCGCGTCATTCTGATCGGGACTGATTCAGATGAACTCTGATTGCTATCAAGATTGCCCACGTGACTGCTGCATTACCACATTATTGTTAAATGTAAAGCTCATTGAAACAATTTTGTTATCAATAAAATACTGGTTGTAGAGTTTTGCTTTTGTGTCCCGTGTAACTGTGGTCTCTATTGACATGCTACGTCATTTCCGTTCAATTTCGTGATGCACTTACGATGGGGACAGATTACCAAGATTACGTTAGCTCAGTGCAAAAGCCAACATCAAACACATAGCTTCCTTTCATCTCATTACGTCATTGCCAACACGGCGCTTAGAGATGGCATTTCCGGGTTTTGTAAAATGTTTGACGTATTGTTTTGGAGCCATCCGGTTTTCAAGCATCAAACATCAAACATCAAACATCAATGCTCCTATCAGTTATCCGGTGTGTCGTCGTGATGAATACAGAAGTGACATTGATAAGACAACAGACACTTCACTGTAACTAGGGAATGCTACTACTTACTCCATTTTGAACCGTACAGGACGGGGCAGCCTCCATGCTTTGTCAGCTGCTCCCCCTCTCCGTCTGAGTTGAGGTTCCACCAGAAGGCGGCGTTTCCCTGATGCAAAAGCAAAACAGGAAACACAAGAGATGCAGATTGATCGAGTTGGTTCATCGTTGAACTGGTATAGCGCCTTACGGTGAAGAACATACCACACTCATGAGCGCGTGCGTGTGTGCTGCCTAATGTGCTGTGTTTATCTATCTTCCCTCTCTCCTCTCTATCTTTCATCTCCCCCATCACCTTTCCATGCAAGGGGTAGCGAACCGGCTGCCTTTAGGCTGGTTAACCCCCCTGCCGTTCTTTTCCTCCTATTTTCCTTCCGCAGTCATGGCGATATGACACAATGTTGGCGATATGTTCGGGTGCTCTTTGTATACTTGTGCAAGCGTTCATATTTGATGTGATTTAGGAATAAAGCTTAGTTGGAAGTTAGCGCTGCATCCTCTAGCATCAGTCTGCTTGGTCACTTCTTATTTACCGTAAGAAACTATACCAGTTCCAGATATATGATGATGTGATATGTAGGGTTAAACGTCCCGAAACCCCCATACGATTACGAGAGACGCCTTATTGGAGGGCCCCGGAATTGTCGACCTTCTGGGGTTCTTTCTCGAGCACCTAAATATAAGTACGCGGGCATACAGCACTTTCACCTCCACCAAAAATGCAGCCGCCGTAGCCGGAATTCGATCCCGTCACCCACGGATCAGCAGCCGAGTACCTTAGCCAACAGACCACTGCTGTGGGGTCCAGTTCAAGCAATACACGAAAGCACAAACGTCTAAAACAAAAGCAAAGAACGAAGAGTTAGTTTTCAAATAATAAATTGGATAGCTTGGTGCAGAAATTTCTGTTCAAAACCTCCAATGGCTTATTGTGCATCTCATTATTTAACCATGCTTGTCTCGAGTCAGCGACATCATTTCGATTGGTTCGCAACCTTTTCGTTGTGCAAGTTGCATGAAACATTTCAAATGTGAAACTTATGGCGTGTTTCTTCAATAACGACAGGTCTGAAAATTTTATATGCGTAAATAAAAAGAGGTGTCAGTAGAAATGAGGACTACATCGTTAAAGTTTTTTATAAAGCGGGTGCGTTCGATAAAACCAAATTCATGTACTAAGGTTCCATGATGTGCAGATTTCGTGTTTCAAAGCTGCCAGTTGAAAACGTGAAGACTGTATAAAATATACCGTTCATTTTCTTTTTATGCTGGCGAGGAATAAAACCTGTAGTCGCATTGTAATGGAAGAAGAAGTGTCGGCATTATATGCGTTGTAACTGAGGGAGAAGTGTGGGCAACCTCTTGAATAATCAGGTATTGGATTTCATATGAAGGAGCATAGAAGGAAAAAAACGGCAGGGAGGTTAACCAGCCTGTAGGCAGCCGGTTTGCTAGCCTGCGCATGGGAGGGAGATAGAATAGATGAAAGATAGAGAGGAGAGAGGGAAGAGAGATAAATACAGCCCATTTGGCAGCACATGCGGAATGACTTTTCAGTATTGTTAGGGGTGGGACCATCGCATGTAAACGTTCACACTACATATGTTAACCTGATGTCATTTTTAAGAAGCGTTATAAGTTTGTTATGCGTTACCTAGCACATGCATAATGACATATTATGTGATCTGACGGAACTCGGCCAACAGCTTGAGCAGATATCTGTACACCAAGATTACTTGAACTTGTACATGATTGCGTCAGCATCTCAAAGAAACTGCGATATTTTTCGTACGCTTCAGATAGCAGCAGTTAACAGTGACGGGATGGTTAACAGAAGACTACGGGCGTTACAATATAGGGTCTAAGACAGTGGTTGACTTAATCACTCAAGGTTTCTTCTGCGCCAAAATATATCAACGTATTCAAATAGTTCAAATTCACGCCACGCACACGTGAGCCCATCTCAAACATCAGTAGCTCGGTACTTCTAACTACTGTCGTTCCAACAACCAAGTCGTGAGCTAATGCCGTTCAAATAGGATGTAAAAAATTTGAAGCCGATTTTTATGGAGCAGGCAGTCATTGTATCGTTGTGATTGAAATCACCGGTGAAGGCCGAAGCAACAAGCTGCGACGATTTCTTCGTTCATTGGTAAAGCCTAGCTCGACGGACCTTCATTCCAGGTAAAACCTAGCTCGACAGTCCTCCATTTCATCTTAAGTCATATGCAAAAACGGCTGTTACTTTTCCTATACCTCCACCAAGCCTTGATGGCTTCTGCTGAACTTTTTTATGAATCCTTCGCCGAGCATTGATTAGATAATCTCTGGCATCGCAATAATCCTGCTACAAGCACTTACACGTTTAAATAAAATCAGCGTGTGTTGTGATGTCCTTGGCAAACTGCACCTGTAGTCGCCGATGTTGTTGCAGTAAATGTAAAACATTTTCTTAAAGGAATTGTAATACAGCCCATGCCCCTTGTGAAGTACAGCGCACCGATTGCAAACTTCTTTTGGGCGAATCGAGAATTGTGAAACTCCGACGAACTTCGGTTTCTCGTGACATGATTTGCGGCTCGTTGTAAAACGATGAGTCATTAGATAAACTCTCACCTTTTTGGGGGTTAATCGGACTCCTAAATGAGGGAACACCGTCGCTCCTCCTTCCTCGACGTCACTTAACTGTAACAACAAAAGCATGTCAACTATAACATATTTGAAATGTGACTAAAGCGAGTAATGGCACGTGAACGGTCACAGCTGAAAACGAATATTCTAAATGTGGACAGGGAAAGAGCACAATTCCAAAAGGCCTATTCAATGAGTTCCCATAACTTTTGCTGAAGTGGTAAAAGAAAATAGATAAGATCTGAGATTGCTTTAGTGTTGCATACGCTACCCTCAATTACAACCTAAAGAAAAAAATGTTGTCTCCGGCCACAATACTGTGACGTGCCTGCCCGTCATTATGAAAGACAGGCGTACTTGCTGATTTCCGCTCGCACGGTACGTACTTTTTTACACAAAGGTAAATATTATGCGTATGAGAAGTTAAAGGTTCGTCTGCAGTATACCATAGGTCTGTAATTGCCCACTGTTACGATTTACACTTTAAAACAAGTAATTGTTATTGTAATTTGTATACATATTTTCTGTAACGTGGGCAAGTCAGCTTTACTAATATACTCAGCTGGCGCAATGCGGTCTGCGATTTCCGTTTGCATTTTGTCGTTTCAGCAAATATGTATTTATCCACTTACGTAAAACATCAGCGTAGCTATTCGATCTCCCGCCGAGCGCTCGAAGTCATCCAGCTGTAAGAGAAGTGAGGCGCATCTTGCAACAACACAACCTCAGAGACACATAAAAAGACAGAAAATCGCACTAACATATATCGGGAATGAGGTATACAAATCAGATCTGTCATTGTGTGGAACGAAGTTTGGAAGTTTGTTTTTGAAAGGTTCATTCCAGATTGTACTACGAGTCGGGAACAAAACATAGGTCGGACCACAAAGGTATGTGGCCAAAGGAATGTGAGCTCCTTGTCACCCCCCCCCCTCTCCCTACCGCAGCTGACATTTGTCAGTGCGCGCATTTCCATACGGCTTGGATGAATTTGAGATGAGGCGCCTAAGCCTTAAGACCTATCTCAATTGTTATAAATACACGTTCGTATAGCCAGCTGGAGTCGATCGGGGTGTGCAACCTTGTTTGTGTATTATACAGAGCTCATTCAGCCTTTGTAAATCTTCCTGTAATGCCCACTGTATCATATTTGCAACATTGAATACAATACCCCAATAAACATATTATAGGTGTCATGATAAGCAGATATTGTACATTTGACATGCTATGAAGAAGGTACAGTGACTCGCATATTATAAGACAATAATTAATAATTTGCAATTATTACGAAATGGTATGCCTCAAGCAAAAGTTCGTTATTTTTCCTAAAATTAACTGTACAAGAAGAGTAAAAACAGTCAGCGTTTTCTCGTAATTTTTCTGAAGGCATAGGTGTTCGGGGCTTACAAGGTAAAAAACTGAAATTGAAACTTAAATTGCAAATTTCAACCATCGTGCCTGTCCAGCAACCGGTGGAATGTTTACGTGGAACACGTTTGTACAGACCTTTGCTTGTCTGTTCCAAAGTCGTTTGTATATCACACCAGCCGTGTAGATTCCAAGTGCACGCTACTATACCTATTAGATGTGGTCATTCAGTGTAACTCGGTCACCCCAGCCTAGTTGGAGCAATGATAGTTTTTGTACAGAGCTGCAAGCATTTAGGTGGTCCCTCACCTTTCGAGTTGGGTCGGCGTAAATATCGGCGAGGAAGTCATGATGAGCGATGTACTGGCCTCCTACGCCATAATTGGCAAGCTGCAAGGTAGACAGCAGGTAGAAAAGAGATTCAGAATAGAAAAAATTACATTGCTGACATAATTTTTAGGCGAAGAATAGTCATGACAGGAGAGAAAGTAGGTTTGTATATATGTGGTATGGCATGTTAATAAAACATTGGCCTATGGCTTCCTGATGCTTAGTATCATTATATTTCTTATCCTTCTCATGGACATGATGCCATATGCCATAGTGCAGTGTTCCATACAATATAAGCACGGCGTACACTAGTATAGATTATTAGGCACACGTATATAACTTATATACGTAACGCATCAGTGTACAACGTTCAATATCCTCTTCAAATGCGTCAATAACCACACAAAAAAGCGCTACCACTCAACACTAGAAGCCCCGAACGATAGCAGAAACACAACAATTGTTTCAAAAATTCTGCTTTAAAATCAAGTGACCCAATGGTATAAGTAGCTTCATAATCGGGAGCAGTTGACGCCATTATCTACAACTAATTGTCTTGTAAGCTCCAGCTTCAGCGGACACTATGTGTTACGTCAAAGGTTCCAGTTAGGTGCACCTTCTTTATAAGACGAAAACCTTGTGTGCCTAACGCGGAGGTGTCCTTGAAGTAGCTCTCAACGACTTAGTCGAAGAAATCCCGGTGTAGTTGAGCGAAAGAGCATTAGGTAACGTAAGGTTAAATATATGGCTTTTACTGTATAAAGAAGTAATTGCGTTCAAATGAATAGAAGTATTATTAAGCGTGTAATAATTAGACATTTTTAGCCCTGATCAATACCAGATGAAACAAAAGTAAGCTTGATGGTGGATAAAGGTGTGGAATGAACTGTAGATTAAACTGGACTGCGATATAAACCACGGTGGTCTAACTGTGCGACCGCAATTTAATCATTATTTTTTAACTTTGTCAAATCGCATAAGCGGTGCTTTCACTTTCCCATCTAATAAGCTACAGCATAAGGAACTGCACTGAACTTTGACTGCATAATAACGCGAAAGCCATCAATGCCTGTGAAACGAAAAAAAAAAAAATTGACCATCAGCGTACCATGCCGGCGCTGCCAGCACGAGTGAGGTGAAAAATACTCACCACAGGGTCACGTCACATATAATCAAAATTCACTCGTAATCATGGCGTCACCATGGCATTTTCAAGACGTCACATGGTGACGCCTTTACGTACCGTCGTAGCTTGGTCCATCGTAAGCTGATCTCTGAGGCTGTGCAAAAGCACGTTTGGGGCCGAAAACTTTGGAATGAGTGTGATAGACGGTCGTTATATGACGGCGTAAATATAGAGGGAAAAAAGAGGAGGAGAAGAAAGTGAACACTACAAGCTGTTGTGGTGCTCACTTTCTTGTCCTCGTCTTTCTTTGCGCTACATTTACGCCCTTATGAATAGGATTCAACTCTCTCTTCTCTCCGTTTTGCGTCATTACATCGACTGAGAATAAAATGAACGCCATGACTGTCGCCTTGGAGTTGTCTTGGGTGAATACGTGAGGGATCTTGTCAGTTTCCTACTTTGGTCTGTTTAGTCATAAGTGCAATCTGTGACGGAGAATGAAGCCAGATGGAAGCAAAGGGACTGCTAATTGTGCACAGCGTTTTCCATGAGTGGCGCTGTGTAACATACTCAGGGCTAATCTCGTACAAATGTGCTCCCTGAAAAGTTTGTGACCACAGAAATGCTGCCACGGCGGTAGAACTGATAGAGCCGCGCGCTGTAAACGATGTGAATTCATTTCTCCGTGTCTGATATGGGAGGTCAATATGAGAATCTTTACAAGGTGATTTGAAGTCGGATAGGCAATGTTTGGACATGCAAAGCATGTACATTGTCCGAGGAACCAGACTAATTAACCTGGACAGAAATTTTCCATCGCTGTTGTCACTGTGAAACTGGGGGAAGGGAGAAGCAAGTGCATATGGTACAGTGGTGTTCGTAATTTTTGCCGTACTTCTTATCAGACACATTGACTGAAACTGCGTTATCACTCAGCTTATCACCCTACAGATAATGCAATGTAACGATGCTCACTCAAGCATGATGCGTGCTCTAAGCTGCCAAAACGTTTAGTCCACCGCTGATATAGATCATAAGGCAATGCGAACATTACTGCAATATATGGATTTCTTAGTGCCCTGTAATCTCATTTTTCAAAGTGGTGGCATAGCTTCACTATAGACTGTTCAAAATAAGCATTTTGGCATTGCTTACACCTTCACAGAAATTTAAGTCGCTGCGTCACCACTTTTGCAGTCTACGGTTTTAGAGCTCATCGAGCATTCGGCCAGGTCATAGAGGTCCCAAAGATCAGGAAATTACTTTATGTGACTCCAGCATTATTTTCATAGCACATTGTCTCGGAATCCAATGAACTGGGCGAGTACGCTAACAACAAAGCATCCAAAATATCCAGAAAGTGAAGCGGTGCACAATTTTCTTTTGCTGGGATTGTTTAGTGAGATATTCAGATGCACTAAAGTTGTATTAAAATTCTTTTATAAAGTCTACTTGGTTCATGACCGATCACCAGGCATGGTTGTGTGCGACAGGTTTAGTGTACTCTGCGCTGCTCTGCTCTAATTTGCGCTAATTACTCGACTATACTATGCCCCACTCTTCTCTACCTTAGTCTACTCACCTGGTAGAACTCCGCTTCCCCTTTCAGGTATTGCGTGCCTAGACCCAGCAGGGACTCGATGAATCGGTTTAACCTCGTTGCCACGGGTGCATCCTGGTCGCCGAGCCAAGCACTGCACATCAGATGTGTATGTCAGTGCTCTCGTAATGCTGAGACTCTCTATAGCTTCTGCACAAACGAAGCGAGACGTGTTATTGCCAACGCCGCCACATTTCGCTGTGATTTATTGCAGCGCGTTGCAATTTTCGCACAAGCGAGCCGGTGAATCTTGCTGAGGCTGCTTGGTTCACAGCCTTTACGCGTGACTGTGAACACGTAGAAATTATAATAAAACTTGTAGCTGGGCGAGTTGGTTCATTATTCCGGGTAAACTGGTGTGCGCAAGTACAGAAGATAAAGAGACAGGGACAAGCGCAAACTTTCAACTGAATCTAATTATTCGTCATCCATCAAATATATAGTCACGAAAGAACATAGTCGTGTGGTCACAAGGTCAAAACCAAACACCTTACAGGGGGTACGCAAAAAATCACGTTCCCTATCAAATAAAGATATTGACGTATCACTAATGCAAGCATTGCCTCTTGCAGCAATATAAAAGGCTCCTGCCAGTTCACCGGCTGTGACATCAGCGCTTCGACCCAAAATCCTAATCTCCGAGAACATCGGCGTACACATGCAAGCTTTGCAATGCGTGGGCAAATGTATGATCCCGTTATTTCTAGTTTGCTCTGTCGTTGTCTGTATTTTCGCACACCAGTTTACCCAGAAACCATAATGCGGTTAACTTTTTTCCTCCTTCTTTTCTTCTCTGAAAACATCGTGGATTATCTGTATAAAACCGCCCCAGCAAGTATAAAGACAAGAAGGCTTAAAGTGTGGTCGAATATCTGTACTCCGTACTCTTTCTTTAACCTGAAGTATAGAGTTCTATGTGAGAAGGCGGGGGGGGGGGGCAGCATTGCCCATTGCACCAAGACAGAACTGCTGGTCTGATCTTTGGCGAAACTTTATCAGCCAAGAGTAATGAATTGTTTACAGAGTCCTCGCCACTGTGCTCGCAGTTGTGACACCAGTTAGACAGACACTGCCACACCAAGTCTGCAATGCCTTTACAATACTTATACATATTGAACTCTCTGAAACCCCAGCCAAGAAATCTAGTCCAATAAAAAAAATGGGAAAATCTAGGCGGGACGGCCTAGTTAGGATAGGCAAATTTGCGGAGAACTTTTAAACTGATTTTTCCCCCTTCGGTGTATTAAAACCATTTTGTCATTTGACGAAATATCTACGAGTAAGATTCGAGTTTCACAAAACGTACCGTGAAGAAAGAAAATCGACGCCACAATAAAGCTATCATCCCGGTGTCTTGCAATATTTCCGAGAAAGTGGCCAATAACTTGAATGAGTAACACGGGCCAACGATTGTCCAAATAAAGCAGAAGCTCGGGAGAAAATGGCAGCCTAATTAGCTGAAAAAGGTAGTCGAAGCTTTTTTTTTTCAAAACAGCCTCTGGCTGCCTTAAGAAAGACGTGACCACTTGTCAATACATGAGTGGTCATATAAGAAAACTACTCGGACACATTGAGCATATATCTTCATTGTAACATGTTAGTGTGTGAAGGAAAGAAGTGTACATTTAAAGGCTCGTTTACTTTGTTAGACAAAAAATTGACTGTTCACTCTAGGGTGCTTATCTTTATACGCATTAAATTTAAACATGGGAGCGCATCAGTAAGCGCCACCAGTAGCCATTACGTCAAGTGTGGAGCACCCACCCTTTTTTGTTTGTTGGCGTCGCATAGCACATAATTTTATCACGAGCTGGCAGCTGACCATTAATATACTTGAAGGCATCAGTCCCACCAGAACGAGAACCTCGCTGTGAATGAAGGAGAGAAGTGTACATTTAAAGGCTCGTGTTAGTTAACATGTTAGTAAAGCGTCTGTGTGAGTGCCTGTATATGTCTGTGTGAGACAAAGAAAAGCATCTCTGTCTTTCTTGACGATTCTTTTTGCGCTATTGTCCCAGAAAAAGCTTAACGACTGATGCGTAGGGTTGACATAGGTTGTCATTGCTATCGCTATACAACAGGTGGTGCCGTCTTACGTTGAGCTGGTGCGGATCAGAGATGTTTCCATTCCGTGTTCCCCGTAGTGCGTAGACCGGAAAAGCTGGGAAAAGCAAATACGATCATCACCTATACAGAAGCATGTTCATAGCACTTTTTTTTTCTAAACAGATGTGGTATATAAACTAATATCGCAATGTTGCTGCGAGGTAAATGTTAGCCTACTTTCTGTCAAAGCAGATTCATTCGGAGATTAGTTGGAGCAAGAGCTATAATGCGTCGCGAACAACGAGGATTTCAAAAAAAATTGCTTGAGTGGAAAGGATTGCGCAGAGGTGAAGCCGTTCCTCTGGCAACATGGCGACTGTGGTGGCCATCTTATTAGGGCATGATAAATAATCGCCGTTCAGCGTTTGCAAACCTAGCGTTTCCCTCGCACACCAAACGAATTTAGTGTGGGAACTTTTTCGGGTCACAAAGTGTGCAAAGCGCGTCTTACAGTTACTAGTTTTTCTTAGTGAGCCCCTAATTGGAGGCAAAGTTCTTTGAAGATTCAGTCATCCATACTAGTTTCTGTGTGTTATCTCGTCGGGAACAACTATTTTTTAACACAAAACCAACGTAGCATTTATACAACATATAGAAGCCACTCGATCTTTAAGTGGCCACTATCAGAAAAGAGCATGTTTCCGCCATCTTGGCAGTGGAAAAAGGTGGCTTCACTTCTGCTGGCAAGGCATTGCGGGAGCTTCCACTCCAGAAATTTTTCTTTAATCCTCCTCGGTCACGAACTGAATGAAACACTGGTCAAATAACCTCGTATTGAATTTGTTAGTTCTATTCTGCAAGCGTATTTCACAAATTTTTGTCCACCACGATTCAATGTATAGCCGGATGAGACACGTGGTGCTAATCAAACAAATGTTTTCGTCTTGTGGTTGATTTTTAACAGCTTCCGAGAGAGTCGTGTAGCTTACCCTGGGCGTGGCGTACGCGAGTAGGTCATTTATGTCGCGGTCACCGATGATGTCGTGGAAAGTGATGATGTACGGCTTCAGGTTGGCCTCTTCAATCTTCGCAGGCTGAAGCCGCAGAAAGCCGTGTCTGCCGTAGTAGTAGCGGCAACGAAGCTGGCTGTTCATCTTTGGCGTCTGTCGGTGATCACGAGAACGTAGCAAATCAATCAAATAATTATTTGAATATTGTTTATTAACCGTTCTGTTGCTAATAAATAATGTTAAATTATTGTCACGCATTGCTTGCTTTTCTACAATAGAACATTATGCAAGCAGGGATAAAGATGATATGCAACCCGGCATTTAAAAAAAATTGAGGATTCACTGCTCTTGACTGGGCAACAGGACCTCGAAATGTGTGCAAGCGTTAAGGTTCCGCAGAGAAAAATCTCGACATAATTTTGGTTTAGTTCCCACTAGTGTAAGTATTTACCCAGGTTTGCCCACGAAATGACCAGGAATTCCACACAAAAAGAACTACCTCACTGGCCTAAACATGCTTTGTCATTGCTCTTCAGGTTGTGTCCGTCTAAATAACCACACGAGGTAAATATGGTCATTATCGTCATTATCGTGATATTACACATGAACTGTGACATGCAATGCATCAAACGAGCACCAGTATATGATCGCCAATGCAGAGCGCAACGGGCCGACTTGATATGCTAATAAAAGCTCAGTTATTCAAACTACGGTGTAATATAGCGTGAAAGATAAGTGTGACGTCGTAGCAAAATATAAGGAGGAAGGAGGCAGTAGCAGAGAGACCCTAATTTGAAATGTTAAATAAAGTACAAGGTAGACCTATAAATGCACATTTAGAAATCCTGAAGTAAAAACAGCCCGGAGGGACCTCCTGACAAGAAATAAAGAGGACTACAATAACTTCAACAAGTAGTGAGTCATATGTTCTTTACAAATTCTAATGCAACAGTAGTCAACGGGCAAGATTCCTTATAAATTATTATTATTGTTATGAGAATCACAATGGTAAGCAGAGAGATCGGAGAACTAAAATAGAAGAAACTACAACTATAATTCGCCAACATTAAGATAACGATAAATGACACTAATAATATCTGGGTCTTAAGGTCCGAAAACCAGGATGTTATTATGAGACACGCCGTAGTAGAGGGCTGCGGAACTTACAACCCACTGTGTTTTTTTTACGTAGACACAAATCGTAGTACGTGGGCATTGAACATTTCCGGCTCCATCAAAAATTGAGCTGCCATAAGCCGTGATTCGATCCCGCAAACTTTGGTATAGTAGTCGAGCGCCATGGCCACTACACCACCACGTTGAGGCAGGGACAAACAGCACGTGTGGCCAGGACACCGAAGACGTATCAAGCATAGGCGAAATTCAATTACTTAAAACAGCAACGCCTAAGTATGACGGAGTTAGGTTTCTAAGCAAGTGAGAGTGGCCGCTAGCCTCGTCGGGTTTAAGTCGGATAAACATTGCGTTGAGGCCATGTCGTAATCTACTGGTGTCTTCATCTCGCACAACAAAGTGCATTAACGGTGACAGTTGCGTTGAGTATAGGCACTTGTTTGTGGTGGTGAAAAAAGGCCGGATAGAGATTGGGAAATATGGAATTCTCTTAAGGGGCCTTGTCCCTGCGATGTCCGTTGTCCTGGCTTGAACATGCTGGAAGGGCCGGCAGCGAGCGCGCCGAGCGTAGATAGAAGAGAGGAACGATGACCGCGGGTGCGCGCTCATGACATGCCGTTTCTTTCCATGCGGCATCCCAAGAGCTATAACCCACGCTCGCACCCGAATCTCTCTCTCCAATGCTCATGAGGTGCACCTCGTTACGAAAGAAAGAAATAAAGGAAGAATGAAAGAAAGAAAGAAAGAAGGAAAGAAAGAAAGAAAGCACGGTGATTACCCTTTCAGCCCTGGATTTTTTATTTTGGTCAGATACACTTTTTGTGTGCGTTTTTCTTGTACTTAGGACCTCAGAAGACCACAAACAAAAAATTGAGCCACTGCTACAAGCATTTTCGGAATATTTAACATGGCATCAAATTAGGTTATTAGGGCCCTGTGATTGAAAAATGAAAAAAGTGGCTTATTTTTTTCTACCAATCAATGGTGCACACAAAATGGAAACCAACGTCTTACTTTTCAGCCTAATGCTCACTGAAACAGCTTCGGTACGTCGTCCCGAAAATAGCTGTTACCCGCCTCAACTTAGGCGCCTCGGCTTCACGGAAGACCTCGGTCACGCTTATTCTTCTTTGTGGCTGCTACCTCCACAAAGGTTCCGCAATATTGATGTCAATTGCAGTGGGGATCGTTTAATAACTACGCCAACAAGAATGAGCAGTATTGGTTACGTTTCCGAGATATTAGAGGAAAATTTGTGCGGTGGTGTCAATTGACACCGCCAGGGCCGAAAGGGTTAATGGTCCCTCGGAGCTTGGCCCACTCGACATTATTCACCTCGTGGATATGATGTGTTTTTTTAATCTTTTTTTAAGCGATGTCATTCCGCCCTGTAGACTCGAACTAGAAGCGGTACACGCTGCACACTGAGAGTGGTGATAATACCAGTCAGCTGTCGATTGATCTAATCGTTGATGCAACATGTCGTCTCTGACGCTTACGCGTTATGGATCCTTTCAGCATTATCGCTAACGCTTGCATAACCTCTTGAATAGACTTGACGACTCGCGTCCTGCGCGTAATTTAAACGAAATAATCTCATCTAAATCGCGTAGCTTATCAAACATTGCGGTGCGATACACTCCGAGCGTTGCCGACAGTCTTTTTTGCGTGAAACACAAATACATCAAAACAAAGCAACGAACACCAGTGGCAATGCGATTTAGTGTAACGGTATCTGGAACATTACGCCCCCAAACCACATCATTATGAGAGACGCCGTGCTGGAGAAATCCAGAAATTTCGACCATCTGGTGTTTTTTTAACGTGCACTGAGATCACGCAATCACACAGGCCTCTAAAATTTCGAAATGCGACCGCTGCGGCCTGCAGGATCGAATCCGCGACCTTTGGGTCGGCAACGGAGCAGCGTATTTGCTGTTGCACCGAGGCGAACCGGCCATACGATTCGACGAAGGCTTTATACGACTGATCTTTCCCGAACGGCTGTCGGGTCTTAACCAGAGCGGATGTTGCCGTACTCTTCTGTAATGCGGAAGGTTAATTACGCTCGAAATAACGTACTAGCAAGACTCACTTACCCTCAGTTGTTCTCCGCGGCAAAGACGCTTGTAGTTCTGTGTCTCCTGCGCGAAGGTCAGCTTCTCCTCGAACAGTTTGGTTTGGAACTGCAGCGGTTTCTTTTTGCGTTCGCGCACGGGCACACCGTACGTCTGCCAGTACTGTCCTGTAAAACGCATAACACGAGAAGCAATGTTGTCTTGAAGTTTTTAGCCTCGTCAAATCAACGTAGCTTCTGGCTGTTCGGATTTTACTCTTAACTTGCTTTCTTCACTAAATTTCATCAACACGGATACTATGAAAACAGCACTTTCAAAACATCAGTTATGAATTCAAGCCTATTGCATGCGTTTGCAATATACATGTATCGTGTAATGGTCGCGAGGTGCGAATCACTGCCTCTCTGTGGAAACAAGTGAAGCCCTGTTATGTTATCTTCCTACTGGAGAATGTTTGCCTACGAGTGAGGTAGCCAGGTGGTTTATACTGGCGATTGGTCAACCTCTTCGCTTACTTGTTGCTCTGCTGAAAAATGTGTTTTGAAAGGGTTCAGTACCTTATAGATATGCCCTTGGAAGACGCGACACTCCCAAACACATTTTTCGGTCATTCGAAAAAAAAAACGTCATGTATTTCACACACGCATTCTGGAAGTCCCTTGTTCGCGGGTTGTGTCTCGGGAGATTCTGTTTCACATTCAAACGTGCTGACAGGATTAAGTGAAGCACACCACATTTCAGTGAGGCGATCAGGGTACCTCGTGAGTGTCGGGGCCGTTGTCGAGGAACGCAAAATGTTGATTTATTTGTTCAAGCCAGTGGCATCACAGGCTAGAGAGGCGGAATGTTGTTAAAAGAATGCGATGAGCCTGTAAGTGTATATAGATCTAACCCAATTAAAACATTTTTAATAAAACTCATAGCCTTCTATACTAGTACTAGTAGTACTAGTGGTAGTAGTAGTAGTAGTAGTAGTAGTAGTAGTAGTAATAGTAGTAGTAGTAGTTATCAGTACAAAATTTATTGAGCACGTAGCCAGTCATCTTTAACGTCAGTCGAGGTACATACCACTTGTGATTTAGTGGCGCAAATGATAACATTTATACCACTTGACTGCGATATACGATTGTAAAGAACCAAACACAACAAGGATGACACTGTACGCTTGTGTCAAAACTGAAAGAGCAGCAGCTTTAAACATCGTATAGGAAAACTAAAGTAAAACGTATGTTTGTCAATGAGGTCTGATTGAATAGCTCACCGGCTTTTCCCATGGAGTCCAGTACATCGTCGTGCTGCGTCAAGAAAAGATAAAAAATTGCAACTATGAAAATAGATAATCATAAAACATCGTCAAACAACTGCACGTCACCTGTCGTCCTACGCTTTGCTAGCTATATCCAAAGTGAAAACAGTATAAATGTACACGAGAGATCCAAGCGCCAGCAGGGCTTCTCGTACCATGCGTGGAATGAAAATGTCACGGACTCAACGGATCGGGACCCTTGTTTAGCTGCTCATTCAGTGACAGTAGCACTATCGAGGCGGCTACAGAGCGTGCATGTGTGGTGTTCCGATCGAACGGGAATGGTTGCACTCCTATAAATGTCGAGCCCCTTCCACAGGAACGTGAAACCAGTCATGCAGAAGAATTCTACAGTGCACGTCTTCATGGGAACTGCAGTTACGTCTGCAAAAATCCAGTTCATAACAATGAGATTTTGTTTGCTGAGCGGGTGTTATTCAGCTTCTTACACACTATCTAAAAGAACGCTTTCAACGTCACTAGAGAGAATGCCTCTGTTAGTAGCGCATTACATTCTGACTGCTATGCGCAAATCAAACTGATTAAAAGTAACCTAATGTAGGGGCAAAAGAGACGACAAGACGAGAGCGTGAGCACGATTATTTTTTTCTATATTTAAATAATCTCTACACCAAGATAGGTGTGCTCGTGTCATCTTGTTTGAGTGAAGCTAGGCATAATACATATAAAAGGAAGACCGTTTTGAAAGCGTCTGTGCATAATAATCCTAGCGCTTACGATGACATGTTGCCCTTCTTTCTGTGCCTACCTTTATTTCCTATCGCGCTGTTTGTGGTTTGCTAAACACCCCAAACATCGAAGCTCTCAAGGCCCACTGAAAACCTTCTTGCTATATTATGCTTGTATAAAATATTGAACAAATAGTGTTGTGATGTTCTTTGAGCACGCTAGCGGTTTTACAAGATTCTGTAGCAGTGATCAAATCACTCATTGCTGTACCTTTCTACATGAGACTAATAAAAGCGCTATGTCGATGAACTGTGCGGGTTTACCCCAGAACTGCGACTGCACAAGGCATGTGCATGTATCGTGGTGCCATATAATTATATATTAGGAATTTCTTTTGTTCGAAAGTGTAACACATGAATGTCTTCTGTGTATGTATGTTTCTATCAGAAATAAAATTTTCTCCAAACAGTCATTTCATGTCATGCACTCTGAGCTCGAACGACAACAGCCCGATTCTTGAGAAATGTCGTCCCGCGAATTCGTTTTCTCGAGCCAACGTAAATGTGTGCACATAACACGAGCGTCATGTTTACTATGAATAATTGTTGGTAGGACGAATTTGCAGTTGGCGTTTTGTGAAGCGAGAAAAAACGGCGCACCTTTTTGATGAGTAAGTCGAGGTACTTGGCGAGATCCTCTGTGGGGACTGACGGTGGCTTCTCGTTTGTCGCTTTGTGAATGGCGCTCTCCACCCACTCCACGGACCGGTCGTAGAAGCCGTTGTGCACCGCCACTTGGCCCATGAAGTAGCAGTCACGAGCTGCGAGGAAAATCATAGGCGCCTTTACTTCCTTATTAGTCTATATTTTACCGAGAGAGAAACAGCCAATACACTGAAGCGTGTAGAACTCCACCGCATATCAGAGGCGTTCACGCAAACCTGTCGTCCTCGAGAAGCACAAGAGGGCTTTAACTGCCTTGTGTGTTGTCGAGAGTTGTGGACGGTGCTGTAATAGCACCTGCACATAAAGTGGCCGATCATCCAGTCACCGCCATGCGTCGGCAAGTACTTGTCTCTCTGAGGCAAATCGAGAACAGTGACGCAGCAGGTGTTCAATATTTTCGTCGTCGCCGCAAACATCACATGCCACACTGCAGTCTTTTTCTTCTCTTCCCTCCTGCCTCTTTTTTGTCCCGTTCTGTAATCCCTCCAGTGTAGGGCAACCGGATGCCTTTCTAGATAACCTCCCTGCCTTCTACCTTTCTCTTTTCTTAGTCAATTACATATATTTTACAAAGCATTTTTGGCATGTCACTGCACCCAGGGAGCAGTTGGAGACGTGTTTCTGGCCCGATTTTGGTAAATCTCGGCATTCTACATTAAACATAGTACAATGTTGACATTGTTGTGGCATATTTTATAAATGATGCGTGGTGCCAGCTTAAAATTGGAGGAAGTTAATAAGAAGGGGCAGAAGGAGCGCATATGGTAAAGATATCGTCCATGAACCATTACAGATTAGGCACTCCGTATGTAGCATCATATTTCCTTCTGAAAGTTGAAACTTCTGCCACGTGTCTTCACTGAACTGTGCTGGTCACTTCTAGGTCTACCCGTATTCTGTAAGAAAAGACTCATTCAAGAAAATAAGTAAGTCGGCATTACGCAATTTCATGACGTTTGCGGTATATGTTGCTGGCTTGCACAAGACTTGGGGCCGAATACGAGAGAATCACTGTTCGTGAAAGCTCTTTGGCAGTGGCTGCCCCCCTTCAGACAGCAAGCGAGGTGAACAGCCAAAGTAGCATCTCCAGCATATAGATTAGAGCCTTCTATTTTTTTTCTAAAACGTCCATTATCGGAGTCCCTGGAGTTCCATCTTGTAAAGACTCCTATAGATCTAGAACTTGTGAAGTAGGGTCCTGATAGATCATACTGTCTTGCAGAAAGAGAGAGGAACAAAGAGACGGAGAGGTAAGCAATATAAAACTTGCAGTAAGTTGATGCGTCGTGACCCTCAATGCAGCTACTAAGAGAGGAACAGTAAGAAGAAGGACGAACTAGGCACTGTTCGTACTCTTTCATCATTGTTGTACAGTAATGCCGCTGTAGTTTAGTCAGATGCAGCTCTTGTTTTCGAACCTGCACCGAGGTGAATGAATGAGGATGGGGAAAGAGAAGCAGAGAAGGGTGACGCACTATGTCGCGGAAGCTTAAAGGTCTATACACGCAATCTACAAGCGTACATGGGATCTTTCAACCTCAACTATTGTATCAGCTTCTGAAGGTTTCTGTGACAGTCAGCTGTTCGTCTACTACGGACTCACCAGTGAGCGGAATGCGTCCGGGCACGGTGCGGTTCCGCGCCCGTGACGTAATGGTCAGGTGACCGCTGACGAGGCTGTCCATGTCCAGGAGGTAGGTGTCCTGAAGGCGCGCGATTGAAACGGCGACGCCGTTGAAGTCCTCTTCCCAGGGAAGAAGTCTGTTAGCGCGCATTGCGGTTATGTTGTGCAGGGGGTCTGGAGCAAAAAAAAAAGAAGGAAGCGTGAAACAAACACACAGTGTTAATTGATCATAAGATATGGTTGCACGACATCGTGTTGTGCTCTGTAGTCATGGTGATATCATAGATAAGCCATGGGCCCGGTTTGGATCAAGTCTGCCAAGATGGCGATGGGCTATCAAAAACACGCGGAAGCAGAATCGTTACAATGGTTAGATGATTAGCACTATGAACAGTTTCAAGGAGCTGCAACACAGTGACTCCGCTGTGCTGTAAACATGTTGTATTTAGCTGTATTGCCAACAGCATATACTCGCACTCAAACAAGCCAAAACTCCTGTGAGGAATTATGCCTTGACTACTAAACATCGATGAAATGAATGAAAACAGCTAACTGATGTTTATATGAGATAAACATGACCAGATTTACGAAGTTATGAAACATTACATGTCTTCCTCTTTTCTCTTTTTCTTTAGTTGCTCGCGAGTGCAGCGCTGAAATTCGTCGTAAGTAAATATTATTTACACCATTCAATTATAGCATAGTCGTATAGAAGTATTCATAAGTGTGCAAAGACCGAACTTCCCTCACCTGATGCGTAGAGCTCATGTATCTGCGACTCGATGGCACCTAGATCAACGATCATCCTTTTCATCAGGTGGAAGGCGTGTACAGGGTGTTTCATGTAGTCAGATACCTCCGCAGGAGTGTGCAGATCATGGTAAGGCTGTCTCGTCTCCACAAAACTGCGTGCGCGATGTAGCTATGTTAAAATTGTGAATTACAAAAGGGGTGGATAGTGAAATAATATCATATTCGAGGTCATAATTCTATACAAATAAGAGTGACCATTACAGGCCGGCGTTGGTCCCGAATTCGATCCGCGACACTGAGTGAATTTTTCTTCGCTTAAGGGCTTTCCATTGTGAGTAACCCACACAAACTTCCTTGTCATTTCGAGCTAAAGACAAGTGGTTCTCATTTATCCCTCAGAAAACCCTTCCGCCGCTTTGCGGAATTACACAAAACTCGCTCTCAATATGGAGGAGGAATTCCACAGCCTGTCGATGTGTCAAAAAAAGATACTGGCCCCGTAGCTGCATGGTACACTGCGAATTTCGTCGAAAGACGATAGTTTTGCGTATGGAGAGAGTGACCAAAACGTCTATTTCATGTTCTGCGCAAGAAATTTGCTGAATGGTATACTAGAGGCCCTGTGTTAGAGTACTTCGAGTGTGTAGCGGAGGCGAAAGAGCTCATCAAGTCACGTCACACGTGAGATATGAGCGCTAATCTGGCAGTTATCATGCAAAATGAAGCACCTGCCCTGCGCGTCCGTCTCGGAGGTGATAAGGTGTAGAACGCAAGACGACGGGTAGGTGCCACCACCGTGTAGTCTTAGCGAAGCATTGGAAACGCTTGCCTTTTCGCGGAAGCGTTGCCTGGTCAGCACATCGTGATAAACGTTACGGTCCTTATAATTACTTATGTATGCCTTTTCTAGTAAGAGACACACAGAATATTGATGTGTTGTAATGGTACCTCATATGCGCGCCATAATTGGTTTTTGATTGACAATCGCACAAGTGCGAACGCTGAATCTTGAGCAATATTGGTGGGCGCTGCGGATGGGGTCGGTCGTTTGGAGTATATCGTTTGGTCACTTTGGTGTCATTTAGGGTACTATTAAGGGCGGAAAATCAGGCAAATGTACATACAGATAGACAGACAGACAGACCAAAATTTTTGCGTCGAAGGTCCCTAAGAAAAACTATCGTCTTAAAGAAAAAGCCAGGCCAGCGCGGTAGGCGCAGCACAGTCACAGCGAAA
Organism: Rhipicephalus annulatus; assembly: GCA_013436015.1. Classification (NCBI taxonomy): domain Eukaryota; kingdom Metazoa; phylum Arthropoda; class Arachnida; order Ixodida; family Ixodidae; genus Rhipicephalus; species Rhipicephalus annulatus. Next base: position 94,736 of record WOVY01004450.1, read on the forward strand.
ACTAGAAGAGCAGGCTTTCAGAACCTTTGGGTAACTACTGGAAGCACACTTGCTTGGTACCCACTAGGACAATAATAATAAACTTTTGGGTAGTAGGCCGGCATTCGATATATACTATTTTTCGCCGTTCTTCTGAGAAGGGTGGTATCCGCTAAACACTTGCAAGAAATTTCGGGTCAATTGTTCATGCAGTGGCTGACGGCGATAAAGAATTATGGCTGAAGTGGGTACGCGCCACAATTATTAGGTGATTGGATGGCCCACTCGTTACGCTATTTGCATTGTGCGACGACTGGTTGTTCCTTCGTAGTTGTAAAGCACTTTATAAGTCGTAATAATGCGATTGCTTTCCCGACATTAAGTCTGCCTAAGGCAAGTTCGACAAGTCACACGCACCGTTGTAGCTCAGTGGTAAAGTACTGGGCTGGCACACAGCGGACCCGGGTTCGAGCCCCACTGTGCCACTGGTGCTAGGTCATGCCTGCCTAAGGCAACTTCTCAAATTGTCTAAGGCAAGTTTGAGAAGTTGTAAGCACTGGCGTAACTCAGTGGTAGAGTATTCGGCTAACACGTAATGGACCTGGGTTCGAGCCCCACTGTGTCATTGATGCAAGGTTTTTTTTCTAATTTAACGTGATGTGGTTACGGACACCGGTGGCGGCGGCGGCGGACAGCAACTGCGCGTGACCCGAAAAGTGATCTCATCACACTGTAAAATAACTAATGAACAGATTGACGACGTAAGAAAATGTTCGTTTCGCTATGACTCCATTGCTGATGGCAAAGAATTAGATGGCCTATCTGGTCCTCGGCGACCTAACCACTGATTCAGGTTGCTTGGACTCAGGTTGCTCGGAGAGACTCAGTATGTTTGGATTCGGGGTGCTTAGACTACACCGGAGTGACTAAAACCACCAAAATATGTGCACGTTGGCAGGCCATGTATTTTCACTGTTCCTAGCAATGTCCCCTCGCAATCACTTTTCGCCTTTTGAGCGCCTCCCGGCGACTCTCCTTCGCTTCGGGTGACGGCGCATAACGCCCCATTTTCATACGGTAACACTTCACACGTTTAACCGTTCTATTCTGCTGTGGAGCTCACCTGATGATGTTTGACTGCAGCGCCTTCAGGCGTTCCGCATAGGCTAGAAGCATGAGGCTTACTTCTTGCTCGTGCTTCACCAGGTCCAGCAGGTTGGAAACTGAGGAGTAGAAGTCCCGTTGCAGCTGTCCACCACTGCGCGGTGGCAGCACCATTGAAACTGCGATGGCCAAAAGGGCACGTACGATGGAATGCCTACTGTAAGAAAACAGAATAGAGGCATTTGTTTTTCACCGTGCATATGATACTTGCGGAAGATGTGCGGATAAGGTTTGCTGCACAACTGAATTCTAAGGTAAATAAAGAGCTCAAGTAAATGGCCGCATTGATGACAATATTGTTATAATCAACTGTTATAGGAAAGGTCGCCTTGTTTTTTTTTAATATATAGATCGGTATGGAAAGATTTTGTACTCGGAAGCCTGAGACTGATAGGGAGGGGGCTCCCCTCTTCTAGTTGCGTAATAGAACTTCTAGTCAGCCTCCCATTTTACTCACTCGGGAAGGTCCGCCATTCGTTAATGTTAGGTGCAGTTCGGGTCCGGCGGGTTATTGGTTATAGTGGCGGCCGAGGTCCCTGCTGTTGCAATCTAAGAACGGTTTATTTCAGCACTTTACTTCCGTAGAGTCAAGGAGTACTGAGTGCAGGTCATCGTGAGCAGCACGTAATTGCTTCATTTATTCCTTGAACCCATTGCGAAGCTTGGTCTTTTTCAGACTCCTCTATTCGTGCTTGAAACGGGGAAACCGTGGTGCTGCGGTGAAGCTTCTTCAATGTTTGCTGCGTTATTATGAGGACCGTTTAACCATCGGGCAAGGCAGAAATAGGAATACAAATTAACGGAGAATATATCACTCCCAGGCCCCTAATTCGCAGATGACATAGTGCTTTTCAGCAGTGAGTTGCAAATGAAATATTGGAGACCTAAGCCAAGAAAATTAAGTAGGACAAAAAATTGATATGCTACAGAGAAATTTGCTCACTAGCCTGGCGAAATATCAATAATTCACAAGTCGAAGCCAACCAATGAAGTCTGTACGAGCACGCATACTCAAGGAGGTTCCTAAAAAATTTCTGAAGCGTAAATTCTTGCCCACAAGTGAAGCCGTGCCAATCGTAAGATGGCGGCTGCGGCAGCCATCATTCTAGAGGCACGATGAGCTGATAGCGTTCGGCGATTGAGATGGAGCGTTTTCCTCGCACGCCCAACGAGTCTATTGTGGCAACCTCTTCGGGTGAGATAGCTCTGAAAGTGGGTCCTTTCGTTGCTAGTTTTCTTCAGAAAGCCTTGAATTCAAGGAATTTTTTTTGCAGAATAAGCCGCCGATACTAGGCCCTGCGGATTATTTCTTTGCAAACAACTATCTCTTAATTTAAAATTATGTAGTCTTTAGACTAACAAATTAAAGCCACTTGATGTGTAAGTGGGCGCAACGAAAAAGTACCATGTTTCTGAGATCTTTGGAGGGCGAAAGCTGGCTTCACTACTGTTTGCAAAGCATTGCGGGAGCTTCCACACCAGCAATTTTTTTAAAGCTCCTTGCGCATACCTAGGCCAATTACTGATAAGGAAAGCTACTCACGAAGAGGAAATTCGCGGACGAAAGAATAAGGGTGGGTTGGAGTGCGTATCGTTATGCGGTACTTATTACCGGTACTTACGAAGCGCACACGTAGAGGCTAAAGTCAAATTGAGGGCTTCACGGTGTCCCATGGACGAAAAAAAAAGTTAGGTGTAACAATACCCGAAAAGAAAAAAATCGGAGTGAGTCAGGCAGCAAGCGGGTGTTGTAGGCATTTAGTTGAAACCAAGAAGATAGATAAGTAGAGAAAGGTTTGGGGAAAGATAGGGATGCTAGCCAGAAAAAATGGGCATGAGTAGTGCATGTAGCGACAAGGTATGACAACCACTGGTTATCAAAATCTACAAACTGGATTCCAAGAGAAGGCAGGCTGGAAATGAGAGACAGAAAGCTAGGTGGGCACATGAGGCTAGATGCTTGCGGGGAATGTGGTCTCAGCAAGTACATGACCGGATTAAAGGCTTAACAGGGCTTTGACCCTGTAAACAGGCTTATGATGATGAGGATTATGATGTTGATGATAATGGCATAGCGCATACAGAAAGCACTCTCAAATAATGACAGACAATAGACGACTGTTCTTGGAGCGAAAACTCCAGGATCGCTGCATACAGCCTGTTATAACTCATGAGGGGCAGACAAACAAAGAAAATGTTATCACACTATAAATTAGCGCTAAAGAGAGGGGTGAAGAAAGAACTCCACCAACGCAGCGCAAAGTGTCAAGTGAGGTTTATTGAAAACATTCGCATAGGAGTAGTGCATATGGTCACATGGTCGGAATAAACACGGTAACAAACAAGATTAAATTTAGTGGCTGACGCTAAAGATAATTCCCATAAGATGTTTCACATCCAAAAAAAAAAGCTGCCTAGAGAAGGCTTGACTGGTCTGCAGCCCAACGTAAGATGGAATCACCTCGCACAAAATTGGGTAGACTGGAGAACACTATGACAAGCCTTCGTGACAAATCATGATATTGTGCGGAGCACCAGAAATATTTTTGCTAGCCCACCAGGAAACTTAGCGTAGGAAATTACCTTGTCATATGTGGCTTCTATGGGCATCCGCCGTATTTTTGTATTGGAGGGGACAAACCCGTGTTGCATGCTGGCGTGGGGGGAAAGGCACAGTAGTGGGACTTCAAAGAAAGTGCTGGCGGGGCTTTGGGAAGGGGGGGGGGTCAACTGCTCCTTTTGCACCCCCCTTCCCTTTCGATGCCCATGATGGCGCATTGTGTTTGTGACAATACCGTCAAGGTATGTAGCGTAAGTACATGTTGGGAAGGGGATGGGGGAAGGAATACGTGTGAAATGAACAAAGAATATAGATACTAGAAAATATGATGTAGAACTGCGAAATATATCAGGAAAACAGAAAAAAGAACGAATATTGAACATTCCAAAACGACAAAAAAAAAACAACCTCATGACTGGAACGGGATGTATAACGTAAATTGAATGCTTACACAATCATTATGATAAAAGGATAAATACATAGCAGCGGCTGGTAGATACTCTGTTATGTTAAAACATGTTGATGTGAAATATGTTAATGCGTAAATAACAAAACAAATAGCGATATATATGTAAGCTAAACTTTTTTTATCGTAACAAAGCTTGCAAACATGGTATGTTAGTTCCAGCTCCTCTGATGAACGCAAAGTTATTCCTTGTGAATATTGTGTGTGGTAGCGGTGTATTAGCGTTAAGAGATAAACATCAAGTTCTTTATGCACGCTACTTTGTCAGTGCAGTCACGGCGCGGCACAACTGTTGGGCGCAGCGTGAAGGGAAGTCATCATCGCGTTACTCCCCTAAGACGATCGCTGTTCGTATTCTTTTCTTGGAAGACGCGTTTTATGAAGCGCCTTTTTAGAATTACTATAGTTCTTTAACAAGATGCTAGCGCCATCTGTGAATAAGTCCACATACCGTACGCCAATAGTGGTAGCCTCTGAAACCAGGTTGCAACGGCCAGGTGTCGCTGAACGCGCGCCGCTGGTCACTTGCGCGAATAAATGCGTGAAGACTTCACGAGTTAGAAAGGCCCCGCGACCGCGAACTTGAAGCTGCAAGTGGCTATTTTGGCACGGGCGAACTATCTTTCGTAGTTTTTGTAACCCTTTATCTTATAAATACCAAATAATAGTACTGTTTTATGAAAATGGAAAAACTTGTAGTAATGAACTGTTGATTGATTGATTGATTTGTGGGGTTTAACGTCCCAAAACCACTTCTGATTATGAGAGACGCCGTAGTGGAGGGCTCCGGAAATTTTGACCACCTGGGGTTCTTTAACGTGCACCCAAATCTGAGTACACGGGCCTACAACATTTCCGCCTCCATCGGAAATGCAGCCGCCGCAGCCGGGAATCGAACCCGCGACCTGCGGGTGAGCAGCCGAGTACCTTAGCCACTAGACCACCACGGCGGGGCAGTAAGTAATGAACTGTTACTGAAAACAGGAACTCTACGAACGAAGGTTTATGCTATGCGAGTCATCCAACTGTGAATTGTGGAGAGGTTGAAATGTATGTGCAATGCACTAGCGCCGATTGTAGACTAACGCTTCTCAACATTTGACTCTCCAATTGCTTTGGTTAACTGGTTTGGATGGAACGGCTCACTGCTCGCCCATAGTTGAGTACGAAGTATTCTAAATCGTTGAACTTTTTTTTTTCTAAACATCAGTGCTTGTGCCGTGTCATAGGTATAAAACTTAACTGGGATGGCTTAATACTCTCCCAAAGCAGAGCACCATGACCTCAATATTGTTAACCATTTTAAACGCGGAGCATTTCTTGGTCGCACGATGTCGCGCATCGGCGGTAGCGCAATCAACGTCCCCACTGCGCATGCTCGCGTCTCATGCTGGCCCAGGAAGACACCCGAAAAACATTCACGCAATACCTACACCACTCTGCGATGCATTTACTCGAGTTTCTTCTGAGGGAAGGTGCAGGATGCATTTTTTTTCTCTAAACAACATCGCCGGTAGTAACTTTGTATGCCTTCATTGGTCGGGCGAAGAAAACTCTCCTTCACTAGCTTCCCCGTCGTGAATTCGTTCACGGCGTAATTTTTTGTCAACGCGGCCTCATCAAGTGCGAGGCCCACGGGATGGCTTTAAGCTCTCATCTAGTAGAGTACCAAGTACTCTAAATCGTTAACGCATTTGAATGTCTCCTCCATTGCGAAGATGTATGGGATGGCTTTCCGCTCTCCCACGAACTGGAAAGGGTCAACCACCTTTTTAAACACATGATTTTAACTGGAGATTACAGTATAAAAGCATACCTCACGGGCATTATGGTGTAGTAGAATACGTTCAGTGCTCCAAACCGTTCACAATTTATTCTAAACACGGGAGTGATTCTTCTTCAATATTATTTTCATGCTTCCTATAGGCATCATACTTTTACCCCTTGTACTTATAGGAGTGCATAGGTTAACGAAAGATGCGTGCGTGCTGCATCTCGGGTGGTTCCCCGACTGGCGAAAAAAGCGGTGGTGCTGTAATCGTGTCGTACTTAGTTGCACGTATATCGGTTACAACTCTATGAGTCAGCGGCAATTGCTCCTCAAAGGCGGATTCACACAAAACCCGCGCCGATGGGCACATAATTTGGAGTGACGTCATGAGCCCACTGGCCGTTGACACCGACTGCAGGTGTGGTGTGCTTTAGCAGTGCTGTACGGCTGTAGTAATTGTTCTGTATTGTTTGTTTGTGCTGTACTACATTTACCTCGTAATCCCGTGCGTGAAGTTTAATTGATATCTGCAGGGGTATAACGTCCCGAAACCACCATATGATTTTTCGAGCACCGTATAGTGGAGGGCTCCGGAAATTCATACCACCAGGGGTTCTTCAATGTGCACCTAAATCTGACTGCGTGCGTGAAGTTTACCGTTAATAAAGAAAATTCATAGCATATCCACAAAGTGAATGATGATGAGTGGAGCGAAGCGTCCGTAAGTCCGTCCATGCTTTTGTCCGTCCGCGCGACCATCTGTGCGTCCATCCATGCGTCCATCCGTCTGTCCGTGTGTCCATCTAGTGAATACTCCAAGTACCGCGATCTCGCATCTCGCATCTCCTGTGGCACATACCCGCTCCGCGCGTCCATCCATCCGTCCGTCCGTCTGCTAGTCTGTCTGTCCGTTCGTCCATGCGTCCGTCCGTGGGTCCATCTAGTGAACACTCCAAGTACCGCCATCTCCCATTTTGCATCCCGGTGGCTACGTACGACAACGACGGAGGATAGACTTGAGGAGCTTTGCCCCTAAAAAACGCGGTATTATTGTTCTGCGTTACGATATTGGACTGACACGCAGGGGACCCGGGTTCGAATTTCGCTGTATTTCGGGTGTTTTTATTCGCTAAGTTTTTGCTTATTTCGTGCGATAGTGATTACGGGCAACAATGGTGGTGGCGGCGGACAACTATGGCGCTGCAAGCGACGCTTGTTGCGATCTGATAACAGTTTCCGCTGTAAAATCTGTAAACAGGGTTTGTGTACTCGAGCTGACGTTACGACAAGTCGAATTCTTCAAGGCTAGAACCTTTATAGAACTGCTTTCCTTAGTGCTAGCGTGTATGTGCCTCGTACCCTTTCCTCTATACTGATATAGGAGGGGCAGAGCACAACTTGGTTGCAGAGGTGTGACAGAGGAACGCTGCTACGAATCGTGTGAATGAAGAGAGAACAGGTGTTCCGTGAATAAAAACGCCAGGCCTGCGCGGAAGATGCAGCACAGTCACGGCGAAAGCAAGAAGAGCGGCCTTTCTGAACCTTTTCTAAACACTCATTGGGTAACTGCTGCAAGCACACTTGCTTGGTACCCACTACAGCAATAATAATAAAAATTTTTGGGTAGTAAGCCGGCGTTCGTTATGCTATTTTTTATTATTCTTCTGAGAAGCGTGGTATCCGCTAAACACTTACAAGAAACTTTGTGATAATTTATGCAGTGCCTAATGACGATTAGGAATTATGTCTGAAGTGCGTGTGTGCCACAGGTAATAGGTGAACAAAAACAAGGTTTTGTAATGGGTTGGTGCATTATACGATCCAATCGTTACACTATTCGAATTGTGTGACGAGTGGTTGTACTTTCGCTTGTTTTAAAAGGATTTATAAGTCGCACTGACGCGATTGCTTTCACGACATCAAGCCTGTTTAAAACAATTCTTTCAACAAGTCCCAAGCACCGGCGTAACTCAGTGGTAGAATACTTGGCACGCAGCGGACCCAAGTTCAAGCCCCACTGTGTCATTGGTACTACGTTTGTTTTCTATTTTCGCGCGATGTGGTTACGGACACCTGCGAACACGGCGGAGAACTACGGCGCTGCGCTGACCCGAGTTGTCATCTCATCAGAGCTTTTGCTGTAAAGAAAATAATGAAGCACTTGAGAGGGAGATGGGTGTAGACATTTCATTAAACCACAGTCGTCGGAAGAAACACCACTTAAAGGGACACTGAAGTCAAATACCGATTTATGTCAGAGCGAAGGCTCAATATATGACAACGTGTAAAACGACAATATTAACAACAACAGTGCCCTACTTGCCAAAAATGAAGGTAAATGCACAAGAACGCATGCGCCACGAGTAGGACATTCGCAGAATGACTCTAATGATGTCAGTTACTGCCTACAGTTATTCACCAGTAATCAAACTAGCTGCACTAATTAAAAAACCTTCCGTGCATTAAGAGATATAATGAAATGCTGCTTGTTTGTTTCTGTTTGTTTCATATGAAAAAAAATCACAGAACCTCCATGGAGTGAATGATGATTGGTGGGGCAAAGCGTTCGTCAGTCCGTCCGTGCTTTCGTTCACCCATTCGTTCTTGCTTCCGTCCGCCCATAGATCCATGCATGCATCCGTCCGTGTGTCCGTTCATCCGTGTGACCGTCGGTGCGTCCACCCGTACGTCCATTCTCCCGTCTGTCCATCCGTCCGTCCATACGTCTGTTCCTGCGGCCGTCCTTCTGTCCTTCTGTCTGTCTGTCTGTCTGTCTGTCTGTCTGTCTGTCTGTCTGTCTGTCTGTCTGTCTGTCTGTCTGTCTGTCTGTCTGTCTGTCTGTCTGTTTGTCCATCAGTTCGTCCGCCTATCTAGTGAACACTCCAAGTACATCCATCTCACATTTTTTTCATCATGTATTCATAATATGCAAGTGCCGTCATCCAGCGGACATTCTAAGGACCGCTCTTTTGGGTATGTGCACACCGGTGGCTACATACACCAATGGAAGATGGACAGACCCACACCTTAAGGAGCTTCGTCCCTAAAAGAACCGCCAGATGTTACTACGCGGAATGGTGCGAGTGGTTCAAAAGTTCAATATTCGCCTGGTTAAACTAGACAGGTCGTGCCATCTAGCGGGACCTAGGTTAACCAAGCACACCTGCCATTTCGGAGGCAATTGCAGGAAATTGCTCAATCGTCGTTGTTGCTGCTGTGGCTCCCGCTACTTTCACCCTTGTGCTACCAGTGTCGGTGGCCGCAGTAAAGCCGGGTAACATCGTGCATGGCAACAGCGACGTAAAAGTTTTTACCTGAGGCGTGTAATTTGACGTGTGGTAACGCGAAGCGGGCCACGAAAACGTGATTTTTTTTCAACATAAGCACTTCCTTAGCACAAAAGTAGCACTACGAAGTTTCTGCACTACAATTTCGCTAATCAATATGAATGAATGAACGAATGAATGAATAAACCTTATTGACGTGTCCGGCATGTTCGTGGTCCGGGCTAGAGCGCACAGAAAGGTACTAGGAGACCTTGTCTCCATACAGCCTCCCTGGCCTGCCGAATAGCTCCTTTTTTGGTCTTGGACCTCCGAGCTTAGCAACATCAAGCTATTATTTAGTGTCCCTTTAACGATAGCAAGGTTTGAAATTCTCTGAAGGAGGTCTTGTTTTTTTAGCATGTACCATGTCATATTGATTCAAGAGGCCCTTTATAATAAATGGTATATTATACAATATTATACCACGCAATACCATACATGACCATTTTTGCCCTCTCCCATAGCACGTATTCACCACAGTAATTGGACAAATAGCACTACTCACTACACTAGTCCGCCACAGTTTGAGGGAACATGCGGGCGGCAAACACCAATTACGGAGCGCACATTTCAGCTTCTCTTGTTAAACATTTTATTTAGAGCTTGGACGTGTAGGGAGCACGTACCGGATCACGGTGACCTTAAATTTTCATCCATGGCAGCCTGAAAACCTTGACCATAACAGCACTGCTGTGGAGGGTGCAAAAATATCTGGCGTCTGTTTATACTTGAGAAAGAAATATAGATCAGCACCGCATATCAACGAAGCAAAAAAAAAAAAAACTGTGCGTAAGACAGGACACTGAAGAGACGGACAGCGCTTCGTACCTCTCTTCACTGTGCTTTGTTATGCGTGGGTGTTTTTTTTTTCGCTTCGTTAATCATGTACCAACCGGCCCAAATAAGCACTATAGTACCGCATATCGGACGACGGAGAAACAATCTGTACGCGTATTTCAGTGGTTCTGCCATTGTGCCACTCGAATCCTGCTTCGACGCGCATCGATACAAACTTAGCCGCTTTCTCGTTCATGGACTCGGAGATGGCACGCTGGCGGGCCGGTGCGAAATTTCAGAGACCATGCCTCGTAACGGGAAGTTGTGGGCTGACGTGACCGCGAGGGCGCTCGTTTACTGTCCAGGGCGCGCGTGGTCAGGTTAGGTTATCGCCGTTGCAGTTCGATGACGAACGACTCAAATTGCGTGCACTCCTTCATGGTTTCTCGAATGTGGGCATGTGATAAGGTGTAGGTACTCGGCTGCTGACCCGCAGGTCGCGGGATCAAATCCCGGCTGTGGCGGCTGCATTTCCGATGGAGGCGGAAGTGTTGTAGGCCCGTGTACTCCGATTTGGGGGCACGTTAAAGAACCCCAGGTGGTCAAAATTTCCGGAGCCCTTCACTACGGCGTCTCTCATAGTCACATGACGGTTTTGGGACGCTAAACCCCACAAATCAATCAATAAATCAATCATCAATGTGATAAGTTGTGGTCAGTCGCAGCTCTCCCGCATAAACAACCACCTTCTTATCAATGACTGGCCATGCCATTGCCAAAAACAAAAGGTCGTAGTGGTTGTCTTAATTTACTAAAAAAAACGCATGATCTGTCGCGAAGTGAGGTAGCCATTCTCAGAGTATTTTTTCACGACCGTCATTGGTGTGGCATTACTCTCGTCGTGCATCAGAAATAATTGAAAAATAAAGTGTTGAGCCATGACAACCATAATCGGGTAAATTATATCTGCACGTGGGTTCCCCGAAGGGACACTGAAAAGATGGACAATTTTTGTCTCACGTATTCGTAAAGCACATTTTCACAAACACAAAAATACCCTCTTAGCACGAGACGACGCTCAGAAAAGCGAGATAACGCCTTAAGAAGAAATGTGGTGGAGATAGTATACCTTGAAATTCCCGCATCATAGCGCCATTGATTTTGATGGCGTCTAATGAATTTTACGAAGTTTCTAATAAATAAAACAGGAAGCGCATTGTCACCTACGGGTACCATAGACCTAAGACAGAGTTTCAGAAAATGTCATCTAGCCCACGTTCGCCGAAATACGAACAAAATACACTTTGAAGTAATGACGTCATGCTCGAAGGTCCTGGAGCGATGTTTAACGTAAATGTAACCTTGGTTTGCTCCGCAAACAATAAAATCATGATAGTGAGAATTGTGAGTTACAGTTCGCAGAGTGCAGTTTATCAATATATTCCAACTCATTGTTTCACTTAGGTGTCCCTTTAAATCAACCAGGCCTCAAACTTCGGCCGTGGAGGCCGGTAACCAAGTCGGCGACCTCGTTCTCGGTAACATGAAGTGCAAGGTACCCAAAGAACCTTGGTACGTGTTGTAATGATTTAAAATAAATGATGAAGCTAATAACCACACCTATCACCTACCATCTCGACGACAGCACACATGGTCTTCAGTTTGAGTATTGTGGCACTTTCCTCTTATACCTACATTTGCCTAACTGTTACCTTTTTTTCGAGTAACACTGCTTCCAATTTTGAATATAATGTGGCTAGATTGTTGTTAAGGTTTGCAGCATGAAGGTCGATAATTTATTGTTAAGGCAGGTGTTTAATATGAGCGATTAAATTTGCCATTTTTGCGAAGTCACGGCGCAAGCACCTTGCCACAATGCAGCTTCGCTGTTTTGACTCGCTATTTTTTTCATACATAAAAAACCATACATCAGTAGTGGAAGCGCTAAGCAACGCTGCGACAGAGGAAAGTTTATATGTCACACAGTCTATAGACAGCTGGAACACTCTAGATGAGGAGCTTTCAATTTTTTTTGGGCTTGTCAAATATAGGCACCGCGTAATAATATGTCGGTGCTCTACACGCATGCGCACAAGTGTGTCAGCGCACCGAATCATTTATTCCGTAACTAGGTGATCCCGGGCAAGAAAAAACTCTTTCACGTGCTGTGAACTCGTGCGTTCTCATTAACAGTAGACAGCCTTGTACATTTGCACCCCATAGAGACTAATGCAAAAAAACGAAATGGCCTACTCTGAACGGAAGCCTACGTACGTAAAACGGGGCGCGCCATCATGCAGCGAGTCACGAAAGCGTGACGCTAGGAACATTGCCTAAAAAAAAAGAGTTCACAAAAAGACACCAAGTGGACTGGAAATTTAGCGCTCCTTTACGGCGAGCCAGATGCTTCTCAAGTATAAAGCTTACGTTGAAGAGAAGTAACAAAATAGAAGAAATAGCAGGAAAAGGAAGCAAGCTTTCACATAACTCACCTTCGCGTGGTGGCCCACATAGCTCCGACGATTGGTCCTTGGCTCGCGTGTGCGGTTTCTCACTGGCGAGCTTTTCCTCGGAGTTCCTTGGCCGTAGCGCGCACTTTCTCAGCGAGTTTTGATTTGACACTTGGAGTGTCTGTGTGTGGTGGCCGATTTTGGAGTCCCTGGCTTCCCAAGTTGGATATACCTTTTGCTTGGGCTGACCGAAAATTGGACGTAAAACGGTACGTTGAGGATTGATACCCTTGTCGAATGATTGGAAAAACAACAGTCTTTGGTGGGACCCTTGTCAGATCAAAAGTTGTCGGAGCACTGCGTTTAAACCAATAGGTAGATTTTGTTTTGTTTTTTTTACCATAGGACACGTAGACGAGATTCTAAATCACAGAGGAAGTGTCAAAGGTGAGGTGTTCCCGTTGGGATATCCGTGCGAGGCTTGTTAAGTAAATGTGTCCTGGAATAGGAGAAAAAAAAAACTTTTAAATTTCGTTCATTTCGCTCTGCATTAGGCAGATGCTTTACGAAAGTCTTCGTGTCAAAACACAGATTGTTTTAGCTTTGCGTAGTGATACATAAATGTGTAGACACACGCGCTGTCTTCTCCTGCATACAGAAAAGAAATGGAATTGCACTCTATACACTTTGAACAAGAGAGATCCTGAGTGTTGAACACAATAAGCTGCATTTGCTGGCCGGCCTCAATCACAGGAACGCAAGCCACCCTACCTCCTACAACCAAATGTGACTGTTACTAATGTGTGTTAAGCCGGACAAAGTTAAGGGAAAAAGAACAACGTAGACAAGAGGCGTCTGTCTTCTGTTGCTATAAATTACAATTAGCTGTCAATTATACCGTGTTACACAATACGTGGCACGTTTATATTCATACTATTTTTTCCAACTAACTGTCGTATTATTGCAATTGACCGATACAACAATATGAAATACCTATGCGTCTGGTTAAACCGTTCAAACGGCAATGCTCATCTTACGCAACAGTGCTGGACAGCCTGTAATCTACAGGCCATTTCCAGGGACAACATTTTTTTGATATATATACCAATGGCGTAGCAAGATACTCGTGTTAAAGCTCTCTTTTTTTTCAATACTGGCCTCTGGAGTCTAACTTCTGCCCCGATGTTCATCCGTCTTCGTGTTTGCAGTGTTATTTTTCTTCCCATCCGCTTATTTCATCTTGCCGTATCCTCAGCGTTGGCGGCAGATCAGACCTTGACCTAGTGAACTGTGCTACATTTTTTCTCCTTTTTTTTCTCCTTGCTCTCAATCCATACTTCATCCGAGGGATTATTCGGCCTACAATAACTTTGGTTTCACCGTAAAGCCAGCGCCCTGTGTTTAAAAGTGTACAGGACGTACGACTGCGAAAAGCATTATTAGTTAAAGAACATGTTTTTTTTATAATTTCCTGTACAGCTTTTTCAACTGTGGGCTTCCCGCGAGAGCTTTCCCCGGTATACCGTAGGGTAATCCCTCCCAGCAGAATTCTAAGATACAAAAATGCACTGCTTCATGTCTATATAGTGTGCTCGGAAAGCACCTCTTAGACCAGCTGGACCGGTGTCTGTCGCAATACGCGGAGAAAGGGAGGGATTGCACTAAATTATCCACGTGTTCACGCATTGGCATCAGGAGCTAGCATCCAAACATTGATTTCAACCTACACTGTGCTACAACACTCAGCGCATCGTTAAAACATGCGGCCGGCACTGGTGAAATCAGGAATGTTTATATCGTACGCAACGTCAGCTGAATATCGTTCTCATCTCAGCTCTCGTCTTTTTTACCTAAGATCGCGATGGGCGAATGTGTGCATACACTGCCACTGAGACTGACGAGCACGTGCAGGTATATGCATGACACTTTCCGATTGCATAAGTGCCGCGTCAGTTCTACAAACTCTAGCTGAAGCTCGACACTACAGAAAACTATTAACGTGTGTCCTCCTGCAATGTTCAAATAAGTGGCCCTTTTTTCCTTTACTTAGTATTCTTTCTTCCATCTTATCATCGTCTTTTTTCTCTCTCCCAATCCGTACTTGAGAATCCCCCATTCCTTTCCCCCTGCAGAGTAGCAAGTCAGTGATTTACACATGCCGGCTAAGTTCCCTGCTTTTCGATTAAGTCTCTCTCAACGAATCCTCAACTGAAGGGACTCTAGAGCAAAACATGATTCTTCTCGTATCAGTATACTGCTCTTTAGCGATGCCAAAGACACGACGACTGCGGCGGGAAGACGCTTGGGAAGCCAGAAAACGTAAAAAACAAGAAAACAAAGTGTGGTTGGTGACGTCACTTTGACGTCCTCGAACCAGGCACCGTTGCGTCATAGATTTAGACGGCATCCACCAAAGCATACGTAGTATCTAGTTGGTAAAACAGGGTGCATTAATTTCTGAAAGAGCTAGAGACTTACTTTGAAATAATTTTTTTTCAGCCAATGTGACTGAAAAAGGTGTTGATTCCCATAGCGTTATCATGGTAGATTTTGGCGGGAATAGTAATAATGACAATTTTGACACTGTTTTATACATCTAATAAGAAAAATATGGTGCCAAAATCAGAGGCACTAGAGTTATCTGTATAAGTTAATGTACTGTTTCTCTTCAGTGCTCTTGAGCCGAACTACTACCATCAGACGCTTTTCCCTCTTGATATGTCGCTTCATTCCGCTCCTGCCAAAACACACTTGTACGCAAAAAATAAGAACAAATGCGTTTCCTCCTTACCTGCTTTAATGGACTTCCGACGTTTTCGGAGGCTTGCGGGAGGAGTACAAAAGAGCACGATGATGTAAAAAGGCTGCTGTTATCACCAGCTTCAGAAGAAAAGTTATCTTGAACGTGACTGCATCCTTCACGGCCGACGTTCCAAATGTGTAATCACATGAAACCCCTTCGGCTATTTGTTGTCTTCTCACCGCTGCCGTTCGTTTTAATGTCGCATCCAAGTTTAAGTCGATTTCTCTACGGTCTTCTTCCCTCCAGTCATCGACAAGTCGCACATTGGCCAGAGTTCACTTCCTTCGAAGGATCACAATTCCAGCAAGCGCACGACAGAAAATCTTCAACCTTGCAGCTACACACTTCCGTCAACGTGATGTAGCACACGCGCACACCGTCCGTCGGCAAAAAACGCCCTGTCTTCAGGCGTCGTTTGTAAGATATTCGTTGCGTCCTGTCGTGTCCATAGAAGTAGTCCGTGGCAGCCGCTTGGGCCGGTCTCGGTGAAAAAGAGGTGATCGAAAATAAAACGACGATGGAGAGGGAAACACCCCCAGATACTGGAGATCAAAGGTTTCCTGGCGTCGACGACACAAGGTACAGCTACTCCGCGATTCCGGAGCACAAAAGCCGTTCGACCGCTTCGACAAATACTATTGGATATGTAAAGCAAAAAAGAAAAAAAGAAAGAAAGTGAACCTCTTCTCTACGAAGGCGAAACGGAACTCCTTGGCTGCCGTTCACCAAATAAAATAGGAACGATTGCGGTTGCGTCGTCTTCGCACTGACCTTGGCATCGGGGGCGTCGAGTTGTAAACGAGAACAGCATCGGGGCGATCGGCGCCCGCCCGAAACCTCTTTCCGCTTGCGCTTAATCGTCAACGGTATTTTTCCGGACACTCCGATCGTCTGCCTCTTCTGGGATACGCTGACGCCGCTGCGGGCGGGTTAGGGGCGAGCCGCTCTATGGCCGTTCCGTCTTCGTTTTTCCCACGTATGCGTTCAGGTTGTCTCGGTGCCGGTCCTTTTGGTGACCGCTGCCTCCGCTATCTCCCGCTAGGCAAGGCCAGCCGACGTTCGCCACGTCGAACCTTCCGTTGCCGGACGTCCCGTACGGATGCTCCGTGGGGCGAGAAAGTGTTTTTCGAGACTCCGCGAGTGCGCATAGGCACGCGTGCGAGTCCTTTCGCTTGCCTTAGATATTCTGTTTCACTTTTTTTTTCATCTTTGGCGTTTCGGTGCGAATTTCATTTGTGTGTTCTTTTTTACTCACGCGAGCCGTCTTTGCGGGCGGTCAGCAGTTTAAGCGATGAGCTGTCCCCCGCTGCGAGGCGAGAGAACTGACCTCCGTGGCTGAATCGGCACTGTTTTAGGTGATTTTTTCCCGCACGTCCGACGCAGTGACGTTGACGATTCCTAGAACTTCGCCCCCCCCCCCCTTCTTGTCCACGTGACTCCATTTTCCTTTCTACATCAGGCGTGCCAATGTCTCCTGAGTGCAACGTGGCTTGCTGGCCCCTTCTGGTCGTCCCTGGTTTCGCTAGCACCGATAGTTGGTGAAAGTGTTTAACATCTTGATATTGAAGTCAAGAATGTGGCAAAGCACGTGTGTTCACATTTTTTTTGTGTCCGAGGTCAATAAGCAGCGTATGTAGGCTCAGGCTAGCTTAGTGGGCATAACTTAACTATGTCTGCGACGATAATAACAGTGATAATCGAAAGGATGGGCAAATGAACAGATCACCGTTTGTTACGGGATTTCTTTATATCGAAGGTCCTAGTCCTCTATGTACATAAAACCAAGAAAGCCGAAGTGTTATCATAAGCTAGCGGAAATTTCATATTGGAGCATGTCTGCAGGACCCGACTCACAAAGTGCAAGTTGTCCAACTTTGGTGTCCTGTTGGTTGTCAGTGATTCCTGCTCAGAAATGCAGTCATTCACATCCTCTGAGAAAATGCAACATAATTTCATGGTCAACGAGGCACATCCTCGTTATTCGCTTATCGTGTCCCTGTACTTCTTCGGCTTACATGCACAATTACAAGTGTTGTTTGGAGGTCAACAAAGCCCCAATGAATAACTTATATGCATAGACAGTTGTTTGTAATTTTTTGACGGCACAAATGGGCAAATAAATGATTTAGGTCTATAAAGCTGCATGCGCAGGAGACCTGAGGCCCGGTGGGCGAAAGCTCTATCAGACCACCAATATAGTTATTACCAACCGAAAATAGAGCAAAGCGCTCTTGAGTGCCCTCTAACGTCTGCGAAAGAGCAACTATTCCCTTATTGATTCAATGAAGTCCGAAGGTTTTTTACGCTAACAAGCTTTAGTAACCTCAATTCCAATAGTACACGTACCGTAAATGTAGGTAGTGTGTGTCACTGCTGCCTAAAAACGCCAGAAAAGATTACGTGTGTCCAATCTCAGTTACTGCATGCTAGTGCTTTATAACGACACCATGAGGGATAGGCTGTTTCGCTTAAACCATGAGTTCAGCCGACACGTTCTCTAGCTATGTGTTTATTTCGCGTGAGGTTCCCATTTAGAACGCTGCCGCAAAAAAAAAAAATGTAAACGAAAGCCGTCGTACGGTTGCCCTGTTGGTGTCCCAACAGCAAACTTGGCAGCCGCGTTATGTGTGAGGGAGAACTATAGAAAAAAAAATAGCAGCAGCAATGTTATTCGAGCTGTCTGACGATAACTCGTTATCACAATTAGTGCTTTTCTTTGGTGGCGCTTGGAAACAGTATCAACCCAGGCTCGACCGCTCCTATCACTGCTGTGCTAGCTGACGGATATTTACGCACTTCCACGTGTGCTCCGGAGAGTCAGACAGCTGACGTATGCTTTTTTGGCTGTAAGACGTAGTCCTTATTCGCTGTTGCCTTACTGATTCTGCTGCTGTTATTGCTTCATTTGGTGTTGGCCCGTTTCTACCTCGACGAAGACACGTAGACTTGTCAGAACGTTGGTTGTGACACCCTTGTCAAGAACTTTTCCTCTATTCACGTAATCTTTATGACCCCCAGTTGTGGTCTAGGGGCTAAGGAACTCGGCTGCTGACCCGCAGGTAGCGGGATGAAATCGCGGCTGCGGCGGCTGCATTTCCGATGGAGGCGGAAATGTTGTAGGCCCGTGTGCTCAGATTTAGGCGCACGTTAAGGAACCCCAAGTGGTCGAAATTTCCAGAGCCCTCCACTACGGTGTCTCTCATAATCATAGAGTGATGTTGAGACATCCAACCCCACATATCAATCAAATCAAAGTAATTTTTATATATTTTGCACATTTTTGGCATTGTTATCGCATACCTGTTTTTTTTTTGTCTTTGAGGGTGAACGATGATTAAGAGTATATGTTGGGTAAAGATTATGCGAATTAAATGCGCTGCACAAGTTAATAAGCGAATAGACAAATAGATATTTTTTATTAACTTAAGGAAGATTAACACAGAAAGATGTCATACATGTATGTCAGTATGACCAATGGGCGTATCAGACAACCAACTTTGTGTAAAGGAAGAGCACACGGACCGTCCTACTTTTGAATGCATATTATTCCCATTCCGCGCAGCCTTTCCTTACGCTATGCGTCGTATAGCCTCGAAACGTCCCTGTTTGCAGAGTGCCGCGCGGGGAAACTTATAAGCCTATGCGCTGGAATACAATACGATCATGGTATTCTAGACAACAGGTCACGCTAACTACTCCTGACTTCTGTTTTTCTTTAATTCTGCCTATCCCACGTGAAATCAAAATTACGTCGTTTTGTTTTTCTTAACGGCTAGCGATGCAAAAATGAAATTCTAAGCGACGCCTTGTAGAACGCAAATGGCCCACGTGGCAGGCATAAAGCGCTCGATTAGCATGTAAGTGGCAACGCGTGGGCACATTAACCCGTCCTGTCGGCGCAACATAGACGGCCCCTGCGTTTACTAATAGTTGCGAGAAGCTTTTCATGTGCGCCGGCTGCATATTTACAAGGCAAAGTGATGACTCGCGAAGTAGTGCTTTTTTGTTTTCTTTCTGGCATTCACTCGCTGAACGGTGTCCCCTTGTGTTGACAACGGTGAGTTGCAGTCAGCTGCGCGCATAACACGCGTGTCGCATACGGTCGCGGGCATGTCTGAACTTGTCGCACTACCGTGTGTGGCACGGATTCTCGGTGCGCTGTACTTTATGCCAGCTGCTCGAACAGCTCTTTTGTATGCGACACGGAACGGAGAACATCGTCTCCATCAGCGACGCTGCGCACTTCAAGTCCACTGTCAGCAATCACTTTTTGTAACCACCCCGCTGTTGTATTTTCTCTTGATTGTTTAATATTGTACCCCTCCTCTCTGTAACGCCTTACGGCATTGAGAGTAAATAAATGAAATGAAACAGACAGCGTGTTGTTTTGTATTCGTTGACGGTCCCGTTGTGGTGCGCACGTTCCGTTTTCTTTCCCCTCTATTTTGGTTTTTTGTTGTTGTGCGTGCGCTGCTACGTTCGAAGTGAGAGCGAAGTGGGGAGATGCATGAGGTACGAAGATTAGGATAGATAGATAGATAGATAGATAGATAGATATATCGATAGATAGATAGATAGATAGATGAAGAGATAAACAGACAGTTTACTGAGAAAAACTGCAGTACCTAATTATAAATTTCAAAAAAAGTCCCAGCTTTGCCGCAAAGGCGAAGTCACGAACGCGATAGCAACAAAATGGATGGTCGCGCGCAGAATGGCAAGCAGAGCGAAACGTGCCCCGCGTTTCTCACGCACAAAGGACGCACAAAACGTACTCACAGGTACAGATTAACGAGAATAAGCGTTTTAGTTGTTACTTCGCTGTGTCTGAAACTTTTCCCAAACGGAAGCTATGCAACAATTTCAGAGACCTTTGTTCGCCCGATAACTCCAACAGAATCGTTCCGACGAAACTCGGGCTAGCCAAGAGTTACGGTTCTCCCCGCTGCAAGATAAGGGCGCGTGATCGAGCGTACACCCCTTTATTCTCTACGCGGGTCAAAGTGAGAGATGAGAGCTGCCGCGCGCTCACTGCGCCATCTTGCTGATAATGCTGAAAACACGATAGTCCCCCTCCCCCGATATTACCGCCAACAGTGGTAAGTGGTAGATATGAATAGCTTGCCGTTTGAACGTTGATGGAAGTAACTTTCGGTTGCTCAGTGGTTAACGCGTCGCATTCACGACGCAGATTTCCTACGTTGACTCCGCGTGCCGGAGTCTTTTTTTCTGGCATTTTTTCTTTCTTTCATTTTCAAATACGTAGATATGTATACATATACGGTGCATGACGTCGACGCCAACGTCAACGCTGACACCGACGGTGAAATCCAGCCGAGAGTGTCCATATTTATTTATTTATTTATTTTTATTTAAAAAGTACTGCAGGCCATGTGCCCCATGCAGGAGGGGCAGGGTACAACATAAATACATCTACAAAGCACAATTGCATATCACAAACAAGTCAGGTAACGATAAAAAACAACTATAAATAAAATATAGTTAGGAAATAGTGAAGAAGTAATTCTGTATTGATTCAGTCGAGTCCAGATGATCAATAGGTATTACGTTCCATTCCTCTATGGTGTGGGGAAAAAAGAATATTTAAAGAGTTTAGATCTGGCAGCATAAGGGGATAGTGTGAGGGTATGGGAATGACGGGTTTTTCCTAGTCTCAGAAAGGGTTATGTAAGGACTGGGATCTATAAAAAAATTTACGATTTAACAAAAAATGGAGGAACTTCAGTCGGGATATTTTGTGCCTCATTTGAAGTGTGTGAAAAACGTTAGAACGTATAAGATCCGTTACAGAATCTTCACGGCTGTATTTAGAAAAAAAAAATGAATCGCGTGCATGGCTTTTCTCTGTGTTCTTTCAAGACAATTAATATTGGTTTTGGTGAAATGATCCCAAATAGTGGAGCCGCATTCTAACTTTGGTCTGATAAATGTTGTATAGGCTAAAGTTTTCACGTCCTGGGATGCATGTTAAAGCTTGTGTCGAAGTAGACATAATTTTCTGGAAGCAGAAGAGGTGGTGTTAGAAATGTGGGTGCTCCAGTTGTGGTTGTTAGTAATGGTAACTCCAAAATATTTGTACTCCTTAACTTCAATCAATGGGTCTTGGCCAATAGAGTATTAAAACATCAGGGGTACTGTTTTTTTAGTTATATGCAGAAGCACAGACTTAGAAGAATTTAGCTTAATGCCCCCATTTATTGCTCCACTTAAAAATACTGTTTTAAGGCTGCACTAAGCAAGAATTGGTCTTCAGCACTATTGATTTCGTTAAAAATAATGCAGTCGTCTGCGAAAAGACGAATATTTACTGGGGCTTGTATGACACATGTTATGTCGTTTCAATAAATAAAGAATAGTAGTGGGCCAAGTACACTTCCCTGAGGGACCCATGAGGTTACCGGGAAAGAGTCAGATTGTTGTCCGTCAATGATAACACACTGTTTCCGATGCATTAAATAAGCAGATAACCATGAAAGGATGAAGCCAGGAAAACCAAGGAACTGTAATTTGCAGATTAATTTGTCGTGAGGAACTACATCAAGAGCTTTTAGAAAACCTAGAAAGATAACGTCCATTTGTCCACCTCTGTCAAGAACAGAAGCGAAAAAATGTATGGCCGTACTTAATTGGGTGATTGTCGGAAGACCCTTCCTAAAGCCATGTTGAAAAGGAGTTAGAATTTCATGCTCATTTAAGAAGTTAATAACGTAATTCGAAACAATATGCTCAATCATTCTGCAAGAAGATGATAAAATAGAAATCGGACGGTAATTTAACACTGAAGAGGGGTCGCCTTTTTTCAAAATTGGTACAATGCGTGCAATTTTCCAGTCGGGTGGAAGTATCACGGATTCTAGAGAGACCTGAAAGATTGCGACGAGAAATTCGCTAAGTGGTTCAGCGTAACGCCGGAGGAAGGAGTTGGGAATGCCATGAGGACCGACGGAAGATCTTGTCTTCAATCGTAGAAGCATGTTATGCACACACAAATATAATTGCTATCGCGATCATTTGAAATGTAGTACTAGTAGCACAAAAAAACTTTGAATGGAAACCGGACGGACAGGCTCCTACCACAGTGTTCGCAGAAAATATGAGGGTTAAAAACGGAGTTTATGCAGCAGGGTGGTGCCCCTGTTAATAAGCCCCATTGGTTCGGGCCAACCGTTCAGATCTTTTGATCAGACAAGGCTTCACTTTGAGGGCCGCGCTCCATTGGTTCCTAGTACGGCTTATGTCGTGCTCTTTTGGGTTGGTACTGATAATTTTTTTAAATTTCAGCCAAATAAAGACTTTGCTTTGTAGTGGAGAACATGAAAAGCCGCCTTCTTTCTCGATAATTTCGCACAAAGCAAAAGAAAGATTTAGCGCAAGGAGCTGAAAAAAAAAGAATAGCCGGAATTCACTTTTTTCACGAAGTATAGCGAAGCCTTGGAAAACTCTGTTTGTTATCCGGGCTTCCTATGGTGTTTCAACAATGAAAGAGCTAACACCTTCTTCTTCTTCAGCGATCGCGGTGAGAACCTATACGGTGGAGCTTAGGTTTTGTAAATGCGTATTCGTACGAATTACAAAATCAGTGGAAAGCGTATACAATTGATAAGGTGCTACTACTATAATGGTCTTGAAGAGGCTGAAAAATATTTCACTCTTGAGGCTTGACTCTGGACGACCACCAAGAAGATTGGAGGGAACCTGTACGTTGAATACGCATCTTTATAGCCAGTAGTCGTCTTTCGCTCCAATACTGGGCGTTTTGAAGGCAATAAAGCTTTTGGTATTATTTATTCCTGTCAGATAATTAGATACCTGCAATGATGGGTGCCTTAAGCTTTTAATTTTTATTGTCTGACAGCATCCATTTCAAATGAACTGCTGTAGTTTCCTATTTTAATTAACTGGTAATGCCTCCAGTAAGGTATGCTGCAATGGAAATTTTGTTGTTTGCGAATAAAAAGCGTTCAGCGGAATATCAAAGTGATTCATACATATATAAATGCAGAAAATAATTACCGTCCAACACAGAGATTTCCGCCACAAATTACCGTCAAGCGCAGATATTACGCAGAGATTTTCTGTCAGAGACTGCCGCCAAACGCAGATATTACCATCAAAAGAGACTGTCTGATGCAGAGATTACCTAAAGAGACGCAGAATTGAACGGCAGAAATTACCGTCAAACTCAGAGATTACGCAGAGAAATGCAGATATTACTGTAAGCAATTACCATCGGATGCACAGATTACGCAGACAAACGCAAAAAATGTTGCAAGAAATTACCGTGAAAGCAGATATTACCGCCATAAATAGTCGACAAGCAAAAAAAGTAGAAAAAAACGCAGATAACATGGTCAGAAATTACGGTGAAGCGCTTACATTACGCAGAGAGAAGCAGATATTACCAGAAAAACGCCGTAAGGTAACACAGCTAGCCTCGAATTTTTCAGTGATGTTGTTTCTTCGCGGAAATCAACTTTACTATGCGTAAAACATTTATGGGTCCTTCACCGATGTACAAGCCACAAAGACCACGAGTGCGTTCAGCAACTTTGCAATTTACCGTTGATCTGCAAGCCATAGTCACGCAATCCATTTCTGAACACAATGGCTTTTGTAAATATTTTATTTAAAAGAGGAACGAGTGCCTAATATTGGTTGTCACTTAAATTTCACAGTGCAGTGTTTAGTAGCGGTTTCCATTTCCAGGCCTGGAAAGCAGGTAACTTATTTGCATTTAACGTGTGTTCCAGTAATAATTTAATCAAATCGCAGAGCTCCGTAGTTGCAGGCCGTAATGAGAGCTCCAATGTAAAAGAAAGCGTGTTTAGAATACAATTCAGCCACAGTTTATTCATCACTATAACAGGGGCCATAGTATCCCCCATTTGGCTTGTCTTTGAGACTACCGCTTGTATGGCTTGTTCCTGACTCCGTTACGAATGTACGTACGTATGCTTTGTAAAGCAGGCGCGCAACAGACACATGTACAGGCTTGCTAACGTGCACAACTATAGAACTGTGCATACGCAGAAAATGTGAGGTGTTATTGTTTCTGCGCTCATAAGGGACTACTTTGGGTAAACACCACTGTAAAATGCCTACGAGGTTAACATGATGTGGCCAGTCATTGAATTCGGGTGACGCATTAGTGACATAGTGACACACGATAGTATGATTCCAGTAGTTGCCCTTCTTTCTGGCGTCAGGTTTGCTCAAGATCTTTCAAAAGATATAAATTTCTCTTCTTGACTACGCCGACTATTAGTCATCACGCATAAGTGGAATCTGCCAACGCTTCCTGAAGCTTCATTCATATGTAAAGGGGAAGAGGAGAGAGACCGATGTTTTATGGTAATAAAGCGTCGTTTGTAAAGCGAAGGACACCCAGGGAATGCGAATGACTTTGTACCTTTAAGCTGTCCATGAGAGGTTTTTTTCCTACTTTCTCTACATACTTCTTTGTACAGAAGTGGATGATTCAGTGTTCTATATATAGAGAAGCACTAGGAAGTCTGCGTTTATTGAGAAGAGTGCGGTGGCTTTGGCATGTCGCTTTTTCTACAGTGTTACTGGTATTTGTGTAAAAGCCTTTCAAGTGACACACTTATAAAACGTGTTTCGCCACCCGGCCTGGTGCCAAGTCGACCGACGTTCTTTGAACCTGACGGCTTCTTACGATCCCGGACATCCGCGCTATCTGGAGTGAACGAAACAATCTTTCCTCGGGAATCGCAAGGCGGGTTGGCTTACGATTGATGCTCACCGTAAAAACTGTCTTAGCAAGGCATTTAATCTATAAATAGTAGTTTGGCCTTGGTTTTGTGTCGAGGTGTAATGTTTGCTTTTATGCATGCAGCATTTCGATCGGTCTAAGAATTTCGGTATACCCACTCTCCCGCTGTATTTATTACTCGACGACTTTTCAACTCGCACTAGATTGCTTCAGATCTATGTGTAGATGTGCACGAGCATGACAGTCATAATCACTGCACAGTCATAACGACCGTACATTATTATTGCACAGTCCCAATCACCTGTACGAGCTTGACAGTAATAACTTCTGCATAATGAGTGGCAGCTATACAGTAAGACTATTTCACTTATGAGTCTTTTCAGGTTATCACACATGCAGCAGTCGTTGTACTTACGGTATCTCCAGAAGTGATAAAAAATCTTGATATTCCGAGATCATAAGCAGCCAGTATATTCTTTTACATTATTATGACACAGTGACACACCCACTTATGAATAACAACAAAACAGTAGTAATATTGAGCTCCATAAACTTTGTAGCTGTTATTTGTGAATCATTACAGCATCATTTTGTTTTTATATTATAATGTAGGTGTTTCTAGCTCAGCCGCACATGTTTGATGCTTTAGATGCAGTTCTTGTGATCTCGAGTCACACATTCATTAATAGCTAGAAGTGCAACCAGATGCCTTGAGCCTGTGTCAACTATCCAGTAACAATAGCGTTTTGCTTTTTTAAAGCCTTATTAAAAACAGCAGACATTTTCAAGATTATTTTGTTTCCATGAAAGAATGTTTACTAAACATGCATCTTCCGAAATCTTGTGACATCTTGAATCTTTCTTTAATTTTTCAACCTAGAAAACAATCTGGTAACTTACCTTGATATTTCTAGCATTGTTAGATGTGTAGTTAAAGAAAACAATACTACATGTACTGGTCAGGATAGGTTCTGAGACCCCTGTATATGGCACTTGGTGCTGAAGGGGACATTTGGGGCTCTGGCTGTGACCTGGTTTTGTACGTCGAGAATAGAGTTGGTCAGCTGAGTATCCGACTATGGCGAGCCTAAAAAAACATTTGGAGTTCTTTGGCCAAAGAACTGCAGAACCTTGTGAACTAGCAAATGTGAAGTAAATGCGTGCTTTAAAAAACAAAAAGCAAGCTTGTTTGTTATCCCAGCTGCCATGAAATTACTCGTCCATGACTGGTCTAACAGTCCTAGAAACAAAGGCCATAAAGTTTGCTGTCGGAAACGGCTTATCATTTGAGATAACACCACCGGCTTTTGCTCGAGCATAAGCTACAACTCGCATCTTTTCGTGCCAGTTACGAAGGGTAGTCTTCGTTACCATTCGCCACGCTGCCATTAAAGCTCAGGTTACGCACGTGACAACTTTCGCACTTCCTTCCGCATATAAGCTGACTTCGCGAGCCGTGAAGTCGGCCTCCGTGTCGGCTGGGTATTCGCGGTGTACTCGAAGCTGTGCATTACCTTTCCCGTCGTTGCGACTTGCTGCCCTTTGTCTCACTTTCGTGCCAGCGTCATCTCAGTCTCTCAC
The DNA here is from genome assembly GCA_013436015.1 of Rhipicephalus annulatus. NCBI lineage: Eukaryota > Metazoa > Arthropoda > Arachnida > Ixodida > Ixodidae > Rhipicephalus > Rhipicephalus annulatus. The sequence goes on from WOVY01004450.1 coordinate 121,367, forward strand.
ACTTGTCGGATTCTCAAGGGTGATCAAAAACCCGGAAAAGGCAAAGGTCTACGACGAAGATCCGTGTCATCCGCCATACGCCCAGCAATCTGTCGATTATGGGTGAAACATTTTTCACCGCTTGGGAAGCGGAGAGTGTCGATAGGCCACCCAGCATCCTCAGAGACGTGCGACTAACCCAATTTCCAGCACTTCAGAGGAAAGTGTCAGTGAGCCGGCTTGGACCAGCTAAGCTCGTTCGTTCGCGCTTTCAAGGAGCCGCCTGAACTTTCTATGATCCCGCTAGGACCACCGTGATTGCTGTGACATAGCCGGCGGACCAAGACCGGCGAAAAGAGCGTTGCCGTCCTGGCCTTCTTGTTTTGAGTTGAGGTGTAGCATTCGGACATCGGTGTTTTCCTCTTGCGGGCATAGCGCGCCTCCGGGGTGTGTTTGCAATCAAGTGCTAGGAGCGTCCTGGTCGGTCACGCCCGTTAATGGTAATTGCAGCCAATGTCCCATAACACGTTACGTCGGGTATCCCTGCAATATCACGACTAGAGGGTAAACGTCCCGTTAGAGTACATGCCGGTAAACGTAAGGTGTTTACCACGAAAGAAACGCCGGTTATATAAGGTCTCATAATGATGTCGATAAAGACAACAATTTTCTGTGTTATCTGTAGACATCGGCTTCTATGAGGTCTTGAATATTAATCTCGTTCACGTTAAATGTGCATGACGTGTATGTGCGTATTCTGTGGCACAAACATGGCCATTCTATACTTTGACTTTGTTTCATCGCACCTTCACGTTCTTTTTCTCATTGACAATTTTCCGCGTTATTTTTCGTGCAACCCCCTTCATAGTAGTCTGCGGCATTCACTAACTTTCACGTGCTTTGCCGTCAACTTGCATTTCAGTTTGGTCACATGCCAAGGATACTCTATTGATGCCGCACGATTGCGATGCCAGGCTTTGTAATCATGAATCCGCATATAGGCTTGCTGATCAGTTATCAGAAGTTACCAGCGCGCAAGGAGGTTACCTGTTTATGGAATTCAATATATTTTCATAGTTACAGTGCATTTAGGTACAGATTACTCGGTGTAGTGTTGCGTATAGCGTTGACAGGTAGTGGCAAATGTTCCCGAATGGTGGACCAGCACAAACTTGCACCAATGACCATTTTTTTTCTAGTATGAAGTGATAAACTGCACGACCTGTGACCCACCTCCCCCGACAACACCCCTTTCTATTCTGACTGGATATCATAGCTATGATTTTCGAAGAATCAGCGCAGCGAAGGACGCAACACGCGCGCACATAAAAAATACGCAAACACAAGCGCTTGTTTTTCGTATGCGTGTTTACTGCCCTTCTGTGCGCTGCTCATTTGAAAATCATAGCTCACGAACTAGCTCATAAGTACATAACAGTCATATCCAAAGGCGCGAGCGGAACTGTTTCTTTAGTTGCGAAGGCTGTTCGCTGCCACGCTTCAATCACCTCGATAGAATCTCGCCCAGCCGTGGTGGCCTAGTGGCTAAGGTACTGGGCTGCTGACTGGCTGCATTTCTGATGGAGGCACAAATGCTGTAGGCCCGTGTATTCATATTTGGGTGCACATTAAAGAATCCTAGGTGGTCGAAATTTCCAGAACCCTCCACTACGGCGTCTCTCATAATCCTACGACTGGTGTACGAGGCTTCAACCAGCCACCTTATATATCCGTAACCGCCCCCAGAACTGGCATTTCGGAAGCAGTGACAGTGGTGTGCGTTCGTCTTTTCACAAGCATCTACTGCCTTTTCCAGGTTGGTGCACAGGTTCTTGCATTGATCCATGATAGGATTGTGCAATATTTCTAGCCGCTGTCGCTGCTGCCCTGTGATTTATTTTTCTTTGTGTTTGCTGTGAGCCTCTGCACTTATCATGTCAAAAGAAATCACAAAACTATTGCAAGATTTTAAAGAGGAAATGAGAACCGAGTCGAAAAGCACGAAAGAGGCTTTTGAACGAGGCATGCGCTCAGACGAGCGCAAGATGCGTGCGGAATTTGAGGAAATTAAATCCAGCTTAAGTCATGTTGGCAACAGTCTCGATAATGTAAATCGCCGACTTAACTTTGTTCTGAACGAGAACAAACAAATCAAGAAAGAAAATGACGCTCTCAAACTCAGGATCATCACTCTAGAAAAGGGTCTTGCTACCTGTGAAACGAACATGCTAAAATCGGAGCAATAGTCGCGAAATCGAAACATCGAAATCAAGGGAATTATAAAGGCAGCCGATGAGAACATTGCACAGCTTTTGATAAAAGTTGGACAGGCTATCGGAGAACCCATATCAGCCTGTGACGTTGATGTGTATCACCGGGTGCCGAGTAAAGATAAAGAAAAACCAAACGTCATTGTTCAGTTCCAACGCCGTGAAAAGCGTGACAGGGTTCTCAATGTCGCTCGAAAAAAGGAGATAACGAACGCTACCATCGGCTTGCAAAGTGACGCCCCTATTTATATCAATGAGCACTTGTGTCCGGAAATAAAAGACTACTGGGCATGACGATTTCACGAAAGCGTGAACATGGTTGGAAGTCTGTTTTGACAAGAAACGGAAACAATTTTGCCCGTCGTACGGAGACGTCCCCAAACGTGGCAATCTGTCGAGAAAGTGATCTTGAAAAAGTTAGCGCCACTTAATAGGTGAAGCTTTTGGAGTATTGGGTGATGGATCTTTTTACCATGTTGTCGGCTAGTTATATCCTCGCTGAGGACATTCAGCACATTTTGAAATCTGGAAAAAACGCCCGAAGTCTGTTTTAAGTGATGCATTTAAACGCCCGATCACTTCAACCAAAAAAGGATGATGTCACTTCGCTGTTGGAATTGTGTGGCACAAACTTTACCCTTTTAATGTTCACAGAAACGTGGTATACTGATGAGTCAGAACATTTCTTGCTACCAGGGTACAATCACTTCTTTTTAAATCGCATGGAGAGTAGAGGGGGAGGTGTTGCCATTCTAACAACACTTGAATCTTGTGAAGTAATCGAACAATATAGTCTTATCACAAAAAACTACGAATCACTATGTCTAAAGAAGGGCACAAATGTATTTGCTGTTGTCTATCACCCTCCTAGTGGTTCTACGGCTGATTTCCTAACATTTATTGATCGTCTTTTGTCATATGCAAGTGTCATGGATTATATGCTTACCGTAGGTGGCGATTTCAACATAGATGTCTTGAAGAACTCAGCCACAAGTACTGAATTTTTATCCGTGCTTGAGTGCAACTCTTTTAAAAATGTAGTTACTATGCCGCGTATTACTGAATCTACAGGGTCATTGCTAGATATGTTTGTTACAAATTCTACTGCAGAAAAAACAATTTCTGGGGTGATCAGTTCTGACATAAGTGATCACTTGCCTATATTCATTTTCTTAAATATGCATACCAATTTGGCTTTTGTAAAACCGTAAAAATTCATGTACCGTTCAATAACACCAAATACATTGAAGTACTTTAGGTGCCGCATCATGCAGACACATTGGGATGATATAATGGCTGATAAAGATGCAAACAACACATATAACAACTTTATTACAACATTTAAGGAACTTTACTTCGAATCATTTCCTCTCAGGGCACATCACAGGTAGAGCAAATTGCGGAAGCCCTGGATAACAAATTATCTTAAGTGTCAGATAAACCATAAAAATAAACTTTACCAGCAGTTCGTCAAAACACGTGATGCGAACCTGTGGGTTGAATACAAGGCTCTTAGAAATCGATTGAATAAAGAAAAAAGAAAAGGCGAAAAGAGACTACTACAGTCGTATTTTTGACCTGGAACGTCCAGAGCAACGTAAACACATGTGGAAAAGGTTAAATGAAGTATAGAACAGAGGAGCCCCTGCCAAAAAAATCGATAATCTTGAAATAGGTGGAAGGATATTAAATGGCATCGACCTTGCTGAAACATTTAATGACTTCTTTATGAAAATAGGAAATGCCAGCCAGAGCGTGCAAACAACAGCTGACATTACTCACTTATCAAACACACTTTTTCTTAAACCGACTTCCACATCTGAAGTAATTACGGTTTTCGTTAAAATAAAGAAATAGTTGGAGCTGTGATCCTGATGGCATACAAATGCGACCAATAAAGTATGTATTAGACCTCATAGCGGAAGTGCTAGCACATATGTACAACTCAGTGTTATCAACAGGTATTTTCCCAACCAACATGCAATTAGCGAAAGTCACTGCAATATATAAGTCCGGAGATAAAAACAACTTAAGCAATTATCGCCCAATATCTATACTACCAGTTTTCTCGAAATGCCTTGAATAAATAATAAATGATAGAATTCACAGCTTCTCGAGGAAGCACAATTTATTAACCGAATGCCAATAAGGTTTGAGAAAGAAACTTTCAACAGAAAGTGCCTTATTAGCACAAAAAGAAATCGTTCTTAGCAATATCGAAAAGAGACTTCTGACACTTGCATTGTACTTGGACTTTAGTAAAGCCTTTGATCCTGTATCTCATGAACTGTTACTACAAAAATTAGAATGCTATGGATTTAGGGGAATATCACTCAAACTTATGCAGTCATATCTGTGTACGCGGTCTCAGTATGCTGAAATAAATGGCTTCAAATCGCGCACACAACCAATTAAAACCGGAGTACCACAAGGTAGTATCCTGGGCCCTCTATTGTTTTTATACTACATAAATGATTAAGTCAGAATTTGTGAAAATTGTAACTTCATAATATATGCGGATGACTGCACATTATTTTTTACTGGAAAAGATTTCAGTACTCTCGAGGCTTTAGTGGCCCACACATGTTATAAGCTTCGTGAATGGTCTACCAAGAACCATTTAATGTTAAATGAATCAAAAACAAAATGTGTCCTTTTCCGAGCTCTCGGCATATCCCTGCATGTACCACATTATGTTACCCTAGGCCCCTACAAAATCGCAGTGACCAAATCCATTAAGACGCTTGGAGTAGTTTTTAATGAATATATGTCCTGGAATGAGCATACAGACCACAGTAGTTTAAAGTTGAGACGCGTGGTTGGCACTCTAAATCGTTGTCGATGTCTTTTGCCCGTTACTGTATAGCGACTCTTATATCAGGCTCTTTTCCATGCCCACTTGAACTACTGTTCTTTGGTATGGGCAAACACTACGTCAACAAATTTAAATAAGCTAAAAATGCTTAAAAAAAGGGCGATCAGGGCAATAGAAAACATATCATACCTTGAACACACAGGGCAACTCTTCGTTAAACATAAAATTGTTAAGGCAAATGACATATACAAATTCAGGTTGTTACAATCTTATATTAGCGCAAACAGAGGGAAATTCGATGCATTCCTGACACTTGCAAATCTTGAACATACACAAACCACTTACTTCCATTGATATAAACCCCCGTGGAAAATTCCGTTATCTCGCACAAATTACGGCACCCAAAGACTTAGCCACATGCTACCTACTATATTGAATTCATACGAGCAGCAAGACATAAAAATTGACACATATCGATGTGCAAACACTATTCTTGTAGATTTGTACTGTTTGCATAGGTCACTATGTATTGCTTTGCATCATTTATTGTGTACCTTTATATATTTTTTTCTCTTATTATTTTTTTTGTGTAACTTCATTGTGTACCTTTCTTGTGTACGAAAGCGATGATACATACTTTTCGAATTACGCTATGTTCACACTACGGTCGTAAGGCGTCGATTTTTCATAACACGCGTAAGCGGAAGCACAGCAAGCGTATGCGTCTAGTTCAGACTGTGAACGTAAAGGTACCAACGTTCGCAACGAACGCATAAATCGTGGGTGAGAGTGTTAAAGGCTAGGCAACTTTTACGACTGCGATACTACGACCGTTACGACAGAGCCAATGACCGATCAGCTTTCGGTTTTCAACAACCGGTCACGAGACCTGACGGGACTTCCGTCCTCCCGGCTGCAGCAGCATCGCGGAGGCGATGGCGGTAGCTGCCGGCGCGGGAAGTGCTATTTCGCCATTCCGCGGTGACGATTGGGTTGGCCTTGTTTGCTCGCAACGTGCGTAAAAAGTTGTTCCGCGCTGCCTGCCGTACTGTCTTCATTTGGTGTGGTTTAGTCGTTGGACATTTCTGGGAAGTGAAAAGTGTGCGCAATGCATTCGCTTGCTAGCGACGATTTATTAATAGAAGAAGTTATTAATAGAAGAAAAACAGTGAAGGTGTTTGAAAAAGACACACGAAGTGCTGTAAACAGTATTTTATTGCCAGTTCATTTTGGGGCAGATTGTTCTATTTGTTCATGGTGGAGCTCAGCTGTGCTCTTTTCTACATAGCAACCATATCCACGCTTCTTTCTGCTGGTGATTTTTTTTGGAGTGTAATCATAAGCGGCTTCTCGATCGCATCAAAATAAATTGTCATGTGTAATAAACAGTTGAAAAGTAAACAGTACATGCAGCCAAGACTTCTTCCTTTAGGTAAGCTGCCATGGCACTGCGCCAGGCCCATGGATGTAGCTGGCAAAGCTGTCGCGAACGTCTGTTGCCCTCCTTGAGTAGGTATTCGAACCTTGTCGGTACGCTTGGGGAAGTCATGGGGTGGAGTTCCTCCAGTCACCTGAAATGAGCTCTCCTGAGCTTCCAGTGGTGTCTGCGAACTGCGGAGGACAGTAGCCACCAACCTGTCTTCGCTCCTGCATTAGGAAATTGTGTAGGCAACAGCAGGCAGCTACCACGAGGACGGCATTGTCTGGTAGAAGGCTCATCCGGTTCCTCAACACCCTCCAGCGTGCACACATAACGCCAAAAGCATTCTCGACGCACCTGCGAGCTCTTGAGAGCCTGTAGTTGTAGATCCATTTTGCACTGTTGGTCGCTTGCATGCCAGGGTACGGCTTCATCAAATTTGTCTTGAAAGGGAAGGCGTCGTCAGCCACAAACACGTAAGGGAGCACTGGGCCTCCGTTTGGGAGTGCGCAAGGAGCGGGCAAGTTCTTGTGGCCATTATCCACAAATATTCCCAGCTGCGACGCCGCGAACACACCACCATCGGTTTCACGTGCGTAGCATCCTATATAGACTGATGTAAACTTGTAGCTTGCATCACAGGTTGCCATCAGGTTAATGCTGAAGCCTTGCTTATAATTGAAATATAATGTTCCAGAGTTTGGTGGTGCATCTAAATGAAAATGCTTTCCATCAATCGCTCCGGCAAAGTTAGGGAAGTTCCACTTGCACCAAAACTGTTCTGCAATAGCCTCTATGCTTTGCTCATGTAGTGGTTTTAGAAATCTAGGCTGAAGAACGGTCCATATCACTTGGCACACCTTCGGAACAAGCTGCCAAATCGTCGATTTGCCGACGCGGAAGCTGTACGAGAGAGACTGGTAGCTGTTACCAGTGGCCAGGAACCTAAAAAAAAAGGAGGTATGTATGAAGTTGGCAAAAAAGCTAACCCCACTACGAGTAATTACGGCCAAGCCATTAAGCAAAACAGTGCTCTATTGGTCACCGGATATAGGAGACGCGTAGGCCAAATTGCAGCGAACGACTAGGAATAGTGTGCAACACAATGCTTAAAACTAAAAAATACAATATCTGCTCATAATGTAATACGAATTCAATTATATTTAACCTGTCTCATTATCAAATTAAACCAAACATTCAGATAGTTTTTCATTTATTTGGCAGCCTCCCATATTGAATACGTATCTGTATGGACTTTGCTGTTTTCACGCATCAATGTGCTTACCTGAGTGTTATTGCGAGACGCTCCGCCGACGAAATGGCAGAACGGAGATGTGTGCTCCGAACCTCGATGAGTGGTCTCACTAAGTTCTCAAAGAAGTTGAACTGCTGGGGCGACATGCGATTGAAATTATGAAACATCGCAGCGTCTCCAAGTCGGAGCTTGACTAGAAGGTTGTGAAAGTCGCCATCCACGGCCCTGTCGAGGAATACTTGGCGCACCCAAACTCTTCTCTGTCGCCTTCGCCGTCTTCGGGCGATTGATTACACGACTATGAGCTCATTTTGAGCGTGAATTTCTTCCAACTCGGCCAGCGCTCGCGTGTTGATGGGAGCCATATTGGACCGCTAGTGACGTCGATTCCACAGCGACAATTATGATTGGCCTATTGTAAAAATCGTAATGTACGTAGCTGTAAATGTGAACAAAGGATTCGGCATAACTGCGGTAACGCTTTTTATAGCCGTTGCGTTCGATACGCCGTACGAGCTGTTACGCATGTTACGACCGTAGTGTGAACATAGCTTTACTGTGCTCATGTGTTTATGAGATATTCCCTTTTGTTTGTATACCTTGGCCTGTCATTTACTTTGTCTTCTGCTTGAATTGTTTCCTGCTCTATAATATTTGTTTTTCTTTTTTCATTTTATTGTATTTTCGTTTTCACCCTGTCATTACTGACGTAGGGTGGACGGTGCTTAGTCAAGCTGCAATAACTGCAGCTTTTTGCCGTCTCCCCATTTTTCGCCATTGTATTTGTTTTGGTGAAAATAAAAAAACTTCGGAATTCAAATTCAAATTCAATTCGAAATATGGTGGTTTTGGGACGCTAAAGCCCACATATCTATCTATCTATCTATCTATCTATCTATCTATCTATCTATCTATCTATCTATCTATCTATCTATCTATCTATCTATCTATCTATCTATCTATCTATCTATCTATCTATCTATCTATCTATCTATCTATCTATCTATCTATCTATCTATCTATCTATCTATCTATCTATCTATCTATCTATCTATCTATCTATCTATCTATCTATCTATCTATCTATCTATCTATCTATCTATCTATCTATCTATCTATCTAGGATCTCTCCTGCCTACTTAAATTGAAAGCGACCGTATGTCTTCAGTGTTCTGTATTATGCGACGGGTATTTCAAGTTAGCATACAACACTTCTTTGCGTGAAAGCATTATTATGAAAGCATTATGAAAATATAAAATTAAAGCATTATTATGAAAGCTGGCGACTTCCAAGGCAGTGCGGCTGAAAAGTTTCATGTAGGCTTGCCATAATTGGTTCTAAGTTTTAGTAAATTACAGCTTGATGACAAAAGCAAATTGTCAGGACGTCAAGTGGTGGAACAGCCCATTAGTAATGATGGAGATTGGGAGTTCTCCACTGGAACATTAACAAGCAAATAGTTCAGACAAGTAATGCCCCGGCATCGTTGTGAAAAAGGTTGAACATGCTATGAAGTTTTCGTCAAAGGGTCAATATGCAAGACTAGGGTTTGTTTTTTGTTACAAGAGGCACTCGGACTCCGAATATCACGCGCGGGCAGAGCCAACTGCAAGCCAGCTGTACCCCAGATCCTAAATCCTACCCGGGAAAAGTAAGAGCCGGCCCTGCTTCTCTGTTCTAACCTTCAGACACAAGAGACCTCGGTTCGACGAGCCCAGGCAGCAGTCGACGCCGATGAGGTCCCGTGCTAGAGATTCTCACCTACTAGTGGTGGGTACCGGCGCCTTAAGAGGCGGTCGCTGCTTACCTCCCTTTTTTTAAAGACGATAGTCTTTCTTGAGGTACACCGACGCAAAACTTTTGGTCTGTCTGTCTGTCTGTCTGTCTGTCTGTCTGTCTGTCTGTCTGTCTGTCTGTCTGTCTGTCTGTCTGTCTGTCTGTCTGTACATTTGTCTGTTTGTCCGGCATAACAATACCCTAAACGGCTCCAAACGACAACCCGAACGGCCAACCCCATCCGCAGGGCCAACGTTTATCACGCCGCGCTGACAATTCAATGCTATGCCCAAAGAGGCGAGCGTTTCCAACGCTTTGCTAAGACGCCACGGTGGTGGCACCTGTCCGTCGCTTGGCGTTCTACATCGTATCGCATCCGAGACAGGCGCGCATGCTTTCCCACTACGCCTTCCTTCGTTTTCGAAGATAACTGCCAGATGACGCTCGTGTCTAACGTGTTTCGATGCGCTCGATTGCCTTCGCTGCGCGGATCGAGACTCTCTAACGCGGTGCCTTTAGAATATAATTCACCAATTTTCTCGCGCAGAACATCAAATAAACGTTTTGTTCACTCTCTCCAGACGTCTTTTGATGACATTTACAGTAAAACATGCAAATAGAAGGTCAATTTTTATATTACATGTCTTTTTGTTAAATAAACGTTTTTACTGCCCCCACTAGAGTAAAAGAGCACGTTTGCCTTCGAAAGGTCATGAGCTCTCCTATCAAAGGGACGAAGTGCACATGAATAAGACGACGTGCCCGAAGTCTCAGCGACACATAGACGTTGCAGTATCAATGCGATTGCTCCTGGGTTTTCTGTGAGCTTCTTGCCATAGAATGGTTAGTTCACTAATTCAGCGATGTTCCTCTGGTAATGGAAATCACCGGCTTAACACTATCCCAAGGAAACGTACGGGACTAGGGTCAAGGCATAGACCTTCGTGCTGACCAGCTTTCTTCGGAGCGGAAGCAGCGTGCGACCTCCTTAGTATGGAGATATGATCACTCTGTGTCAGTGAGACTTCGCTAAACAACCTTGGTATATTGTTAATCGATGTGCTTGCCGGTCCGTGCAGCTCCTGCAGCCGTCCCTCATTTTTTTGCTTCCGCAGTATAAGTAAGATAGATCAGTAAGCTAGATAACTAGCGAAACCGGCCAGCGCTTACAAGAGGAGATGGAAGACAAACAACAACGACAACAACAACAACAACAACAACAACAACAACAACAACAACAACAACAACAACAACAACAACAACAACAATAACAACAATAACAACAACAACAACACTACTACTACTACTACTACTACTACTACTACTACTACTACTACTACTACTACTACTACTACTACTACTACTACTCCTTCTCCTCCTCCTGAGGTTAAACGCTTCATTTGAAGGATTCCTGAAAATGACTTATGTACGCTGCAAAACACAGTGTCTGCTTAGCGTGGGCTGGCTGCAGTGCTCGCAGTGTCAGCCTTACGTAGCGGCTCGCAAGAACAGCTCGTATTCGAAATTCTGCAGGTGACACAGGATTTAAATAATAAACGGAAGTTGATAACATTTCAATTACCACCAAGGCACTGTTTATTAACGGCAATGAACCGGCCGATAGAGCTGCCTGTTCATGCTGTAGAGAAGACATCCGACTATCAGAAGCACTTCCAGCCTGCAACTGCTGAGACGATTGACAAACCTCATGGAGCACTGTGCGCAGGGAGAATCTGTTTTGAGTTTTTACTGGAACAAATATTTCTACGTATCCGACGAGTCGATGAATCATAAGGTCGTGCTGGTGCCAACGTGTTGCGCACACAGATTAGTCACATATTGACAATTCAAACTCCCATTTATTTCTTGTTTTCTTTACAATTGATGTCTTCTTAACAAGCTACTCAAAAAAAAAACCTCAACTCGGTCCGTTTGGTGGTGTACGTATAGCTTTATTCTTTTATCGCCCTGATAGGAACGTTACATCACCGTAAATTGATATGTTCCTGTCGTCTTTTGTCGGCACAATGTTCTTTGAAGCGAAGCTTTATATGGCCAGGATCATAAGTTTCATGGCGTCCTTGTAAACATCAACAACAACAAAAAAACTTGCTCAAGAAAAAGCATTTTGCTCATCCTCTCCAATGTGGTGGGAGTCGTCCACTATGGACCACGATACAGGAAGCTGCCGCGTTCGCATTCTGTCGGGACCACGGGCCAGGACAGAAATGCGCCATCCATCAACGCCAAAAAAAAGTAAGGAAGATTAAAAGATCTTACGGCCTCCATGTCCTAACTTAAATGGTTTAATGCGGCACCTGGAAGAAAACATCTTCCTAGCGACGCATTTATGTTTAGAAGTAAAGCTAACCCACAAAGGATCACTGTAAGCTCGACATTTGCAAGCTGGCTTTTCCACATTGCGTTACAGTGAAACCTGGTAATAAATAGGTCTTCCACACTGTGACACGATTTAATAAACGAAACCAGCAGCTTCTAAGCAGATGGTCTGCAGTAGCTGAAATGATTCACAATTTCAACAGCTATAGGTTCTTTTAGTGGCGTACAAGGAGATTTTAATAAAAAAAACTTCATAAATGGAAATTATGTTTAGGAAGTGATGCCAGACCGCTGCCATGTTACTCTATAGGCAGATCATGATGTCAGCAAAGGGTACAAAAACAATTGCGTTCGACTCACACGTTGAACAAATTTAACGGCGGTAATTTCCTCGAATAGATGCTGCTCAACATGTGTCCAAGTGTTACTGATTTCTTTAAAAAACCTCGAAATCTTCCAGTAATCATTGCAACAGCATTGTCCTTGCTGAAGTAGAATGATTTGGGGGTTGATATTTTCAACAATCTCTCCCGGAATAAGCATATCGATAATCCTGTAGTGTGTGCTAACAGACGACTCTCTTTCCTTCGCAGAGCTGTCAAGAAAACCCTTCCTTCTGTTCATTTGATAGCCTACAAATTCACAGTTCTGCCAGTACTGTATTATGCAGTTATATTATGGGATCACTTTACTACGACGAACATAAGCAAGATTGAAAACTCAAAAAAGGCAGCCCATTTTATATAAGAGTGTTACGGTCATACATCTGTAAGTGTACTACTGAAGAGAGCTAATTTCCAACCAACAACTGAAAGAAACCGAATCTTTCGTCTAAACTATATTTATCAGTTAATAAGCAAGCACTATAAGATAGACATTAGCCAACTACTATCTTTCTCTTCCGGGTATTCAACAAGGCAGCGCCAGAACCTCTCTATCACACCCTTTGAGTCTCGAAGTAACTGTTTCAAGTAGCCATTTTTTTAGGACAGTCATTGACCGGAACATATATATATATATATATATATATATATATATATATGTATATATATATATATATTGTCTTCATGGTTGTTACTGTTTTTTTTACTTATATTGATTAAGAGTTTTGTTGTTTGATTTTTCTTCTACTCAAGTATTCTGTGAACTGTACCATACTTTGGTATTTATGTTCATGTTTGGATTGATATTTGCCTTGCTATAGTTATGACTGTGTTTCCCACCCTGCTATAATCTCTCGCTCGGGATTTCGGTATTTATATATAAATAAATATATAAATAAAATATAAGTAGAGAGCAAGATACTTGCACTGATGCACAATAACTACTTTTGTCAGCAGCAGCGATATTTTATTCAAAGTTTAGGCTAGAGTTCAAGTTGACAGAACAAAAGCACTTCATCTTGGATTTGGTATCACGTGAGGAAGCTCTGTTTCGAGGTATACCTCAGGCAAATGCTGGCTTCGCACCTGCTGCCTGGGCGTCGGAAAAGCTTCCACTTCACAATTTGTTTTTAAACCTCCTTCATAGCGAAGCTATTTATTGCCTAGCCTCGCCATCGTTTCCATTCGTCACGGAGAGATTCGTATAGATGTGAGACAGAAAAAAAAATGTTTATCAATAAATTATCAATCATAGTTGTGACAGCATAATATAGCACACCTAAAAGCACAAACCCTTTATACTAGTCGGCGACTTGAACGTGCTCATTAGGGACCTTAAAATGTAGCTTTCTCGTCGAAGCTAACTGTTCGCCGCCATGGTGGTTAGGCAATCATTACTTTATTGTCGAAACGTGTGTATGTGAACAAAAAAATTACAATGGACGTACGACACAGTCGACTGATGGAAGTGCTGCTCTAATTGCTCCACAAGCGAAATGCTGTTCCATGTTGCTCCAAAATGCAATATTTGTTAATAATTACTGCCGCGAACTTGCTTCGAAAGGTCATTGGGAAAAATAATAGTAATGAATTTAAATCATGTGACCATCCAGCAAGCCCTAAACGAAGAGAAAGACAAGCTGTATACTGTGATCTAGTGGACAGCTGGTATTGTTACTATATACTAGAATATTAACAATGCTACACAGATAGCATTTTCGATATATATGATAAAGTAGTTGTATATTTGTACCTTACAAGCAGACTATCTTGGTGAAACGCATGTCAGACATCTTATTCAAAGTAGCCGCTGCTGAGATGACCTTGATGTATGATTTAATAAATTTGCACTTTAATAAGTTTTGTCTTTGCTTATGACACGAGAACAAGCATTTTACATGCTGGTTCACTTACGTTACTTTATTTTTAAAAATTTCAGTGCTGGCTACTTTCGAAAATATGAATATATCTTTTGGTGTTCACGGACCAGTTATCTGCCTCGTTAGGTTTCAGAAAAGTTCCAGGGATAATTGTGTGTGCAATGTCTTTATTTATACATAATTATATTTATAATAGGCCTAAACGATGTAATAAACTCTTGGAGTCGTTTAGAATATTTTGCGATCTGCTCAAAAAGCACCAATATCTGCCCCAGTCTAGCATTTTTTCTGTTCGTAAAACAATCAAGACTCTTACAAAGCACCAATTTCGCTGCTCCAGAATCTGCTGCGAAAATCAAAATGTCGCTTTCTTCACGGCCATATGAAACACCCACAATCACAAACCCGTTATATTAGTCGGCGACCTAAATGTAGACAGCATTAACCATGAGATGGAGCTTTATCGTCGACATTTTATGTCACTTTATTTATTGATATGTGGGGTCTAACGTACCAAAATCACCCTATGATTATGAGAGACGCTTATGTCACTTTATGTCACTCGACCTAAATTATATAGGATGGCGCTCGGTTAACATGTGTGGCTTAAGAATTACACTTGTGACCGTAAGGAAACCCAGAACGGCGTGCGAAGCGGCTCGGGGTGACACGGGGCTCCCGTGTAATCGTTCCGTCAGATGCACCTCGGTGATGCGTGGTATCTCTCAAGTTTGGATATCACATTTTTAATCCTTGTTTCGCGTGCATGCTAAGCGCGCAAACCAGTACCGCAAGCTCCAACCAGTCCACGCATAACGTAAAGCAGAAAACGTAACCATGTATTGTTGACAAAAAAAAAAAAAACAAACCCCACAGATACGATAATGCAACCTGAGGGAAAGGTGGTGACGTTCAGCACAATTAAGGGCCACTTGTCTAAGGCGTTTTAGCGTGCGTCGAGTTGATTGAACATCAAAGCATAATCACAGTGAGGGACTTGCAAATTACTTCGAAAAGTCGCGTCGCAAATGTCAAGCTGAAGTTCTCACTTCCTATTCTATGCAACCATGTCTTTTGTCACAACTCGTCGCGCTTAACGGGCGGTGCCATTAAGAGCTTTCGGTCGTCACAACACTTGTTCTGGCGTCAGAAGGCGCAACAGCCGCCTACGGCAACCAGCAGCGCCGTCATTCATGGGTCTGAAGTATTTCAAAGCGCAACGCGCACTCAAGGACAAGTGTGTAGCCGTCAAAACAGATGCGCTGTAAACCAGCGTTCGACTGCAAAGATGGTAGTCGCGAGCGACTGTAAACAAACAAACGCTGTAAGTAGTTCCAAGTCACGGCATCTAACGAATACCAACGTGGCACCAGCCTCGGAGGGGTCAAAGAAAAGAGAAAGCGGGATGTGTGCTATATAACCTCGTACGTCGCTACTTTACGAAGTTTTAGGGCTCTCGTGGAGTGAGTACCGCCAAGCCATCTAGTGGGCGCTCGAGTATTAGCGACTGGCTACGACGCAACATCGGACAAACCTCGACCTTAAAATGGCCCTCTAACAATTTTCACGACTTCATAGTTTTAGATGTTTTTTTCTAGCTGGCTGCCTACACTGAAGGCTTAAGGGCAAAGTGGTGCAAGAACCGCAGCGATAGGGAGGGGCACGCAGCGCAAAGATATTCAGCTAGAGTAATAAAAATATAATGAAATGGACACTTACCCTCAACTCAATTTTCGCGGGCTCACCTGACCGTGATTCCCTCAACCGGTGACGTCGAAAGGCTGCCCAATGAAATTAAATGAAAGCCCTACCGTACAGGAAGCTCGCATGACTTATTGCCCGTTATGTCCAACATATTGAGGACGTCAGTGCGATAGTAACAATCAATGTGGTACTTGAAGAGGGAACTACACGTGCGAAACAAGCCAGTGCGGTGGTTTGGGCTAGTTGGTATGACATGACGGTAGATATAGCGCGAGAACAACCACCTTCTTGTCTCTTAGTCGTCGTTCTATTCTCGCGCTATACCGTTACGCTTCTATAATGTTTTATAGCCTTACTTACCTTTAAATTTGCGATCGCGTTTTAATATCAACGATCTAGCAGTTTTTTTCTTTTAGTTTCTTCAAACAACGGCACCCGGCGTCCTCGGCACGTTTCCTCCAGCACCGTGACGTTCAGCACATTCTCTGGCCAGCTTTGCAGTTTTCAAGCGGGAAAAGTTGAAGAGCTTTATTCTCTTCCGCTCTGAGTGCAAAATCATTCTAAAGAAAAAATAAATGCAATAGTGATTCTTATTTCGGTGTAATGCGGCGACTACATTATTACATTCATCCATTGTTATGGCGGCAACCTTCAGGCGTCATTTTCACTCTCAATAGTTCTGGCAAGCGCCACTACGAGTTATGTAGTCAGCACGATGTTATCAAGCGTTGCAGGGCTCTTAAGCACTCGGCGCATGACAGAAAGAAACACGAGAGAAGAGAAAGGAAAGATGGGACACACGGCTGAAGGAGTCCGAGGACGAGACATTGATCGACGAGAGCTAGGCGGTACTAGGAGATCATGGATGGCGGGTCGATCGGTGATAAATACGCTGGCGCCAAGAGTTAGCGGACAACGCAACTGTTCAGCACGAAATCCACTGAGCGAGTCCCCCAACAAGGACATTAGTCGTGCCACCACCACAAATGGGTGAACAGAAATTAGCTCCCGTATACTTTCTTTCAAAAGCCACTCATATGATTTGCCGGAAGCGCTTGAATGAGGAGGGGTTATGTTCAGACCTAAACAAGGCATTGGTCTGCAGCTTTCAAGTTTTTGCAATAAAGTTTGTTGCTTGTTCACAATGTAAACGCTGGGATAGTTTGAAAACACGGATTAATTGCCGTTGTGCATTGTTTTTTCAAATAAATTGCGCAAGAAAGTAGCGCCACTGTTGTGGCTAAAGGGATACATGATTATAATTGAAAATTTGTGTCCTCGCTCACTACTAGAAAGCAATTTTGTTTGCGGCTTTTGTACTCTAAATCGTTACCCCCTTTTTCTAACCCCCCCCCCACTTCTTTCAAAAACACACGGGACGGCTTAGTGCTCTTCCATAGTTGAGTACGAAGTACTCAAAATCGTTAAACATTTTGTTCTAAACACAATCTACTCTAAGTCGTTAAAGAATTTTTCTAAGCACACTAAAGTCTTCGGCAATTGTACGTACCCCTGAGCAGTTTTCTTTAGGCACGTTATAAATTATTTTTACAGGTACAAACAATTACTGTTGTGCATTTCAATGTATATTAACATATATGAGCATGTCGTGAGAACGAACAATGTAACGCATAAATGTCTTCTGTGTATGTATGATTTTTTCAGAAATAAAATTCTCTTAAACAAAGTCTTCGGCAGCTTCTCGATCCACTGGACTTATGCTCTTCTATAGTAGAGTACCTATGCTCTGAATGGTTACGCACTTTTTTCAACACACATACTTTTGTCAACAGAGCCTCATCAAATGTGAGGCCCACGAGATGGCTTTAGGCTCTCCCATAGTAGAGTACCTAGTACTTTAAATCATTACTCAAGTTTTCTAAACACATAAGTAAACTGTCATTGTGAGGCCCACTGGATGGTCTTGATCTTTCATAGTAGAGTAGCAAGTAGTCTAAATTGTTAACAACCTTTTCTAAACACAGTACGCTGTTTGTGAATGGAACGGCTTCATGCTTTCTTATAGTAGAGTATTAAGTACTCTTAATTCTTAAACACGTTTTCTGCATACATAAAAATTCGATATTTCACCAACCGCACGCTGCTTTACTTCATTGGTGTACGTAATCACCGGGACATCTTATGGCTTTCCCATAGTTGAGTCGAAGTACTCTAAATCGTTAAACATTTCTTTCAAAACAAATACATATTTATCAACACACATAGAGCTTTCCTGCAGTGGAGTATTGAGTTCGCTAAATCACGTAAAGGTTATCAAGAAAAAGCTTTCGGTGCCATAGCAGACGCGAAAATTGACTGACGTTCCCCGTCAGCTGCATTAGCATGAGTGTTGCAAAAAATAATCAAAACGAGATGACCTCCTCATTACGGTAACCCAGAGCGCCGAAATTCAAGCCTTCAATATGACATAATCATGATGGCTTGTCACGTAGCGTCGGATCATAACGTTACCACGTTACCATAGCTTTGACCTAAGATCGCGCAGGCCGGCAATGTAGTGTGCCACCGATCTCGCTGGCAGGGGAAGAATCACGTGTTGTGCAGAAAGCTTTCAAATGAAGGGGAAGGGGGGATAAAGGCGTTGACTAAGAAAAAAGTTGGCAGATCCCACGTACAGTGCGAATCAACCATACGCGAAGCACGCATGATGAATGTTCATATGTCTATTTAAAATCAGCACAACGTTACGATGCGGACTTGAATCATGCCGCACATGATTTACATGTCATAATTAACATCTTTGGACGTGGCGTTTACATTCGTTGTCAATTCACGTCACGTGATACTAAGCTTCGTGCATGTGCAACTAGCGAAGCGGCTGTCAGCACGCTCTGATCGTATCATGTCATCTTTTACATGACACGCATATCATGATTATCATGTTTATACGTGTAATTTACCTTCGTCGTCCATTCACGTCACGTAAAGCCAAATTTCGTACATGTGGAGCTAGCGGAATGCCCGCGAGCATGCTATGAGCGTAGCATGTAGTCATGTTCTTACATGACACGCATGTCATATTTATCATGTTTGAACGTGTCAATTACCAGCCTCATCCGTTCGCGTCATGTAATACCAAATTTGGTATATTGTGGAGCTAGCGAAACCGCTGCGAGCGTGCTATGAGCTTAGCATGTAGTCACTATACTTTACATGACACGCATGTGATTATTATCATGTTTAGACATATCATTTACCTTTTTCGTCCATTAACGTCACGTAACACCAAATTTGGAATATGTGAAGCTAGCGAAACGTTCCGCGAGCGCATCATGAGCATGGTATGTTGTCATGTTCTTACATGACGCGCATGTCATAATTATCATGTTTGGAGATATCGTTTATCTTGGTCGTCCATTCACGTCACGTAATACCAAATCTAGTATATGTAGAGCTAGCGAAACAGCTGCGAGCGTGCTATGAGCGTAGCATGTAGTCATAATTTATAATAAACGCATGTCATTATTGGCATTATCAACATGTAGTTTACCTTTGTCGTCTATTCACGTCACGTGATGCCGAATTTGATATATGTGGAGCTAGCGAAGCGGCCGTGAGCATGCTAGGAGCGTAGCATATAGTCATGTTTTACATGACCCGCATATTATGATTACCATGTTTGGCCGTGTCATTTACTTTTGTCGTCTATTCACGTCACATGATACCAAATTTGGTATATCTGTAGCTAGCGAAACGGTTTCGAACACGCTATGAGCGTAGCATGTAGTCATGTTTCACATGACACGGATGTTATTTATTTATTTATTTATTTATTAGAATACCCTCAGGGCCCGTAGGGCATTACAGAGGGGGTGGGTACAACATTTTATAACACACAAGAAAAAAAGACAAAATAAAGAAACAAGTGTCAGATGCGCAAATCAGGAAGGCAACATAAGTCAACTAAAAATGTATAAGTAAGAATTCAAGCACATACAAGACAAAGATAGATAATGGAAACTGCGTATAGTTACAAACATTGCTGAGAAATTGCAGTCTTGAATAACAAAGGGTCTGTTATTGTTACAACGGAAGAGGGAAGGTGGTTCCAATCGGCGGCTGTTTTCGGTAAGAAGGCTGCTGAAAAGAATTTGGTGCGGCAAAACGGAATGGCAACCTTATGCTGGTGATCAATGCGCGATGAGTGGTATGACGGTTGTGAAATGAGGTCTCGCTTCATTGATGGATTGTGAAAAAATATCTTATGAAAAAAAATGCAGTCGCGCCAGTTTCCTCCGGACAGTTAAATTGGGCAGGTCAAGGTTAGATTTCATTTCTGATATGCTAGCAGTACGGGAATAATTAGAACAAATGAACCGAGCTGAGCGGTTCTGAACAGATTCTAACGCGTTGATTAAATTTTGCTGCACGGGATCCCATATAGCGGACGCGTACTCAAGCTTTGGGCGAATTAGTGATCGGTATAGTAGAATTTTGAGGGACAGCGGAGCGCGAGAAAAGTTGCGGCGTAAGTATCCTAGCGTTCGGTTAGCGTTATTACAGATGTAGGTAACATGCGTGTGCCAAGATAGGTTGTTGGTAATGTAAACGCCGAGGTACTTATATGAAGAGACATGCTGGAGGGGAACGGCGTTAATTCTGTAGGTACAGGGGGGGAGAAATAGATCGCCGGGTTATTGACATGCATTTAGATTTGTTAGAGTTGAGAGTCATAAGCCATTTATTGCACCAGGTTGAGACAGTGTCAAGGTCTGACTGTAGAAATTGGTTATCAGATTCATTGTTTATTTCGCGGTAAATTACACAATCGTCTGCAAATAACCTTATAGCGGAGTTAATGCTGTCGGGGAGATCATTAATATATATAAGGAAAAGTAAAGGGCCTAATACGGAACCTTGGGGTACGCCGGATGTTACTTTAGAAAGAGGTGAGTTATAGTCATTAGTTGTAACAAACTGAGTTATGAATGCCATAGTTTGGCCGTGTCATTTACCGTCTCGTAATACCAAACTTGGCTTATGTGGAGCTGGCGAAACGTCCATGAGTGCATCATGAGCACAGCATGTAGTGATGTTCTTACATGACACGCATCTTATGATTATCATGTTTGTACCAGTCATTTACCCTCGTCATCCATTCGCGTCCCGTAATACCGAATTTGGTATGTGTGAAGCAAGTGAAACGACCGCGAGCGCACCATGAGCGTGGCGTGTACATAACGTGAATGACGTACATGGCATGCATGATTTCCACGTTAACGGTTTGTAACTTGTTCGCCATGCAGTCATGTCCAACCATAGCAGTTTTGGAATACGTGATGTGAACGACAGCACCGCAAGTGCAGCAAGACCATGAAATAAGAATTATGACATTTATGACCTGCGAGTGATGATATTCATGTTATGGCTAGTTGGTTATGCTTGTCATACAGGTATGTACAGGCCATACCAGTTTTGGTATCGATACTATTATCGAAACGCCCAGGAGATAGATAGATAGATAGTTAGTTAGATAGATAGATAGATAGATAGATAGATAGATAGATAGATAGATAGATAGATAGATAGATAGATAGATAGATAGATAGATGTCTGTCTGTCTGTCTGTCTGTCTGTCTGTCTGTCTGTCTGTCTGTCTGTCTGTCTGTCTGTCTGTCTGTCTGTCTGGACGAGAGTCCGTCAATTATACGGAATCGTCAACTACACGAAAACCACTAACGTCATATAACAACATTATTCCCAAGGATATATACACACAACGTCGTAATAGGTATTAAAAGGGAGATGATACTGGGTATGTCGGAATGACGAGGGGTTGGCCTAGACGATAACGAGCTTCGTCCCTAACAATATGACAGATTCCACGCCTTGCGGTCACTACTTTAATTCGAATCACCGGGCGAGTGCTTGTCTACGTGGCATTTTCTTTGATGTTGAGCCAAGCGTTGCGAAGTGCATTGGCGTGTTTCTTTAGGCTTAGTAGTTATGCACACATCGTGGTCTTACAAAGAACGTTAGCTGCACAGGCATTTAAAAGGTAACTTACGGTGTGACGTAGCGTCGCCACTCACGTGAGAGTACAGATGTCAATGTTACTGAAGTGAAGTGTACTTCACAGTGTGGTGATGTGACTGTCTTACTTAACGTTTGTTAGCATATTCGGAGAGAGAGAAAGAAGTGATAGAGAGAGCAGAGAATAATGGATACAGGCAAGAAATAAACACATCGGCAGTTCGAGATGCCGAGAATAATATAATAGACAGAAAGCTGCTGAGATAGAAAGAATTGAAAATGAAATACAAAATGAAAAAATACAGAGAATACGGCAGGAAGAAAGAGAGAGAGAAAAAAAGAAAGGATGTGATGCTGGGAGAGATAAAAGACTGAAAGAACAGAAAAAAGAAAGAATAGAGAGGGAACGACAGAAATAGAAAGAAATCTATACAAAAAGTAGCCACAAGAAACACAGAGAAGGAGAAAGGAAGAAAAGAAAGATAAAGATACCATAGAGGAACAAAGAATGTCACGGAGCAGGGTTCTTCCTTAAGCCTTGACACCACTACTGCGACGCTGATATAATTTGTTTTTCGATGAATCAATCAGTCGTGCACAAGCAGCCCTCTATTGCCACTTGTAATCCACGGAATGTCCCTTTTTGATCGTGCTTAATTTGAATCATCATTGTCATTGTCAGCCTGACCACGCTCACTGCAGGACAAAGATGTATCCCGTATTCCGCCAGTCAAGTCGGTCCTGTGCTTGCTGCGGCCAATACCCGCAAACTTCCTAATCTGATCTGCGCACCTAACTTTCTGTCTCCCCTTCACCCACTTGCCTCCTCTTGGAATCCAATCTGTGGTCCTTCATCACCAGGGGTTGTCTTCCTTCGCGCTACGTGCCCGGCTCATGAACATTTCTTCTATATGTCGACTATGGATTCCTTATAGCACCCGTTTGTTACGTGATACACTCTGCTCTCCTCTTTTCCCTTAACCTATCATTTTCCTTTCCATTGCTTGCTGCGTCGTCCAAAACTTAACTTGAACCTTCTTGAAGTTGACGACAACGCAGAAGTTGAATAGTAGAGTCGTCGCAGTAGTTTTAGTAGTGAAGATGAATTATATTCGTTACTTTTGACATCGTCGAGCTCGGTCACATCTCGCTGGTTGCTCATTTTGTGTCCCGCACTTGCCTTAGAAGGGTCCTGCTCTTGACAATATAGACTTTTTAGACATCCTCATACATTGATCTTTCAGTCTGACGTGAATTGTTACTTGATTTGGCATCCCTTTAACTAGTGCACATTTATTTGATGAAGAAAACTTCTTCATCATTCTGAAACTTATTGCAGCATTGAGGAATGTTCTTGCTTCAGGAGCACCTCATTTGTGACCATTCGAACATGTCGAAGTAGTATACAACTGCTCAGGCAGTATTCCGGTAATTAAACAAATGCCTCCCTGATTGCATCAAGAACAGTAGCCAAATTGGCACAGTCGTCAAGGCGATCGACAGCTGTTTAGAAATTCACTGGTTTCAGACCTGTAGCGGTTGCCGCGTTTCGGTGTAGTGGAAGCGCTATAGAAGACCGCGCACTGTGAAATGTCCGTACCCGCAAAGAACACCAAATGCTCCAAATTTACGTACGCGTTCCCTGCGGCGTTTTTCACGATGACGTCGTGATTTTGGCTTATATAGAATCTACAACAATGTTTTTGTCTAATCACTCCGTATTCCTTAAAGTCGAGTTAGTATAAGCTACAGCTAGATTCGGTCACCGTCACAGCTCGTTTTTCATCCCAGTAAATAAGTATGCCGGTCACTATTAGCGTTACAGGCATTGTCGCGTCATCAATCTGTTGCGGATCCAAGGAGGTTTAACAAATTTGACCTCTTTGCGCTGATCGATATGAGCCATAGGTTTCTAGGAACCAGAAATCGAAGGTCTGTCTCGGTTACGTAATGACCACGCAGCATTCTCTCTGGCACTGCCCCACAAACTCGTTGACTCTAACACGCTAACCGTAATTCGCATACGCCTTTAGTCTCTCGCTATTACGCATGCAAGGGCTTATCGCTCACTAGCAGTTTCGCGGACAACACGCATATATCTCCCATTGCACGGGTTCTTAACCATTACTGCCCCTAACGACGGAGTTGACCTCCACCACGTCGAGAATGTGCGAAGTCAAGGTTTCGGCATCGATCCTGCTACTCTCCTTTATTTGTTATTTCGCACGGGCAGCCAGACGATGACTGTCCAGTTTGTGGTTGCTACGCATGCACAAAGCTTTTCCCGGTTCAACTGGATCGCATTTGCATACAGTTGGATGAAACCTTGTGGTTGGCCTCTATACTCGTCGTGCTTGTGGCAGGTTCTTAATAATTTTCAAAGGTGCGTGAATCACTTATTCATTACCATGGCACGCTTAAAGCTGATGAACCAACTGTTACATGGTCAACTAAAAATAGACAAGTCCCGCTACATAAAGCTATCGGCAGCTAGAACTACCCACCACAAATACTCTCATACCCTTGCGCCTCACAGATTTCACACAGATGCCTTCAAATTCTCGTTCTTCCCGCTTGCGATCAGAGAATGGAATAACCTGTCCCCCTCCATTACCAGTAGCACATCCTTAGCCACCTTCACAAAACTAGTAGAAAGCGACTTGATAGGCTCGCAAACATATTATGGTTCTATGTGATCTTTCTTGTTATTTAAGTAAAGTGCCCATATGGTTGTACTTTGACAAATGTGTTTATATGTTTTCTTTTTTTTGTTGTTTTGTTAATTTTTTTCTTATTATTTTTCTCTCCCTATTGATTGTACCTAATCACTGCCTTAGATCGTCCACCTGTTATAATCCCTCTGGGATTGACAGTATGTATGTATAAATAAATAAATAAATAAATAAATAATAAATAAATAAATAAATAAATAAATAAATAAATAAATAAATAAATAAATGTGGGAGCAGGCCCTAACAAAAGCTATTTTCTACTAGCCATGCCACTGATTGTTGTATGCACGCATGTAACTTGCTGTACGTGCTGCACAGTGGTGACGTAGTAAGAATCTTCAGATGGCTGTCTCCACGAAGTGTTCTCGTGTGGTCGAAGTACCATTTCAAACTTTTCCGTTAAGGAAAGATAATAATTATAATAACACCTTGTGTTTTACTTCCCAAAACCATGGTATGATTATGAGAGCCGCCGTATGTGGAGGGCTCCAGAACTTTCAAAACAGGGACAGAAGAACAGAACGGTGGCACGGGCCCGCACTCGGAACCTGAAGTTTATTTAAAAAAAAACAATACATAGATAACTTACTTTGACTTGGGCGAGTTGATACATAATTGGATAGGCTTGAGCACAATGTAGACGACGACAAATGGAGACACACAGAACATAGCCGAGCTCTGACTTACATCTGAGTTCATTTGCACTTGAACAAGCCTTTTTATGTGCCAAAACCTGCCTATATTGCCTATACACAGAAGAGCAAGAAAAAAAGACGATATAAATGGAACCCAAGATCTATAAGAAAAAAATTCAAATACTTACAGTGGGATCAAATATCAAAGATAATGCACACTTATATCACACAAGGCAAACTGAACTTAGAAATCAAGACGGTACATGATTTATACTATAAAAACGGCAAGTTCAAAAT
Organism: Rhipicephalus annulatus; assembly: GCA_013436015.1. NCBI lineage: Eukaryota > Metazoa > Arthropoda > Arachnida > Ixodida > Ixodidae > Rhipicephalus > Rhipicephalus annulatus. The sequence continues at coordinate 146,848 of WOVY01004450.1, forward strand.
AAAAGCTGACGAAGAGCAAAGCGTGAAATGTTTAACTTGTGCTGGTGATAAAGTGAGCGTCCAAAAGAAGATAAAAACACGGAAAGCGCGTGGGGACGCAGCAACAATACATCAGTGGTGTGTACCTCGGCAGTTGGAAATTACAGTAACCAGATTACGATGCAGAGTTCCGCACCTGAATTATTACCTACAGAAAGCTGGACTCACAGCATCTCCATTATTCTCTTTTGCAATGAATTAGAATCAATAAACCATTTCTTTTTATTCTGTCACCGATATTCTTATGAAAGGAAAAGATACCTGGTCGATCGAATTGAGAAGCTAGATTTAAAAATAAACGTGGCAGTAATTTTATCCTTCGGAGGGATTACATTAGTTTATAGCCACAGGGAGGTTTGGTTTGCTGTGTGTGCGTATACATAATGACAACAAAAAGATTACCTTATTAGTCTATTGTTATTATTATTTCGAGCTATGAGACTACCTAAATGCCTGACTGCTAGCTCGTGTAGCATCTTCACACATTTTTTACGATTCGTTTTTGCTTTATACTGAAATTCTTTTTAATGATTTTAAATGCATAACTAACTCAATTGATGATCCTGCCGCCCGGTTCTTGACCGATCCCCCTTTGTGGGCGAGTGACAGCAAAGCAAAAGAATCATCATCATCATCATCATCATCATCATCATCAACTGTGTGTCTCCATTTGTCTTTGTATAAACTGCGCTGAAGCCTATCCAATGGATAACTTACACATTAAGCATTTGGTCAAGCGTACGTCTCTCGCCTAAAAACCGAATTAATATCTGCGCTGGACAAAAAAAACTTTTAAAGACGCATGTGTCAAATTTAAAAAAAAGGGGGCGGGGGCGGGGATGAAAAAAACGATGCTTAGATAAAAAAGAAATTTAGGTGTAGTGTGTTAACTATAGATTGGAGTATTCCTTTTTTGTTAAAGAATCCTATGTAGGCATCGTGTCAAAACCACTCGGCAGTTAATCGAAGCTCTTTACATTCGGAAATACGGCGATCGATGTGTGAGTCAGCCATCCATTGCTTTAACAGAGAAGAAGCCCTCATATTTGCATGTCTTCACCGGTATCTATAGTTTTCTCTTTCTTCCCTTTCTATCTCTCTATCTATATTTCTCGATTAGTATTCTTACAGTCTCTTTCTCCCTCTATCTGTTCCTCTCATTCTGCCTTAATCTCCCCGTTTTCTATTTCTTAAATAATTACCATGCCAGTTATTCTGAAGTGGTTATTTTCCAGCGTTTTCCTCCTGTCCTGTTTCCGTCTTTGCTGCTACCCTTGAGGTGTTCTTAGCTGAATGTCCAATACCGGCTACACGTGAGTTGTAACTACTCTGAAACATCTCGGCTGAGCAGTTCGATACGGTGAAATTAAACTGTGGTTTTTCCAGCAGACTTTCTTTTATTTTCAAGGATGTTCATTATTTGCAGCTGTGATTGCTGGAACCGGAAAGTCTGAGCACAAATCCCCGAATGCGTCATGCTTGTTTGATGGGCAGGTAAATTATGTAGCCGACGTTTGAAATATGTATTGAATCCAGACGTTTTCTCCACAACACCACCTCCTCCTGGTGAGTAACTTTGCAATTTTTAAACTATAAGGCTCGTATTCGATTTTCCACTTAGGTTTTAAAACGGTTACACGTGCACAATAAAAGAAGGGGCGCCAATGTATGTAATTGGCCTACGTCAAAGTATAGTGAAGGATGAAGTTGCGCGATCCGGCGTGGCCGTAGCAACCGAGAAAAAGAATGCCTGATGTGTAGCATGATTAGTGGTGATGAAGCCGAAAGGGGGGCGATTGAGCCGGTTCGTTTTGGTTACATGACCGCATGTAGTTAGCAAATATTGAAGATTGAGGAGCGAGTAGATAACGTTATTTGCAAAGATGTTTCATCAGGCATAGTAAAGTTTGGCGATTATTAACACAAATTCAAACGAAATAGCATGGATAAAAAAGCTCCCTGTCTATGGAAACTCAACCTAGACAGAGCGATAGTGAGAGAGAATGAAAGACAAAGGAAAGACAGGAAGTTTAAGCAGGTCGTACCCGGTTTTTCATCCTACACGCCGGAAGGGGGAGGAAACAAAAAAGTGATGAAGAAAAGAGTAAAGGGAAAGAAAGTGATTCGCGAACATAGATATATCACCGTTCAGAGCGCGCACCCAGGCAGTCACAACCACCTACAACTTCGACATTACGTTGCGGACTGCTGAATAGAAATTTTCTGCCAGTTCCAAGCGGTAAGCTGTAGTGATGATGATGATGACGATGATGATTACTTTCGGTTCAGAAAGTCGATATTATTATCACTTCAAGCAATGTTCTCACCGTTCTCCTCCCTTTTTTATTTATTTCTTTATTCACTCCCCACTTTGGTCAGATGAGCTGCGTTACGACTGCGACGACTATACTACGCTGACGAAGACAGCATAGGTTAGGCTGAAACAGCTACGCTGTAAACAACTTCTAATCCACGGCTCGTACAGATATATACTCACCTCACCTGTCACGAACCCTCAGGAGCACGGATCTGACAAGACACGTGGCGCAAGTTCACAGTCTACAAGTCGCGGAGGGGTCCCGACGAACAACGTTGTAAACTGGCGCCCCCGACAATTAGGGCCCATTTTCCTGCCACTTCCCACCCGAACGTGATTGGCAGGCGCGAACTGCTCGCAGAACTCGCAGTAAGGAGTGGCCGCTGGATCGGGACGGGCAGAACCGGCGTGCATCGGTGGACGTGGAGCGGTTTGTACATTGCGCGTTGGGAGGGGCTGCCCATGTCAGATGTTGAGCGTGGTCGTTAGCGGGGCGGGTCTATCTTTCTCCGTCTCTTCCGGCATCCCATCGTGCGCTTCGCCGCTAATTGTATACTTCAGCCGCAAGGCGTTGGCAGTGCGGCCATACTTGTTTCAGCTCGCGCGTGGGCTTGCGATTATATATGCGTCAATCTACATATGCGCGATGCACGAAGCCATGCCGCGAACAAGCAAGCAGTCAAACTGGCAAATACAAAAAAGTGTCGGTATAGCCTGTGTGATGTTCTGCTGACAGCTGCAACATTATAAATTAATACTGTCGGAGCACAAATGTCTTGAGTGCAAGAAAGTTGACGCGACACTCGTATAATACGTGTAGCTAGCTACGTCAGAATGAAGGCCAGGATGGAGCCGACAGGTCCATGTGAAAAGACGCTTCCTGAGTCACAAATAATGACCATAGGCACCAGGATACATTCAGTTTGTCGTGACAGGAAAAAAATGCAGTTAGGGCACCCTGGCGTCGGCTAATTCAGTTAGTGTATGCCGAAGCTCCGTGACAGAGTCTGATCATAAGAGTGAGAGCCAGACAGAAGTAGCCATTGTGGGCAGTGCTCCGTGAAGAAGACCAACTGAACCATGCGCGCAAGTGTGCTTCCTTCCTTAAACTGCATACGCTACGAGCTGTTGTGCTCTTGAAGCGCGCGGCCTTCGCAGTTACGTCGCACCCATGTGTGGAGGCCGGATAGGGCGTCCAGATGCCACGATGTAAAATTCTGTTTGTGATAACGCGCGTTAATGGCATGTGTGGAAACGTGCCTGTATGGTGTGTGACACACCCTGGAGCTTGCTTTAGGTAAGAACCTCGCAGTTGTGTGCGAGTATTGAAGTCTGTAGATAGTCTAGCATCGTCCCTTGCAGCTTTGGTTTCTTGTGTATCCGTATAGCTCGCTGGTTACCATATTGTTTCGTAAATAAACCAGAAACGTTTCCTAAAAATACATTAAATGCAGATAGACGAGTCATCACGGTTACCTTGAAATCGGGTTTAGTTCCTGACTGGCCACCGCAGTCTTTCGCAGGGGACATCTCCTGCATCTATCCATTCATTCATACATCCATTCATTCATCGATCCATGGAGTGGAGAAAGAGCTTCCAGCCCGTACTTGTTTGAAAATAACACACCTCTAAAAATATTTAGCATTCTTTTTCTATGTTCACACACCGTAAATGTCAAGTCAAACATTACTATATGGCCACCTCTTTTGAAAACTCGTAATACAGTAAAACGTAGACATTGGCTGTGTATCAGACGAGCACTTAACCTATTCAACTTGTACGGGACGTTGACAACAATGTCATATATAGGTATGCAAGTTTAAACGCCATAATGTGCTGCTCTTGGTGCAAAAAGGCAGTCAATGCCGACACATATATGTGTCGAGCAGCTCAAAGGCATCTAGGACGAGTTTTAGATGCGCCCAAAAAATACTGTCTGGCTCATTCAAATCAAACCTTTTTTCTACAATCCTAAGCGAACAACAAAAACACTGTTCTCCTCAGGTTTAAGATGTAGAATTGACGCCGAGCTACAACTATCCATGCTCCGGCATGTAGTACACAAAATGACAGACCTAGTTTATTTCGCTGAGAATGGTGGTTGTTTTAAAAGCGTACATGCAATAACAGTGCTTAACGCTAAAGGTTGCATCTATGAGAATTGTGTGAGACCAGGGAGGTAAGAATGCTGCTCGCAATCTATGGAAACACCCAGTGCTCCCTGACAATAGAATAAACCCTTCAGAAAATTTAGTCTGGCAACATGGCTCTTCCGCCATATCTTGTTCGCTCGTGTGAGCTGGCGGGCGGTGCTTCCCAGCGACGCCGAATAGCGTTACCTGCAGCGCACACGGACACCACTTGAGTTCCTGCAGGACGTGTACTGCGTTTGTATGGCACGCCAATGAGCGTCGCTTGGGTAAAGACATGGCGGAAAAAATTGTGTTTTCGGTTACTTTCGATAGGTGGCGCTGAATTTTGGAAAGGGTCTATTGGGCAAGACAAATCAAAGTGGAACGATTCTGGGGCAAACCAAATAGATGCTTCGTCAACAGTTCGCGTCACCCACATCTTTTGGCTTTGTGGCTTTGAGACGTACACACAAAGCTACCGGAATCATCTTGAAGAAAACAGGGCGTGCGGGGAGCTCGCTTGAAAGCTACGCAACAAAGAGAAGGCGATGCGCCGGCGAGCCCTGACCGCAAGCCATTGGAAAGCTGAGCCTTTAGTTAGTGTCTCCACAACAAAAGACGGTACTTGCGTGTATCAAAATGTACCTCCGCTCTACTTTGCTGTTTTGCCTACGTACTGTCAACGTGAAGAAATCCGAACCTCGACGAGAATACAAGTAAAAGATGTGACAGACCATGAATTCCCCTTCTATGGCGAAGTAATCACACTTTGTCTTCTAGTGTATCGAGATGATTCTGTGAGCACGCCGGCATTTCTGCCCGCCCTTCTGAATACAATCGCGTATACGACTCGCGGAGGCCTGTTCCAGATGGGAAGCCAAGTGAGGCACCCGTTACCTTGCGTCATTGTTTCCAGTGCGTTTTTTTTTTCATACAGCGATGCCACTCAATCTTTCAAGAGCTGTCGCGCCTCTTTCACTTACCGAAATGCCCATACAAAACGTAGGCAACCATCTGTGTTTTGGGACGAGTTTTATACTGTACTATTTGGAGTCGTGCATAAGTACACATCTTATACACAGTATATATAGCTACAGTCGCAGAAAAGAAGTAAAAGATAAGAAAAAGAAACAAGACTGGCTTTGTTGCAGTCATTGACGAAAAATCCCAGCATATCCGCGGAGTGAATGATCTTGAGTGGAGCGAAGCGTCCATCCGTCCTTCCCAGTCCGCTCTGCCTGTCCGTCTATGTCCGTCTGTCTCTGTTTATATGTCCATCCGTCCATCTAACATTTTACTAACGAATATCAGAGCTTATCAAAAGCAGCATTAGGTGCAACTTAGGAACAAGTGCATTCAATAACTATTTCTTGAAGACGGGGCTCAGAAACACGCACAAAAGAAGGAAGTCAGGACATCACAAATTCCTGTCTTTTAGAATGAATACGCATCAATTAGCGAAGTCATATGTTTTTAAAAACTCTGATTCGCAGACAGATGCTAAATACATCTCTACCTTATCAATTGCGTGATTTGAAGTCGGGGAGAAGGGTAGCCGTAATGCGACGGGTGCGATCAAGCTCATGAACGTTGCAAAACAGTTTCAACAGGGTCAGTATACTCCGAGAGAGAAGGAGTGAGTGTCATGGGAAAAATATCAGGGAGGTAGATCAAACGCACGTCCGTTTGGATATGCTACACTCGGCAAATCGATAAAGGAAAATAAAAGGAAAGAGCAGCAGGAGTATGAAAAAATCAAGAGTAAGAGTCGTGCGATCACTCGGACGTTGTGCACGACGTTTACAAGCATCCGCAGTAATCTCTCGGTTGTCGACATTAAGTATGTCCACGTTTTTATCATTCTCTACGCCATGGACGCATACTGCCATTATCCAATAATATTGGCGTTCGAGTTTCTTGCCGTATTCACATTCTTCCAGCGGCTTGCGAAGCAGTATTTGAAGTATTTGTATCTCTAGCCGCAAAAAGTAGACCCATGTGAAAGTTGTTAGCGCTCTTTCGACTCCCTGTAGTCTATTGTCGTTTCTGCCACTGTGACGCGATCATTCATGATTACCAGGAGTACCCTAGTCTGCGTACAGGAAGCTGGCCGTTATCAAGGGTTTGTTCCTGTGCACTGGCCGCTTTCCTACAGTATAGTCACACGGGCAACGCCAGGACCGAATGGAGTGGTTATTTTAGCGTAATCACTTTCTCGTGAACAGTGCCCCACATGCAGACGCAGTACACGTTTCCTCGAAAAGAGCGCAAGATGAAACGCTAATAGACGTGCAGTGATCGTGGAACCATTGGCGCGGTCCCGTTTATTTTTGTTTCGTCCTCCGTACCGTGTCCTCTGTTCTGCGAAGGACAACGCGTTCAACGGACAAAGCGAATCCGTGCGCGAACAAGAATGGCGAGTAGTTAAGAGCAAGATGGGCGAAACCATTCATCCGTTCAAGTCCTCTCAATTTTTTCGTTGCGTTCGAAGCCAAACAGACCTTCTGCCGCTGTTCCAGCGAACTAAAAAGAACGTGAGGAAGAAAAGGAAGGGCGGAAGAAAGCGCACGTACTTTGTTTCTTGAAAAGGCCACGGCCCAGTGATGTGCGTGGCGCCATCACGCCAAAATAGACTGACGTAGTAGTCATTGGTGGGTTGTTTGCGGGATATTCGCATGTGAAACCGGGACATTTAGGATAAAAGATAAAATAGAATGAGCTCCTCGGTTAAGAAAGAGAAGCCGAGAGAAAAGGAAGGGGGAGAGGTGAGGCACACCTAGAGTGATAACGTCGAAGTGAGCATGGATTCGAGGGCTGAGAACAACACCTGTTCTAGCGGAAGACCGATGTCATCTTCTGTCACCGCAAGCGACACGTGGCGTGGCGCCGCTTTGTGATCACTGGCAATTACCGATACTGTGGCCGAAGTACGGTGGTCACTCAAACGCATTTTGACCCGAAGGTTCTCGTTATGAAAATTAATACATCTTAGCGCACGTGCTCATGTAAAGAAGTGTTACGTAACTGCAAGAAGGTGTACGAAAAAAAAATTGCCCGCAGCTTCCCTCGGGGGAACACTGAGGAGGATGCCGAGCATATAACTGGTTAACGGGGTGTTAAAGTGCGACTTACTTGGGTCGATGGCTAAATTGGTTAACGTGGTTGTGAAATGGGGTGTTAAATTGCGACTTACTTGGGTCGATGGCTAAATTGGTTAACGTGGTTGTAGGAGGGGGTGTTAAATGAGTGAACACGTACACACGTATGCGAAAGGACGGCGCTGGTCGAAGGGACGTCGATCATTGTGTTTGTGGATTCGTTGGAATTCATTTCACCGCGACCTTGGACGTCGACGCGCCGTACAAACCAACCGACGAGCGGCAACTGAGCGAGTGAGCGCCGACCTTGAGTATATATACAGCGCGACGGCGCATGCACTGTCAGCTGTTGAATGTTCTCGAAGGAGAAGCGCGCGCGCGGCACAGATGGCGACGGCGCGACGGCGCATGCGCTGTCAGCTGTCGAATGTTCTCGAAGGAGAAGCGCGCGCGGCACAGATGGTGGGCGACGGCGCGACGGCGCATGAGCGCGCGTCAGCTGTCGAATGTTCGAGAAGCGGTGCGGACGGCGCGGACGGCGCACTACAAGGCGCGAGTATAAGATGCTTCCGCATCTAAAAGGGCCGCGTATCTGCATGTTTCACTGCAAGTGGTGTCAAAATACGATAGTGCTGCGTCTGGATAGAGTGAACAAAACGTTTATTTGATGTTCTGCGCAAGAAAATCGGGAAATGGTATTCTGGAGGCGCCACGTTCGAGTGTTTCGATGCGTGCTGCGGAGGCGAACGAATGCATCACCCCGCCGCGGTGGTCTAGTGGCCAATGTACTCGGCTGCTAACCCGCAGGTCGCGGGTTCGTATCCCGGCTGCGGCGGCTGCATTTTCGGTGGAGGCGGAAATGTCTTAGGCCCGTGTACTCAGATATGGGTGCACGTTAAAGAACCCCAGGTGGTCCAAATTTCCGGAGCCCTCCACTACGGCGTCTCTCATAATCATAGGGTGGTTTTGGGATGTTAAACCCCACATATCAATCAATCAATCAACGAACGCATCGAGGCACGTCACACGTGACACATTGGCACTATTTGGCAGTTATCTTGGAGAACAAAGCGCGCGGCGTGCGCACCCGTCTAGGAGACCAAAAGATGTAGAACGCAAGGCGACGAGTAGGGGCCACCACCGTGTCATCTTAGCAAAGCGTTGCAAACACTTGCGTTTTCGTGCAAGCGTTGCATTGTCAGCGCAGCGTGATGAACGCTACGGTCCTTAGAATTACTTATGTATGCTTTGTTTAGCGTTAAGTGATACATGCAGAATATTGTCATGCTGTTATTGGGCCTAAGATATGCGCAATAATTGCTTTTTAATCGACAATCGCACAAGGATGAACCCTGAAGCTTGAGCAATATTGGTGGGCACAGCGGATGGGGTTGTACTTTGGCCGTTTCGGGTATTGTTTCGGCAGACAAATAAAGAAGTCCACAGACAGACAGACAGACAGACAGACAGACAGACAGACAGACAGACAGACAGACAGACAGACAGACAGACAGACAGACAGACAGAAGGACGGATGGACGGACAGACAGACAGACAGACAGACAGACGGACAGACAGACGGACAGATGGACAGATGGACGGACAGACAGACGGACAGATGGACAGACGGACAGACGGTCAGACAGACCAAAATATTTGCGTCGAAGGACCCCGAGAAAGACTATCGTCTTTAAAAACGAACTCGAAGAACGCTGAGCTTCGCCTTCAAGAGGGGAACGCAATTGCGTAATCGGGCCCCGTGCACATCGCTTCCTCAAGTGATAGCACGGCTTCGCTTCCCTGGCCATGTCTCAAATGCGCCGCAAGAAAACCAGCGTCTACGCGCGTAACACTGACCGTTTCAAACTACCCTAGAGTGTCTAAACTGCAAGTAGAGTTACGATGTACCCATTACATTACAATTCTCCCTTTTTTTGAATCAGTGTGGAGTCCACTACGCACCTGTAATGCAACACGTGAAACCACCGAGATGTTCACTATGTTGATGCCTTTGCTGGCAATAATGATTGCACATGTTAAAGCACTTTCTAATGAATTGGCCTTTAATTGACCCGCTCGTTGGGCAATTCACGTGTTTTGACACCTTGCGCGATTCTGCACACCGACCGCGAAATATTACGTGTGTGAAGTAAACACCTCCCAATTCATGACATTCATATAGAGTCCTTTTTTAGGGGTGAAGCTCCTTATAGCGGCACCCGTTCGTCCTTCGTAGTCGTGGTAGTGTGTAACCACTCTTACATTTTGACTTCCAAGGTGGTGCCGGTGAAGGATTTCTTCTGTGTGTTGTTGAACCATAAAAAATTCGCACCGTGCACATTATCTAAAAGCCGGATTCTCCTGTCTCTCATTCCCCCTTAGCACCCATTGGCATACACATTGAGCACTATCTGACAAGAAAAGGTTGCTACGTTATACTCGCTGGCCGTAACCTCCTTGGTTTCAGAAAGGTTTAGCGAGCGTTGGGCCACAGTGCCATGAATACAGTGAACTAGTATATACCATGAACTCGGGGTAGTTAAAGGTGGGAAGTAGACACGAAGCGCAAGCCGTAGGAAAGTGTGCATGTGCCAACTCTCGTTTAGTCCTTGGAATGTCCGCTGGATGGCGGTGCTTCTATATGGGGAATATATGATGGAAAGATGCGAGATGGTGGTACTTGGAGTGTTGAACAGATGGACGAACGGACGCACAGACAGATGCATATACGGACGCACGGATGGCTGCACGGACGGATGGACGCATGGACGGACGCAGGAGCGGGTGCATGGACGAACACAGGGACGGACGCACAGATGAACGTGCGGACGCACGAACAGACCCACGCACGGACGGGCGGATAGACGCATGGGCGGCCACGAATTGAATGGGCGGCTACACAGACGCACGCATGGACGGACAGAAGCAAGAACGATTGGACGGATGGATGCTTCGCCTCACTCTCTATCATTCTCTCCGTGGATATGCTGCCATTTTTTTCCTGAAGCAGTTTAAGCTATGTATTGGCTCTGTGGAAGAGCACCTAAAGAAAAAAAAAATGAGCACCTGCTTGCGACGAGATTCCAGATTGCGCTGTACAGTTTCACAACTATATAAATTATTACCTTAACAAAGCTCGACTCAAGGCGTCGCCGCTGTGCATTTTTTGCAACGGAATGTAAAAACTTGAACATTTCTTTTCAATCTGCCGTCGTTACTGTTATCAGATAAAATGATTTATAGAAGCGCCGTTGGAGAAGTTAGGAATGCAAGTAAACGTACCAGAACTTTTATCACTTGGTGGCACTTCATATGATTACTGCCACAGGAATATATGCTCCACTATGCTTGACTACATCACTGCAACTAGAAGATTACTGTGCTAGTGAATTCTAACCTTTTCAGATCTGTACTTGATAATTCGTAGGTATGTCTGTCAGGAACAACAGATGGTTTTACCGCTTGCTCAGCAACCATTTTTGTTTGTTCGCTGTTTGATCTCCGCATGAATTTTTCAGATTGGCTTTATTTAATTTCAGCTTCATTTAATTATCCTGCCGCCTGGTTCTTGGCCCATCCCCCTCAGTGGGTGAGCGCCATCTAGCTGAGGTCATCAGCATCAGAAGATTGTGACTAGTACCAAAGTTTTTTCGGAGTGGAGCTCCTTACAGGCTCTCACGATGTCCACTGAGGCCGTCGTAGTCTCCCGTCGGAGCCAAACACAGATGTCACGCATACCGCACATAGAGCGCTCATAGCGCGCATTTGGCTTCATAATTTACCATAATATATCTATCTGTCTGTCCATCCGTTCACGTGCCCTTCCGCTAAATTGATCATCTTCTGTTCTAGTCGGTGACATTAATGAAGAGTCGGGTTCTTAAAGCCTAGCTTCGCTCCACATCAGCACTCAATTCGTGGATTGGCTGAGATTTTTTTTTTTCATTGCTGGTACTACGCATTTTTTGTAGCTGACATCCTGCTAGCATCTATGTGGGAACCCAGTGGCTGACTCCAACCGTTAGGGTGCGGGCTCCAACCCCAGGGCAGGGTCGAAAAAAAATTACGTGTACTTATTTTCTTCATTGTCACTACTGTATTTCGAGATGAACGGAAAGAGATTTGTCGCTGTGTCGACACGAAATGGTTACACATGCGTTTACGAGTAACGCATGTGTAACGCATTGAGTAACGATATCATAGTGTATTTCGGAAGAACGGTAGCTATCTTTCGTGGTGATTGCGAGTTCAATCAGGAGAATGCGTTAAGAACAAAAAAAAGTTAAACGATGTGAAGTGTATAGTACTCGCCTGTGGAAGAGCAAGCCATGAGTTTAGAAAAAGTCCTTAACTATTTAAAGTACGAGGTATTCTACTATGGAAGTACATAAAGCTGTCCCGTGGGCCTTTCACTTGATAAGGCCGTGGCGACAAACATTGTATAAATATAGACAGCGTTCCACTCACACCCTGTAGAACGTACATGAGGTGTCTAAACACGATAACGTGCGGTTTTAGAAAAAAAATGTTAAACAGTTTAGAGTACGTGGCATGGGAGAGCTTCTATGGGAGAGCAGAAAGCCGTCCTAGACAACCATTAACTGTATTTTCTAAATCTCCCACGGAATTCCCGAAACAACAAGCAACACAGACCATGTAAGGAGTCACTAATGCACACATTTCAATGCAGTACAGTTGTACTCCAACCTAAAACATGGTGCAAACTTCTTGTAAGATATTTATTGACTCACTCGTACAGTAAACAACCATATTCCTAGTTCTGAAAGCAGTTACACGACAGTACTAACAATGCGAAGTACTTTAGTGCAAAAAGTTGCATAAGTCTTCTATTTCAATCCAAATGTGATTCCATAGACGCGAGTTTTTTCCTCTGGCATTTTATAGAACCTGTCCACACATGAAATCGAAGAAGGCAGAGCCGTCCTGATCCAGGAAGTACTAGTGAATGCGAAGCATTTCTTAGCGAATTTAGGCGATTTTGAGCGTATCTATCTATCTATCTATCTATCTATCTATCTATCTATCTATCTATCTATCTATCTATCTATCTATCTATCTATCTATCTATCTATCTATCTATCTATCTATCTATCTATCTTCTGTCTGTCTGTCTGTCTGTCTGTCTGTCTGTCTGTCTGTCTGTCTGTCTGTCTGTCTGTCTGTCTGTCTGTCTGTCTGTCTGTCTGTCTGTCTGTCTGTCTGTCTGTCTATCTATCTATCTATCTATCTATCTATCTATCTATCTATCTATCTATCTATCTATCTATCTATCTATCTATCTATCTATCTATCTATCTATCTATCTATCTATCCAGCCACTCACGTTTCAGGGCTCCCGTAGTCACCCCCTTAACTTGGCGTGAACCAAAATTATCATGGGATAGTACAGAACACGTACAAACATTGCGTCTTTGCGTTTCAAGATGACATCTTCCTTGCAACGTGAATTAAACCGAAAGGCACACTCTAAATGGCGAGAACAGCAGTTCAACTGATGTTGTCTTGAAATTATTGAATCAGAACATGAACGCCATTTGAGATTTATTTATTGTGCAACTTTTACAAATGCCATGAACAAGAGTTTGCTGTGCTTTTTGTACATGTGATTTCTCTCTGCGAATTCAAACTCGTAAGGTGCGTAAGCTGTGGCACGCAATGGTTCATTGTCAAGATAAGTATACAACAAATAACGCCATGGGCACACGCGATAACGTAGCCACGACCGAAACGTGGCGAAAACGGAATGCGAAGTGAGTGCATTCCACTAACCGGTCAGGCAGACAGGAAACAGAAATTCACTAGTGAAACCGACGCGCGCTACATCTATTGTTAACTGCAGCAAGCATAGCATGTTCAACTCTTGATGGCGCGGACCTCAGTTCAAGTGAGCCGCGGCTTAGAATCGGAGCGTTCGAGTTGAGGCTGCTTATGGCTGTGCAGCCGTCAGCAGCTTTAACACGAACGCTGCGCTGCGTTTACTTCTGTAGTTTGATTGACGCTGACACCACGTACATTTGGGTTCTGTTGCCAAAATGCTAACTATACGTGCCGACATACTATCCAAGTCTACTGAGGTATTATCTCGGCAAAAGCACAGCACTTCGTGGATGGATCAATCAAACTAGCCCTGGCCACGCATCCAAGTGTTAGCGTTAAAGGTGCTGACGACTGTACGTAAAAGTGTTCGTGTTAAAGGTGTTGACGGCCGTACGTAGGACGCAGTATAGGCCTTCAAATTCTACGACATCACCGTGTTTCGAGCGTCCGCTGAACATGACTGCATCGACGAGAAGCGTATCATTCGATTGTTCGAAAATTTTGTGAAAAACGACAAATGAATTGCAAAACGACGTAAAGTGAAAGAAAAGTTCCATCGTATCCCGCAATGCAGAACTGAACACGAGCCTTGATTCACGGTATTGCTATAATACTCATTTTTTTCGCGCACAAAAAAAACACGGATAACTAGTAGTAATATCCGGAGTTTGACGTCCCAAAACCACGATATGATAACCAGGGACGCCGTCGTGGAGTTCTTCCAGAAATTTCGACTCCCTCTAGTTCTTTATTGTGCACTTAAATCTAAGTACACCGGCCTCAAACATTTTCGTCTTCATCAAAAACTTAGCCGCTGTCGCCGCGATTCGATCCCGTGACCATCGTGCTAGCAGTCGGACGTCACTACCATTAGACGACTGCAGCGAGGCTGAAACGCGCTCTAAGATCTGACATCGACAGGCTCGATGCGCTTGTCACTTCTTTCTCTGGGTATTCTTTTTCTCATGTTCGAAAGCATTACCACGGCCGCTCAGTATGACGCCCAAAACTATACAGTAGTATAAGCAAGTTAATATATACAATGAAAGCAACAAATCAGGAAGTGCTTCACGCGTACCAGTCCTGTCGGGTTCGAATGTTTTCAGGTAGCCTGTCAGTCTGTCAAAAGTCTTTTCTTAAATGGACCGCAGGATTTCGAGCATGCCGTTTTTCTTCTGACATCGTGACAGCTCTCAGTTTTACTGACGTCTTGGTGTTCTGGAAGCTGTTATTTCAAGCAACACACGCTCAGAAGCACCTTCTCCATTCCCATCTTCTGTGCATCTTAAGGCGTGATATTGTTCTTTCTTTTGTTTAGGCTACTTCCGAACACGTTTCAGGAGTTGGCGAACGCCCGCAGACCTGGACACTTAAATGGAAGTCGACATGCCTTTCTGCCTCTTTGGTATTTGTTTCTTATCTTGACCCCTAGCCGACTTATCATTTTCGGAAACGCCGTGAACCCGGATCTTGCAATAATAAAACTATTGTAGGTGAAAGATCTGAGTAAGCACATATAAAGCACTAGAAACGGCGTTGATCTGAAAGATAACAGCGAAAGCGAGTGTTTACTGGTGGCTCGTGCTGTAGATGGATATGCTGGGATACCTTTTTTTTATAATTATTACAAAGCGAAGGGCGTTCAATGATCACCCTAAAGAAAAGCCATACGCTCGCTTCTACACAAATCTCTCGGCATCGACATTGGTACGACATCAAATTCATCATTTTAACGTACGACCATTGTCCAAGAATATTGGCATCCGAGTTTCTTGCCCGTACATCCTTCCATTTGTTAACGAAGCAACACTTGCAGCATTTGTATCTGTAGCCACAAGCAGTGGACCCGTGTGAAAGATGTTATGTTCCTTGCGACTCCCTATAGTCTATTCTCCTCATTTCTACCGATGTGAGTAGATCCTTCATGATCACCGGGAGTAGCATAGTTTGCCTACAGGAAGCTGGTCGTTTGTAAGGGTTTGTTCCCATGAATTGGTAGTTTGCCTTTAGTATAGTCACACGGGCAACGTCAGGGCCGAATGGAGTTGTCGTTATAAACGTAATCGCTTTTTCGTGAATAGCGCCCCAGACGCAGACGCATGTACTCATTTTCTGGAAAATAGTGCGTCACAAAAAACTTATATATGTGTAAGGATCGTGAAACAATTGTCGGCGTCCCGTTTATATTTGTTTCATCCTCTGTATGGCCTCCTCGCTTCCGCAGTCTACTCTTAGCGAAGGAGAGCGTGTTCTACGGGAGAAGCGAGCCCGTGCTGGCGAGCAGTTAGGGGCAAGATGGGCGAAACCATTCATACGTTTAAACGCGGAAGTGCTCTCGATCTTCCGTTGTGTTTGAAGCTAAACAACAATTTCTACCGCTATTCCAGAGAACTGAAAACAGCATGAGGAAGAAAAAGAAGGCAGGGCAGAAGGAAGCAAACGTACTTTGTTTCTTGAAAAGGCCACCGCCCATTCATGCGCGTGGCGCTGTCACGCCAAAATAGACTGATGCATTTGTCAGTGGCGGGTTGTTTGCGAGATAGCAGCTCTATGTGGGAGCGTGACAATGTATGAGGAGAGAGAAGAAAATGAGGTCGACAGTTAAGAGAGAGAAGCCCAGAGAGGGGAAAAAAAGGGGGGGGGGGGGGCGGAGTGACTTACAGCTAGAGGGATAACGTCGAAAAGACCATGGCTTTGAAAGCTGAAAACAACACATATTATAGCGTGATACGGATGCGAACTTGCGTCAGTGCAATCGACACGTAGTGTGGTGTCGCTTTCTGATCACTGGCAATCACCGCTGTGGGTGAAGTTCAGCGGTCACTCAAACGCATATCGATCCCAAGGTTTTCGTTTCGCAAATTAATACTCCTCAGTGCTCTTCCTCATGTAATGTAGTGGTATGTAACTGGAAGCAGCTCTAAGAAACGAAAAAAACTTGGAGGACCCTAAGCTTTAGCTTCAAGAGTGGAACGCGGTAGCGTAACCGGTCCCGATGCACATCGGCTTCTCAATGGATAGCATACATACATTATGGTTCTTACAACCTAGCTTCACTCCATCCCCAGCCTTCCCTTAGTAAATCGTCTGTCGATTTTTCTCCTCATTGCTGGTATGATGCGTTCATGTATTTCACATTCTGCTAACATGAGGTTGGAACCCAGTGGCTGACACTTGTCGACGAAGCGTGGGTTGCGATCCCAGCGTCGGGTATAAAAAAAAGATGTTTACACGTATATATATCTTCACTGGAGACAGTGTCTTACGAGATGGACGGAAACAGATTTCTCGCTCTGTCGTACGTGAAATGGTTATATACGCGTTAACGAGTTAAAGTGTGATAGTCTACTTCGGGAGAACAGTGTAGAGGAATTCTAAAGCTGTCCATCGCTCATATTGCGAGTTAAATCAGCAGAATGTGTTTAGGAAAAGTGTTCAAGTGAATGGAATACTTGGTACTGAACTATTGAAGAGCAATTTATTATCTATTTGTGTGTTCAGAGAAAGTGATTAACAATTCAGAGTACAAGGTAAATACTATGGGAGAGCATAAAGCCGTCCCGTAAGCCTCAAACTAAAGCCACGCCACGACGATCATGTCTAACTGCACATGTGTGAAGCCAATGATACACAAATATCAAAGTAGCCTTGTTTCACTCGCACCTAAAACGTGGCACGAGCTTCTTCTATGATAGTTAATGATTCACTCCTTACAGTAAGCCCTCAAATTCGTTTATCTCAAACCAGTTATACAACAGTACTCACAAGACAGCGTACTTTAATGCAAAATGTTGCTGCCAGACGTGCAGTGTTTGATTTCAACCCAAATGTCATGATTTGATAGACGCGAGTTCCATTAACCGCGATATTGTAGTACGTTCCTCAGATAAAGACCGAAGAAGGCAAAGTGGTCCCGATCCAGGAAATACTATTCAAACTAGGCATGAAGGAAATACTATTCAAGCTAAGCTTGAAAGAAATAAGGGTACATTTAAGGGTTCGTTTTCTTTGTTAAGGGTTCGTTTCTTTGTTTTTTTGTCGTTTTCTTTGTTAATGAGATAAAAGAGACAATCATGCCAAGAAAAGTATGGGAGATGTTATTAGAAGTTATTGTAACGTGTATTTGAAGAACGAAAAGTGGACGAAAAAATCACTTGCTGTGGCCAGGGACCGAACTTGCAACCTTCGAATAACGCTTGTTTTGACTGACTTGCGAAGCTGGTAATGGTGCAGTTTGCAAAAACCCTTCTCACTGACAGTTGACGCTGGCCAGAGAAATAAGTGAGACGCTGTTGAATTTCCTTTCGTAGCCTAAAACACCTTAGCTTGGTTTTTTTTTATATTTTACTTTGATTGAGTGAATTTTTTTCGATTTTTTGCTCATGAACCACACTGATGTGTCAAAGGACTGAAAGCTGGGCCAGTTGGTGATACTACTTGAACATATTTTGACACAGCACAGGAATGCGCGGACACAAGGAAACAAGAGTTTTTGTAACCATGCAAGTATTTCTGTGATCCGTTTTCTGGAGAATCGTTCCTTTTACCTAAACTCTACATTTGTCCAATGTGAAGGTAGCCTTTACTTACAACATTCTGGTGTTTGCATAGACTCGCAGGTTGCTCCTGTGCTGAGCAAAATTTTTCTAGGAAGGGTTGATAGGTCTGTTCAAGAGTGTCTTAAGGGCCTAGCGTCTAAGATAATTAGGTATGTAGATGATTTCCTAGTTTTTCTTCAGGCATCTCGTTTCGAACTAACAGTAAATGACATTATCCATGTTGAAAAAAAAAATGGCAGCATATCCACGGAGTGAATGAAGGAGAGTGGGGCGAAGCATTCGTCCGTCCATGCGTCCGTCTGTGTGACCGTCCATGCGTCTGTTTGTGCGCCCGTCCCTGCGTTCTTTCGTGCATCCGCCCCTGCGTCCGTTCATGCGTCCATCCATGCATCTGTTTGTGTGTCCGTTCGTTCATCTATTCAACACTCCAAGTCCCACCATCTCGCATCTTTTTATCATATATTCCCCATATAGAAGCACCGCCATTCAGCGGACATTCCAAGGACTAAACGAGAGGTGGCACACGCACACTTTCTTACGGCCTGCGCTTTGGGTCCACTTCCCACCTTCAACCACCTCGAGTTCATGGTATATTCTAGTTCACTGTATTCATGGCACTGCGACCAAACGCTCGCTAAACCTTTCGAAAACCAAGGAGGTTACGCCCAGCGAGTATAACGTAGCAACTTTTCACTGTCAGATAGGGCTCAATTTACATGCCAATGGCTGCTAATGAGAAATGAGAGACAGGAGAATTCGGCTTTTACTTTCTTACGGCTTGCGCTTCGTATCTGCTTCTCATTTTTAACCACCTTGAGTTCATTCATGGTATATACAAGTTCATTGTATTCATGGCACTGCGGCTCAACGCTCGCTAAACCTTTCTAAAGCTAAGGAGGTTACACCCAGCGAGTATAATGTAGCATCCCTTTCTTGTCCGATAGTGCTCAATGTACATGCCAATGGCTGCTAATGGGGATCGCAGCGTGCGCGTTGACTAAAAGCCGAATGCTCATGTCTCTCATTCCCCATTAGCAGCTATTGGCATGTACATTGAGCACTATTTTTTATTGTTAAACAACGCACAGAAGAAATCTCTCACTGGCACCACCTTGGAGGTCAAGTGTTATACCTATTTCGGGTATGTGCCACTGGTGGTTACATACGAGGGACGCCCAAGCCACGCCATAAGGAGCTTCGCAGAGCTCTGCTTCGTCCACCAGGCTCGCCTGCCCACTCGCTGAACTCTATCACCCCAGCTGCTGCGGGTACGCGCGACTTTCAGGAATTCACTCAACACTTTGAGTCAATAGCTAAATCTGGTGCTAATGTCTGTTACCCAGGATCCGTTTCTTCGCATCCTCTACTAACAGATTTACCTCATGATTCCAACATGTCAAATGACGTCCTCCTATCACCGCCATTCGATGACGAAATCAAAGGCGCATTAGACGCAATGAAAAAGGGATCGGCCCCAGGGCCTGACGGACTCCCTGCAGAGTTTTATGTACAGTTTTGGCCTATCATTGGTCCAACTATGTCACGCGTCATTCGCAAGTGTTTCCAAGATATTACACTTCCAACTTCTTTCCACAAAGGCCGTATAACACTAGTTCCCAAGAAAGACCCAATGTCTATACGCGACCAGAAGATTGGCGCGCTATTACCCTGCTCAATGTAGATTACAAGCTCTTGGCTAACATTTTGGTGCGCCGAATCAGTCCATTTCTTGCAATATTAACCGCTCCTCACCAGGTCTGTTCTGTTCCGGGCCGAGAAATACACACCCATACGTGGTTAACGCGTGACATCATTCAATACACCATTAGCCGATGTGCGCAAGGACTGTTGGTTTCATTAGATCAAGAGAAAGCTTTCGATTTCATAGAACATGGCTACATACTAAATGTTTTACATGCATACGGATTCCCGGATAAGTTCATTGACCTTATCAACGCGATGTACACTAATTTAGAAAGTACCTTTTACTTAGATTCCCGTGAGAGTCACGCATTTAGAGTCACGCGTGGGGTCCGTCAAGGGTGTCCCCTCTCCCCAGTGTTATTTACCCTTGCATTAGAGCCCTTCTTAAGGGCCGTTGAACATCACCCGCAGATTCGTGGCTTACCTCTACCCGGTAACACTCAAGTAAAAGTCGCTGCATATGCAGATGATATCACTCTATATGTACATAATGAACAGTCGCTGCAGCATGCTGTTGATACATTTCATGATTTCGGTATTATCTCCGGTGCAAGGTTAAACTTTTCTAAAAGCCAGTATTTTTTCATTGGCAACCCCAGCGGTCGTATCAACATCACGTCGCCTTTACAGTGGTCTCCTGAGATTTCAATACTCGGAGTTACTTTCACTGTATTTGGTATACAGGATAGCATCTGGTCATCCGTTGTACAAACTCTTCTAAATGATATCAAAGCAGCTAGGTACTTCGAATTCCCCCTCTTGGAACGCCGATACTTACCTCAAACGGTGTACCTAGGAAAATTTTGGTACCTTTGCCATTCTGTTAAACCACCGCTCCACGTCTGCAGGAAAGTGCAAAGCTGCGTCAGTTCATTTTTTTGGTCTGGTGGCACAGAATTGTTATCGCGTCCAGCGTTAGCTCAACAGCGAGATCAAGGCGGTTTTGCATTCCCCGACGTTTCCGTCATGGCTTCTACATTGTGCCTCCGCACTCTATTGCGAATACTAAGCAATGATGACATGCCCGCTCAGACACTGGCTCGTTACCATCTGGGGCCATCACTACGTATCTTCTTGCCGGATAGCCAAATAAACAAAGGTCCCCAATCAACTGAATTACCATCTTTGTATCGAGCCCTTCTGGCATTTCACCGACGTTTGGAAGCTACGTGCCCAGAGATAGAGGTGGCCGATTCTAAGGTGGTGGACACAATGGCCGCCCTTCTACGGCCCTTGGTGCCCCAGCATCGTCAATCTGTATTGAACCGCGCTTGGAAACCAATAACTGCCGCAAAGTTGCCAGGGCATCTCAGAGACTTTGTCTGGAGGTTGGGCTGGGGCTTGCTCCCCACGCGAGATCGGTTGCAGCGATGGCAGGTGGTTCGCACTTCCACTTGCCCCAACTGCGTCATGGTAGAGACCAATCGACATGCGACGTTTGAATGTGTGGTTTCCCGCCTTTTTTGGCGTGCGGTTAATGCTGGTTTTCGGGGACATGGTGTGCGAACTTTCGTGTCCAACGGCCGATTTCCGCGTAGCCGCTTCTCCGCTCTCTTAATAGTTGCAGGGCTGTTCAGCCTTTGGAGAAACCAATGTGAGGCCGTAGCTGCCAATTGCCGCCGGCGTGCCTTGTGGCCGATACTGGGGAGAATGAGACGAGAGATCCTCGCGTTCCTCTCCGAAGAGCTTTTCTTTCTCGGGGAGCAAGAGTTTCTGCGGCATTGGTCGTGCCCTTTCGTCAAGGTGGAACACGAAAGGATACAACTCATTTTTCGACCGACTTGGTGCTAAGCAGCGCCCGTTGAGTTGTTATATATGATTTCATTTGTTACAAATTGTGTTTCATTTGGATCTATTGTATCGTTATATCACATTGAATTTTTGTGTACATGTATGCTAACATAATCATGTATATTAGAGCAAATGTCTTCACTGTAACGTAGTGATGTTAGTCGTGAAATATAGATGTGCAGATGTGTATGTGCCCTGTTACTGGAATGGTATGAAGCCTTTGTGTTCTGTACATGCTGTAAATAAACTTTTTCTAAACAAAGAGCTACGCTCCTAAAAAAATGTGGTCTGGGCTTGAAATTCAACATGAGTTTTTTACTAAACATTCACCCAGTGTTTTTAGATATACAATTAGAAGTAGAAAATGATCTTGCGTGTTAGAAGTATAACCCTCGTTCAACTAAACAACTGCTGAATTTTAATTCAGGCCATTGAAATGTTATTAGGAATAATATTGCTTCCTCATGTTTGCGTGTGGCAGTGCCCACGTCTTGCTCTCATCAGATGGGCACTAGCGTCCCTCATGATCATATGGTGGTTTTGGGACGTTAAACCCCACATATAAATCTATCGGATGGGCACTAGTTTCTCAGAACAAGTGACGAGGCTAACAGACGCAGGTTTTTCGGATGCTGGCATCGGGCAAACTGTTCGCAAGTTGACTGAGTTAAGAACGCAGACAGAATCACCACTCATCAAGATGCAAAGCGGAGGATATGTTCAGCAGTACTTCCGTACATACACAGACTATGCCACGATTTGAAGAATGTTCCCAGCCGGTTTGGTATAAGCCTACTTTTTTTCTTTGCCGAATACGTTGAACATGGCTTCTGGGATGATTGAACGGGAACTTAAGAAGTGCGTGTCTGGAAGGAAGGAAGGAAGGAAGCAATAAAAAGGAGAAGGCAGGGAGGTTAACCAGAAAGACGTCCGTTTGGCTACCCTACACTGGGGGATTAGGGAAGATGACAAGAAAGAGAGAAGAGAGGGAAAGAAAAAGAAAAAAACAAAGAAGGATGTGGGGTCAAACACGTGACTCCTTTTGTACAATGCAGAAAGGGTATTGTGCATCTTTTGCCATTTTCCTGTGGTCGTGTTTACATAGGTCAAACAAGTAGGTGCATTAACACTGGGTTGTTGGAGCACAGACATTCTTTGCAAGGAAATGTATACTCACGTGTATCCGAACATGTTGCGCAGTGCCATAGCGCACCCATTTTTCATGAAGCAAGAGGTCTAGCGACACACAGATATCAAACCACGTGAGAAATCATTCAAGCATATAATAAAAAATTGGCTGCATATCAACGGAGTGAATGATGGAGAGTGGGGCGAAGCATTCGTCCGTCCATTCGTTCTTGCTTCTGTCCGACTATGCGTCCGTCTGTGTGACGGTTCATGCGTCCATCCGCGCGTCCGTGCGTCTGTTCGTGCGTCCGTCTCTGCGTTCGTCCATGCATGCGCCCCTGCGTCTGTTCATGCGTCCATCCATGCATCTGTCTGTGCGTCCGTTCATCCATCTATTTAACACTCAAGTACTACCATCTCGCATCTTTTCATCATATATTCCTCATATAGAAGCATGGCCATCCAGCAGACATTCCAAGGACTGAACGAGAGGAGGCACACGCACACTTTCTTGCGGCTTGAGCGTCGTGCCTACTTCCCACCTCTAACCACCTCGAGTTCATGGTATATACTAGTTCGCTGTATTCATAGCACTGCGACCCAACGCTCGCTAAACGTTTCTAAAACTCAGGAGGTTACACCCAGCGAGTATAACGTAGCAACCCTTTCTTGTCTTCTGTGCGTTGTTGAAAAATAAAAAAATTACTGCGTGCGCGTTAACTAAAAGCCGAATTATTCTATCTCTCATTCCTCTTAGCAGCCATTGTCATGTACATTGAGCACTATCTTTTATTTTTCAACAACGAACACAAGAAATCTCTCACCAGCACCACCTTGGAGGTGAAAATGTTATACTTGTTACACACTACTACGGCTACGAGGGACGATCGGGTGCCGCTATAGGGAGCTTCGCCCCTAAAAGAACCTGAAATGAAAAAGAGTACCTATTTAGGAATATAGGCTGTTTTCTGATGACAGTACGGATAGGTATAAAAATTGGGCTCCTATTTGCGAAAATTTGTTACGCTGCAACACATGGTCGACCAGCTCTGATTTTCATAACGTAATTAGCGAAACTAGTTGGAAAGTGGTTGAGAACGCTTTCGAACAAGCATCTGCGTCAACCATGCTGAAGCTTTCTGAATTTCATTCTCATTTCACCACATCCTTCCGTGAGGTTCTTACCAAACGAAACAAAAAATGCTCTGCAAAAACTTCTTAGATGCGGAGCATCTAATACTCGAGGCTTGTAGTGCGGCGCCGTCCGCAAGCTTCCTCCTCCTTCTTCCACCATCTGTGCATCCCTTCCTCCTCTACACACCGCGCGCGCTTCACTCCTCCACCATCTGTGCACCCTTCCTCCTCTACACACCGCGTGCGCTTCTCCTCTTCACGAACATTCGCTAGCTGTATAATGTAGCGCGCATGTGCCGTCACGCTTCGAGAACATCGGCAGCTGACGCGCGCGCATGCGCCGTTGCGCTTGTCCCCCTTCTCGAACATTCGACAGCTGACGCGCGCATGCACCGTCACCCACCATCTGTGCCGCGCGCGCTTCTCCCCTTCGAGAACATTCTACAATTCTCCTGATTCTCCAGTGGACGCGCATGCGCCGTCGCGCTTCGAGAACATTCAACAGCTGACAGTGCATGTGCCGTCGCGCTTTATATATACTCAAGGTCGGCGCTCGCTCGCTCAGTTGCCGCTCGTCGGTTGGTTTGTACGGCGCGTCGACGTCCAAGGTCGCGGTGAAATGAATTCCAACGAATCCACAAACACAATGATCAACGTCCCTTCGACCAGCGCCGCCCTTTCACATACGTGTGTACGTGTTCACTCATTTAACACTTCCTCCTACAACCACGTTAACCAATTTAGCCATCAACCCAAGTAAGTCGCAATTTAACACCCCATTCACAACCACGTTAACCAATTTAGCCATCGACCCAAGTAAGTCGCACTTTAACACCCCGTTAACCAGTGATATGCTCCGCATCCTCCTCAGTGTTCCCCCGAGGGAAGCTGCGGGCAATTTTTTTTTCTGGGCGACCTAACGCCTAAGTTCGCTAGGCATGTTATTTGTGGCGCAAAGTTTGAAACACGAAGATTGAAAAGGCCGAAATACAAATGAAAGAGAGAGAGAGAGAATTATTTTAATGGGAAGCTGGAGAGGTTTCGCATTAAAATAATTAAATATGTCTTTCTTCGTTTCCCATCTTCAGGTTACATATTGATAACAGTCATATCTGGGGTTTCACGTCCCAAACAAGCTGTATGATTATGAGAGACGCCGTAGTGGATCGAGAGCTCCGGAATGCTTCATGATGTGGTGTTCTCTACGTGCACTAACAACGCACAGTGCACAGGCCTCAGCCATTTCGCCTCCATCCAAATGCGACCACCATGACCGCCATGAACCGGTGACCTTCTGGTCAGCAGCCGACCATGGTGTTCATGTCACAAGGTTTGCGCCACAAATAACATGTTTTGTGAGCACTTTGAAAGTACTTAACGATATAGTGGAGAACAGAAATAAAAAAAAGGGTTTTGTATTATTGCCACGTCGTCCGGAGCCTTACAGTAGACTGCTCTGTAAACAGACATTTCGAACATCCGCTCAACTTGAATGCACCGACGAGAAGAGTATCACTCGATTTCTCGAAAAGTGCGTGAAACATCACAAACGAATGGCAAAACGATGCAAAGAGAGGGAAAAAATTTGTCGTTCCACTAACACGGGACTAAACGCGAGCCTTAATGCTAGTATTGTTGTCAGACTATTTTTGTGTGCACAAAAAAAAAACACGAACAGGTAATAATAATATCTCGGGTTCAACGTCCCAAAACCCCGATATGATTACGACGGACGCCGTAGTGGAACTCCTCGGAAATTTCGGCCCCTGGAGGTTATTTAACGTGGGCATGAATCTCACTACACGGACCTCAAACATTTTCGCCTTCATCGAAAATCAAGCCGCCACCGCCGCGTTGATTCGATCCCGCGACCATTTGGGTAGCAGTCGGCCCCTATAGACCACCGCGGTGCGGCTAGCACGCGCGCAGGAGAAGATGCGACACACACAGGCGCTATGCGCTTGTCACGTCTTTCCCCGTGTATTTTTTTTTTCCTTTGCTAAAGCACTACCACGGTCGCTCAGTGTGACACCCAAAACCCTATAATACCAGCAAGTTAATATACATAAGCAACAAATCAGGAAGTTCTTCGCGTATAGTGGTCCTGTGGGGTTCTAATGTTTCGAAGTAGCCTGTCAAGTGTGTCAAAACTCTTCCCTTAAATGAACACAGCGGCTCTCGTCCTTTTCGTTTTCTTCTGACGTTGTGACAGCCCTAAGTTGTATGGGCTTCTCGGTGCTCTTGAAGCCGTTATTTCAAGCCACACGCGTTCAGAAGCCCGTTCTTCGTTCCTGTTTTCTGTGCATTTTACGGCGTAATCTTGCCATTTCTTTTGTTAAGGCTGATTCCGAACACGTTTGACGAGCCCACGAACGTCCGCAGACATGAACACCCAAATCGCGGTCGACACGCCTTTCGGCCGCTCTCGTTGATCGTGCCACGGGCTTCGTTCTTATTCTGACCCTTGACTTCAGATTTTCAAAACGACGTGAACCCGGATATGGCACGAATAAAAGCATTGCAGACGAAATAGCTCAGTAAGCACATCGGAAGCGCCAGAAAAAGCGTTTATAGGATTGATGACAGCAAAAGCGAACTTTTCCTGGTGGTTCGTGTTAATAATGAATATCCTCGGATACGTTTTTTATTATTTTTACAAAGTGAAGGACGTTCGATGATCATCATAAAGAGAAGAAATACGCTCGCTTCCAGCACTATCACCCGCCCATTTTAAACACACCCATCTCTCTACATTTGGCTGGGAGTTGATTTCACGAAAGCATATACATCGTTAATCGGCATGACTGGCTGTGCGGGATGCGATGTTTGCGGCACCAATGAAAATAACGAACACATACTGCGCCTCTGTCCTTGATTTGCCTCAGGGAGACAAGTACTTCTAGACGCATTGCGCCGACTGTATGAACGGCCACTTTTGTGCAGGTGCTACTACAGCACCTTTCATTTCTCTCTACAGCCCTCAAGGCAGTGAAAGCCCTCTAGTGCTTTTCGAGGACGACGGGCGTGTGTGACCGCTTTTGACTAGCGGTGAAATGCTAGACACTTCAATGAATTTACCCACAGTTTCCCCTTTAATTGTGGACCATTTATTAGTGGCACTATAGGTGTTCTGTGGTGGCACGATGCCGCGCTTCCGCGTCGGCGTTGGTGCCCTCCACAACCGCACTGTGCATGCTCGTGTCTTGCGTCTCATGCCTGCCCAGAAAGACACCAGCAAAACTGTCGCTCTCCTCCCCGTCTCTCACTTCGCAAGGCTGACGCAGGCAGCGTCGGCTAGTAAAAACTGAATGCTCGTGCAGCACAACCTTTCGCTGGTTACCCCGTATGCGTGGTCACCAGATCGCGCGTTCTGAAATGAGCCAGGGGTTTCTTTGCTTGGCTTTCGTATGACGTTGACGGCAACGCTCCTCCTTCATTCATTGCCTATATTAAGAACGAAATAACAACTAAGCAACTAAAAGTAGTAACGAGCTACACAACAGCACTGAACTCAAAATTCACTGCGCTGAACTCGAAATTTACGTTTTTGTGTAACAGTTTTTGCACATCTAAAGCCCTACGGAACCAATGTCACGTGCGTAGTCGCACAAGAGGCCTAACTGCCCTCAGAACCAGGACAGAGATAAGAGCATTGGGACACTGACAACCGTCACTAAGCAGGAAAGTCATGCGGCTTATCGTGTAACATGATACGTTCACTGGTTCACGTGTTGACTAATTTTTGTACTTGAATGATATTTTAGTTTCATGGAACATACGATAACAGCCACAGTTACGGGAATGCGCTACGGGATGTGAATGGGCTGAAGCTTTCAAGGAAGTGTCATGTTCCATAACGCATTCGTTTACACTCCTACGAGATTGACCAACGTAAACCTTGCAGCAAGAAATTGGAATAATAAAGCTGACTTAAAAAACACATTACACATGCTCATTGGGTTTGGATGTTTCACAGGACTAACACTTAACTCCTGTTTATTTACCATTGGCACAAGCGTGTCAGTCTGTTCCTCACTGTAAACTTCACATCCATGCTACCTCACTAAGCAACGACGGAATTATTCAACCGCACAGTTATTCTTTAATTTAGTAATTCCGTCACCACACCTACCAGTCATTTCACTCGAAATGACAAGCGTGTAATCCCTGTGCCACGTAAGGTAATCTACGAGCCAGGTGTATTAACTGCTCCTCGCACCCTTTGTCGGAACGAAGAATTCTGGTATACTGGCCGAGTCCATCTTCAATCCAGAAGGCTTTGAAACCATAATTACCTTTTTAGAATTTAGGCAGTGTCGTATTCTCTTTTCATTTTCTAACCCTTGTTCTCTTTCTTGTTTTGTAGCATCTCTCTTTTATAAACTTTTACTCCACTTCCCCCCTTCCACAGCCCATGGTAGTCAACCAGTCTAAAAACTGCCTAACCTCTCTATCCTTACGCTGGTTCCTTCCTTCCTCATGTCAGTGAGCGTTTCTTTGCTAGAATCGAATATGCGTTCGATTCGTTTATGTGTTCTGATAAGTTAGAGAAACAAGAACACTTTGCAACAGCACGTTTAACTACTATCGCTGCTGTCCTAATTTGTTGTTCATGAAATGGTGGTATGCTGTAAGCCACTGGCTCTCATAATCGGTGGCATTGGTTGAGAGAGAGAGAGACAAACAATATTTGTTCATTACGCACAGCATTGCAAATGGTCGGGTCCCTTATTCCAGAGCTCGGCTGGATCCTGCCATCATCTGTGGCAGTTGGACCAGCCTAAGCTGATTGTGAGATGTGAAAAAATGTCGCTCGTTTTGACAGTTCACTTAGTGATGCCAGAAGGACACGACTAGAAGAAGGTGCGTAGTCATCATCAACATCGTCATTGCTGTCATGAATCAGGCTCAGGAAAAAAAGCATCGATCAACCTGGGTTACCACGGGCGAAGATCCATCCACTTTCGTGGAACCCTGTTCCGATCCGACTTCGTGGCCCCTAGCGCGCCCAGAGGACTAGACGGTTCGAAATGTTCCCGGAGCGGGTGTGCAGGGCGCTCCCAGCGATAAGTGCCCCGCATTATGGCTCGACGACCGAGTGTCGGGTTCTGCACGAAACCCTCCCAAACATTTGTTTGCCTCGAGTACGTTCGGCAGTGGGTTTTGCCGGACCGAAAGTATCGAAGCAGCAAACGCGGTACTCTCGACTGCTGGGTACCGATATGGTGCTCATTCTACGCTTAAAGGGAGCCTATATGACTTCATATATATGCTGCATCGTTCGAAAGAGTGGTTCGGCATGCGTAATATGCTTCACAAAGGGGCATTGGAGGGCTGACTGCGCATTTGGAAAACGAAGTATTATTTGAGCTTCTTACCCACTAGTTTTCTCGAGCACAGTGGTCAAGGATCGGGTATGGGCGTGCATGCATGATACGTTTCGCGAGCTCCTCAGAACTCGGGCTCAATGGCGAAAAGTGTGTTAAGAAGTTTATAGGCAGACACTCGGCGATGATTCACGACAGCGACAGTCAATGCGGGGACCGACTCTCTGCACGAGCTTCTCTTCTTCTTATGAAAAGGGCGACCCACTAGAAGGCGCTGGAGAGGATGACCCACTGTTCAAAGTCTTTGACACAACTACCCCGGGTACCAAAAAAGAGCCGCCTGGCGACCTAACAGCTGGTTACAATGTGCGGGTAATACTAGGCCTTGAGGCGCTCCACGTTAACAATGTCGCGTCTTCGACGGCGCATGTCTGAAGATGGTTCGTTGGGTTCAATCAAGGAGTTGACCAGGGAAGTGCGTTTGACGACACGGTAGGGGCCTTCGTATTTGGGCAATAGTTTTGAAGATAGGCCAGTTTCAGTGGTAGGGATCGAGAGCCAGGCGAGCGCTCTAGGGGGAAACGTGGGCGCAGTAATGCTGGCGTCAGCGCGAATGCTTTTTTGCTGCTCTTGATCATGCACCATGAAGGTCTTTGCAAGCTCTCGACACTCTTCAGCAAGATTGGCTGTAGCAGAAATAGGTGCCCACTCGGATGGATTTGGATTGTACGGAAGTATCGTGTCGATGGTGTGTGACGGGTGCCTTCCATATAATAAAAAGAAATTTGAAAAGCCAGTAGTGCTCTGAGGGGCGGTATTATATGTGTAGGTGACGAAGGGTAGAATGGATTCCCAATTTGTGTGATCGGCGGCGACGTACTTGGAGAGCATGTCGCCGAGCGTACGGTTGAAGCGTTTGGTGAGGCCATGCGTCTGCGGGTGGTAAGCAGCAGTTTTGCGGTGAACAACGTTGCACTCTTTGAGAATGGCTTCAACGACTTCAGACAGGAAGACCCGGCCTCGGTCCCTGAGCAGTTCCTGGGGTGGACCGTGTCGCAGAATGAATCGTTGGAGCAGAAAGGAGGCCACATCGCTCACTGTAGCCGCGGGGAGAGCGGCCGGTTCGGCGTAACGCGTGAGGTGGTCCATAGCGACAATGGCCCAGCGGTTACCAGCCGACGTTAGTGAAAGTGGCCTATACAAATCGATGCCAACGCGCCCAAAGGGCCTGGCAGGGCAAGGTAGAGGTTGCAGGCCTACCGGCGACAGATGCGTTGAAGCTTTGCGGCACTGACTATCAATGCAGGAGCGAACGAATTTCTGCACGTAGCGGTACATGCTGCGCCAAAAGTACCGTTGGCAAATGCGGTGGTAAGTCTTCGATACCCCGGAGTGAGCACATTGTGCATCAGAATGAAAGAATTCGCATATGTCAGTGTCACACAGGTCCCGTTAATTGGGGAGGCGATCGCCGGGCTAATTCCAAGGGCCGAAGTATCGGCCCCCCGAACCGCACCACGAAAGCGTAGACAATTTAGAAGTGGTCCTTTTTGGCGTGCCAGCGGACGCCGGCTGTGGCCCAAAGAACAAGTCAGAGCCGAGAGTTGATAACAAAACACAATTATATTCTCAATAATGGCAGATCGAAAACCATACACAAGAATGCACACTCCACAATAGATGAGGACAATATGTCACCAATCAAACAACGTACTAAACAGTACAATCAGCCACACTAGAAACAACGGACACAGACAACAATACGCACTACAATGCAGTCGCATACATTGAACAACCAAGACACTTAAAGACTAAAGAGATAGAAAACCTATTCTGTCCAAAGTTCTTGGAACAAAAGTCTGGATGATACTCTTCCGAGAATCACTCACTCAAAGTCCAGCGTTGTTGTCGTTCCGCAGCCCCTTGAAGTTTCTCTTCCAGGAAACCTCGCCGAAGTTTCTCTTCCAGGAAACCTCGCGTCTTCAATCGGCCACTCTCCAAGCTTCAAACTTCTTCGCCGGAAACACGTCGGCTTCACACACGCAGCTGTTGCCACGCGTCTTCGCTCGATAGCGGTAGAGACACGCTCTTGCCTGTAGCTCGAGCCTTCACCCCTCAGGTGGAAATCCTCTTCTTCTTCTCCTGCTTTGTCGCTACGGACAAAACCTTCGCCGACTACACGGCGGAATCCCTACGCGCTCTGGCGCTAACTTCCGTCTTCTCCTGATCTCTCATCTCCGCTGCTCGGTTAAATACCTTCCGCGCGACATTCTAGAAAGTTCTCATCATTTCGTCGGCGCGATGCGCAGAGGAGGCTGGGGGAAGGCGCGAGACTGTACGAGGGCCGTCCCCGACAGATGTCACAACACGGCATAACACGCCCCTTTCCTTCTAGAAATTTCCAGTGCTTGCTCGGCCGCCGTTGTGGGGTGAGGAGGTCCATCGGCGAAGCCACGCTTCCGAGGGGAGAGCGTCGCGCGCCCGGGGAGCCTTTAGATGTTTGTTTTCTTTTTTTTCGTTGACCTCGCGGCGTCACTCCGGCGCGTTATCGCAAGAATTTGGCGGCGCACCCATTTTGAGTGCTCGTTCTGTGACAGTCAGAGCGCAGAATGCGAGGTATGACTAGTAGCCACTGGCGGCCGTCACTGTTGTAATTGCGCCTGTGGAGAAGGTCATCGCGAAAGGCGAAATGGTGGGCTTGACGACGCAACGCGCGGGTGGATGGAGTGGATGGATCAGTCAGCAAGTCTATCAGTGAGGCAATCCATTGATCCTTGCACTGTTCTGTAGCAATGGTACGAATGCTAATCGAAGAAACGGCAAGGTGAGACCCTGAGTTGTTGGCATTGTCCTCAGTCAAGGAAGAGCGCGACAGGGCGTTGGCGTGAGAATGATGCCTTACATTACGGTACAGCACGCGGATGTCGTAGTCTTGCAGGCGAAGTGCCCACCGGGCGAGACAGCCTGAGGGATGTTTCAATGACGACAACCAGCATAGTGAGTGATGGTCGATGACGACATCAAATGGGCGACCATACAAATAAGGTCGAAACTTTGTAAGGACCCAGACGATTGCCAAACATTCTTTCTCGGTGACTGTGTAATTAGTCTCGGCTTTAGTAAGCATACGACTTGCATACGCCACGACATATTCCGGGAACCCTGGTTTGCGCTGCGCAAGGACAGCGCCGAGGCCGACACCACTGGCATCTGTGTGTACCTCTGTAGGGGCCGTAGGGTCGTAGTGGCGGAGTATGGGAGGCGACGTCAACAAACGACGGAGCGTTGTGAAAGCGTCTTCGCACTGTGATGACCACGAATGGAGAGGCCCGTTACTTCCGAGAAGCTTAATCAGCGGTGATATGATAGTCGCGAAGTTTCGAATGAAGTGCTGAAAGTAGGAACACAGTCCTACTAAACTGCGCAGTTCCTTGACGGATGTCGGCTTGGGGAACTCGGTCATGGCCCGAAGCTTGGCTAGATCAGGGAGAATTTCTTCCTTGGACACGACGTAGCCGAGTATTGTCAGCTTCTGAGCTGCAAATCAGCACTTCTTTAGGTTCAGTTGCAGACTGGCGTCACTCAGACGCGTTAAAACATGCCAAAGGCGTTGAAGATGCGTCGAGAAGTCCGGAGCGAAAACGACGACGTCATCGAGGTAGCACAGGCACGTGTGCCATTTCAGGTCACGCAGAACAGTATCCATCATGCGCTCAAAGGTGGCGGGCGCATTACACAGCCCAAATGGCATGACGTTAAATTCGTACAAGCCGTCGGGGGTGACAAAAGCGGTCTTCGATCGAGTGTCCTCAGCCATAGGTACTTGCCAGTACCCTGAGCGCCAATCGAGGGATGAAAAGAATTCTGCTTCTTGCAGGCTGTCAGTCATGTCATCTACCCGCGGTAGTGGGTATACGTCCTTACGAGAGATCTTGTTGAGGTGTCGGTAGTACACACAAAACCGCACAGAACCGTTCTTCTTTGTGACGAGAACGACAGGAGACGCCCAGGGGCTGCTAGAGGGGCGAATAACATCGCGGCGAAGCATGTCGTCGACTTGCTCGTTGATTTCACGGCGTTCTGTGGGAGATACGCGATATGGACGTTGACGCAGTGGTGACTGTGCGCCTGTGTCGATGCGATGCGTAACGGTGGATGTGTGTCCGAGAGAAGGTTGAGCGACATCAAAAGAAGAGCGGAATTCTTCCAACAGGCCCAGAAGCTGGGAACGCTGGCCCAGCGTAAGGTTGTTGGGAATGGAGGGACCGAATACATCATCGGATGATGAAGCAGGTGTCGAAACAGCACTAAGCGTACAGGAACTTGAGCAGTGCATGTCATCAAGTTGATCCATAACTTGCGCGTCCTCGATGGGTTCCACACTGCCGAGACATTCCCTTTGCACCAATGTAACGCTGTACGGGGATGAGTTCACAACAAAATAGTGGTGCTGCCGTGAGTGAGTTGCACGGTCGCGAAAGGAGCGAGCAAGCCTTTTATTATGAAAACACGAGATGGCGAGAGAAGTGCAGCGGTGTCAGAAAGGCTCGTACAGTAGAGCGACACAACCGCGAACGAGTTTGCGGGCACTTGAGTGTCGTCTCTTACGAGTAACTTGCTTGCAGCAGATGTACTGTCGGCCGGCGTCAAAAAAGAGAATTGTGTGAGTTCTATTTCTACTGGTGCGCAATGAATGACGGCGTCGTGGCCGGAGAGAAAATCCCATCCTAGGATGACGTCGTGAGAGCATGAAAGAATTATGATGAGTTCGACCGCATACATCACGTTCTGAATCATAAGACTGGCTGTACACATCGCTGTAGGGTGAATGCTTTGGGCGCTGGCTGTACGGAGGGAGAGCCCGGAAAGTGGCGTGGTCACTTTGCGCAGTAATTGGCTAAGCTTTGCGTCCATGACGGATACGGCGGCTCCAGTATCTACAAGGGCAGATGCACGAACACCATCCACAAGCACTTCTATCACGTTGGACGGGCTTTCCTCAGAGCTTCCGATGTTCGACAGCGTCGCAGCCCTTGCCTCGTGGACTGCGACGACTAGTTTTCCTGGTCGCGATCGAGTGGACGTGGCCGCATCGGCGACAGTGAGCGATGTCGCGGAGATGGTGAACGGCGGGTAGACGGAGCGGGGCGGGACGACGGTGACGTAGGCGGCGGTTGGTCATAATTGCAGCTTGATTGGCTGGGAAAGTTGGAGGTGGCCTCCGGTTGCTGCACACGATTTCAATAGCGTGCTACATGACCGACGCAACCACAAGCAAAGCAAAAGGGGCGATTGTCAGCAGTGCGCCATCGGTTCGCGGGTCCCATCCATGTCGCAGAACGCGATGGGCGAGCCGGCTGCTGATATACTGCATAGTGGGCAGCACACGGGGCACGTGTATGACGTCGGCATATGCAGGCGACACAGTTTTTCCGAAGGCCTGGGGCCTGGCGATGGTTTCGGTGTAACCAAGGGGGCCAGTCACAGGAATCGGTGGGGGCGGCCTGGCGACAACTTGGGCTCAGATGAGTGGCGTAGATACAGGAGGCGGCTGGTGGTATTCAGGAACGACCTCCGCAATTTCCTGCTGAATGGCTCGGCGGAGCGGAGGTAGAAGTGTACTTGATGGCTGTTGAGCATGTTGTGGGGAAGCAAAAGGCAGTAAAGAGACCTGGCGGGCAACTTCCTCACGCACGAACGACTTGATTTCGGCGAGCAAGGTTGTGCGGTCAGGAACTGCTGACAAAACCGAGAGATCAGCATCACGTGGTGGCGGTCGACGGGTCATCAAGCGCTGCCGCCGCAGCTCGTCGTAACTTTGGCATAATGTAATAACTTCTGCCACAGTGCGGGGGTTCTTTGCCAGGAGCATGGTGAAGGCATCGTCGGCGATGCCTTTTAGAACATGCGTGATTTTGTCAGCCTCTGACATGTTCAGGTCAACTTTCTTGCACAAGTCAAGGATGTCCTCGGTGTAACTTGTGAAGGACTAACCGGTCTGCTGGGCTCGTTCACGTAAACGCTGTTCGGCTTGCAGCTTACGAATGGCGAGACGGCCGAACACGTCGACGACAGCGGTTTTAAAAGCGGACCAAGTCGGTAAATCAGATGCGTGGTTGTTGTACCACATGCCGGCCACACCCGCGAAGTAGAAAATCAGGTTGCTGAGTTTACCTACCTCGTCCCAATGGTTGTGGACGCTCACGCGTTCGTACATGGCCAGCCAGTCCTCGACGTCGGTGCCATCTGCGCCGGTGAAGACAGGAAGGTCGCAGATGGGGGGTACACCGGGACATGGCGTCGGCGCAGGAGTAAGCGTTTGCTGGGCGGCGTCTTGGTGCATGGTTGAAGGCACGGTACGGGATCGAAGCTCCATGGGCATCGAATGCGGACCGAAGGTGTTTGAAGGGCACAGCACTCTCAGCACTCTCCACCAAATTGTTAAGACGTTTATTGGCGGACACTCCGCGATGATTCACGACAGCAACAGTCAATGCGCGAACCGACTCTCTGCGCGAGCTGCTCTTCTTCTTACGAAAAGGGCGACCTACTAGAAGGCGCTGGAGAGAACGACCCACTGTTCAAAGGCTTTGCCACAAGTGGATCAACTTCGACGCTTTGTGAAAATATCCGCAACTTTCACAGATGGGGGGTGCCGCCATGCCGCATCCGTCGTAACTGTCATTTGGGGGATGCCTACACAGCCAGCCCAAGCCATCGTTCAGTCAGCCTCACTTTAGCGGTTCGCTGGTGCTTTATATTTGGTCTCTGGCAATTTTCACTACGGTTATTCTAAATTCATTACTGTGAGTCGTAGTAGCAATGTTTTACTCTTTATTGGTTGCTTGCTGAACTACAATAATCACGAAATGTGTTGGATGTCACTGGGCAGACGCCGTGCAGTCAATGGCGAAGTTTCCTGCTTTGCACGAGCACGGCCGCTTGATATTTTCCGGCCGTGGCACGAGCAGCGTTCACAAAGATGTACGTGCAATCCTTCACACCGCAGCAGACGATGTTCCCGGCGTTCAAAACTTCTTTTCCTTCAATAACACGCCACACACACGTTTCTCAACACGCAGTGTGAGATTTAGTACATGCTAGAGTCAATGACCTTCTCAGCAAAGCCTTCACAACACGGCTGCGGCCGAAAATGCTACGCAGTTCGAAGTGACGGACACACTGGCGGCAGCTGCCGGCGAGCCGGCAGCACGATCCCTTGAACGACAGCCATGTTGGGCTTGCACTATCGCCCTCTCTAGGCGGTGAAAGTAGCGAATCGTTGAGAGGGCCAGTCCACAGGCTCCGAAACGCGCAGTAAAAACTCGTGCCGTTTTTGACCAACCTCCTTCCACGCGCAGTGACGTCAACTCGGCGATCGGCAACGTGACGTGACACCCAGCTCGTCCATTGGTCAAAACCAGGTCTCAAGAAACGTTAATGAAGTCAACGCGCGTTTCGGAGCCTGTTTACTGGCCGCGGGCAGTGTCCATATGCAACGCAAGCTTGAGCGCATGCAGTGTGCGCTCCGAACTCAGAGCTGCAGAAAAACATAGTGCGGCGAAAATAAAAAAAGAACGTTGCATGTTCGTGTGCGTGTGTGTTTATTTAAAATGCGTTGCTTTTTCAGGTGTGAAAGTGCAAACGTTACGACGAGGAGTGTGTGTGCGTGTGTGTGTGTGTGCGTGTGTGTGTTAGTTTATTGTGATGTGCGTTAGTGACACTAACAGTGGTCTAACGCATATCAGAATTTGTCAGGAGTATTATGTGTAACCTATAAGAATGTGTACATTTACCTTTTTCGAAAGGAGAGGCCATGCAAGCATGGAGACCAGAAGGAAGTCAGGGCACCACAAACGCCTGTTCTTCAGAATGAGTGCGCACCGATTAGGTCCGCTCTCTGTTATTGCATAAACGTGATTCGCCCTCGGATGCTGTCGACATCTCTACCTCATTAGTTGCGTCATTTGACGACGTGGAGAAGCGTAGACGTAATATAACAGGTGCGATCAAGCTCATAAGCGCGTGCCTAGCAGTTTCAACGGGGCTAGTATTCTCTAAGTGAGACAGAGAGTGAGAGCGAGATGGAAAGAATGGCAGGGAGGTTAACCAGACGCACGTCTATTTTGCTACCCTACAGTCGGGAAATCGGTGAACGACGAAAAAAAAAAGAAAAGAGAAGCGGGAGTATGAAAAGCTCAAGGGCAAGCAAGAGTCGTGCGCACAATCTGATGTTGTACGAGACGTTTACAAGCACCCACAGAAATCTCTCGGTGTCGACATTAAGTATGTCGTTATTCTCATCATTTTCTACGCCATGAACGCATACGACAATTGTCCAAGAATATTGGCTTCCGAGTTTCTTGCCCGTATGTACATTCTTCAATCGGTTCGCGAAGTGATATTTAGAGCATTTGTATCTGTATCCGCAAATTGTGGACCCGTGGGAATGTGGTTGTTTCCCTTTCGACGTTCTCGTCTATTCTTCTCATTTCTGCCGCTGCGAGTTGATCAGCCATGATCACCGAGAGTGAGGTCTGCGTAGGGGAAGCTGGTTGTTCGTAAACGTTTGTGCCTATGCACTGGCCGTTTGCTTTCAGTAGTTACACGGGCAACGTCAGGATCAAGTGGAGTTGCCATTCTATAGCGTAATTGCTTTTTCGTGAACAACGCCACAGATGCAACAGCACATATGCAGACGCAGTACCCGTTTTCTCGAAAAAAGGTGCAACAGAAAGGGCTTATAGATGTGCAATGATCGCGAAACAATTGCCGGCATCCAGTTTATCTTTGTTTCGTCCTTCGTATGGCATGCCTCGTTCTGCAGTCTCCTGTTAGCGAACGAGAAAGCGTTGAACGGGCAAAGCGAGTCCGTGCTCAAGCAAGGCTGGCGAATAGTTGATAACAAGATGAGCGAAACCATAGATCTGTTCAAGACCTCTCGATCTTCCGTTGTGTTCGACGCCAAACAAAAATTTCCGCCCCTGTTCCAGAGAACTGAAAACAACGTAATGAAGAAAAGGAAGGCAAGAAGAAAGCGCACCTACTTTGTTTCATGAAAAGGCCACCACCCCCTCATGGGCTTGTTGCCGTCCCATGAAAATAGACTGACTTAGTTGTCTGTGGTGGAGTGTAAACGGGCTAAGGGGCACTTTGATGGGATCTCTAGTATGGTCGCTCTTTTTTATCGTGCTGCCCTGCCTGAAGCACGATAAAATTACCATCACCTCACAAGATACTCGCCTTGTCCAAAAGTAACAAAGAGCATGAGTAATGCGATGCAGCCGGTTATAGAACAATTCTCAGCAGTTTCTTACCTTGGAGTGTATGCTTGGCGTGAAATACTTTTGGGGAATGGCTTTCATCCAAGGCTTCTTCCAAGCTTCATCCTTGGGGAATTCGAAAAACGCGCGCTTTGCGACC
The DNA here is from genome assembly GCA_013436015.1 of Rhipicephalus annulatus. Classification (NCBI taxonomy): domain Eukaryota; kingdom Metazoa; phylum Arthropoda; class Arachnida; order Ixodida; family Ixodidae; genus Rhipicephalus; species Rhipicephalus annulatus. Next base: position 185,339 of record WOVY01004450.1, read on the forward strand.
ACTGTTATAATTGCCGTGGCATCTGGGAACACAACAGCCTCCCATGTCACACCTATTAAGGTGTATTCACTTATCTATCTATCTATCTATCTATCTATCTATCTATCTATCTATCTATCTATCTATCTATCTATCTATCTATCTATCTATCTATCTATCTATCTATCTATCTATCTATCTATCTATCTATCTATCTATCTATCTATCTATCTATCTATCTATCTATCTATCTATCTATCTATCTATCTATCTATCTATCTATCTATCTATCTATCTATCTATCTATCTATCTATCTATCTATCTATCTATCTATCTATCTATCTACAACTTTGAGATCTCCTGGCTGTTTCGATGATTCAATCTGTACCAAGCTTTTTATAGCATAACATGGCTGTATCATAAGCATAACTGGCTAGTCATAACATGACAATCGTGACATGTATGTCATGAATGTCCTAATTTACATGTCATAATCTTGATGCTCTTGCGTTGGTTTCGTTTACATGATGTATTGCAAGACTGGTATGGTATGAGACGACTATACATAAATGACAGGTCCTGACGTGGAAATCATGACATGCATGCCATGTAAGTCATGACTACGCGCCATACGCGCATGATGCACTCGCAGGCGTTTCGCTAACTTTCATTATCATCATCATCATCACCATCATCATCCTGACTACGTCCACTGCAGTACAAAGGCCTTTCCCATGTTCTGGCAGTTAATAAGGTCCTGTGCTTGCTGCTGCCACTTTATACCCGCAAACTTCTTAATCTCATCTGCCCATCTAAGTTTTTGTCTCCCCCTAACCGCTTGCTTTTTCTGATAATCCAGTCAGTTGCCCTTAATGACCAGCGGTTATCCTGTCTACGCGCTACATGCTCGTCCCATGTCCATTTCCTCTTCTCTATTTCAACCATTATACCCTTAACTGCCATTTGTTCCCTAATCCACTTTGCTGTCTTCTCGTCTCTTAAGGTTACACCTACCATTTTTTTTCTATTGTTCGCTGCGTCGTCCTCAATTTAAGCTGAACTTTCTTTATAAATCTCCAGGTTTCTGCTCCGTAGCTATGTACCGGTAGGATAAAGCTGTTATATATATATCTTCCTCTTGAGTGATAGTGGCAATCTACGTGTCATAATTTGAGCGTGCTTGCCAAATGGGCTCCACCCCATTCTTGTTTTTCTAGTTACTGCAATCTCGTGGTATGGCTCTGCGGTTATTACCTGCCCTAAGTAGACATAGCCTTTTACAACTCAAAGTGGGCTATTACCTATCTCGAAGCACTGCGCTCTTCCGAGGTTGTTGTACATTACTTTCGCTAGCTTTACATATACCAAATTTGGTATTACGTGACGTGAATCACGGCAGAGGTAAATGACACCTCGAAACATTATAGTCAAGATAATCGTGTCATGTAAATGCTGACTGCATGCTACGCTTATAGCGAGCTCGCGGCCATTCCGTAACCTTCACACATACCAAGCTTAGTGTTACGTGACGTGATTGAATGGCGAATACAAATTCCAGGTGCAAACATGATACTAATGACATGGAAGTCACATGCGGCATAGTTTACATGCCTTCCATGGTACTGCAGAGCTTGGTATTGCAAATGATGGTGGTGCCATCTTTAAGCGACTATAAACAACGTACTTGCATTAATCTAGATATCTGAGTGCGCATAACATTTCCGCCTGTGTTTACAGTGTACCGCATTCATGAGCCTCGTAACATTGTGTTGGTTTTAAATTGACATGCCAACCTTCCTCATTGGTGCTTTGCAAATCATCGATTGTCATTGTTCGTTGGATTCGGCAATTTTTTATATCAAAACAACTCTCTCGGTAGCGTAGTGGTACAGATTCGACTTCCTCCAGGCAGCTGATATTTAAGCATTGGCTCATTGCAGACCATTCTACAGGAAACAACATTGCATGACAGATATGGGTTTAAAATAAACAGCCTTGTCACTCGATGATCTTATTGTATGACGCGAGATCATGGCATATATCATGATGAGAGCAAAGGGGGTTTGATTTTGCCCCATTTTTTCATTCGCAATGCTCAAAACGTCGTACATAGTGGCATCTGTTGTCGGATCATTGGTGGATAGTTTTCATGAGTACATAATGTGAGCGGTCTTGCAATAGCGTTGATAACACTCGTTAGAGTTGATTTTTTTCTTACTCTATTCTCTTGAGTTTGGCCCCCTACCGGTTGGTTCCTCGATTAACGTTCCTGCGAGTGTTGTACCAAAAGTGAGGTTGTTAATGAGCTGCAGTCTCGAGTGCAGGTGCTAGGCTCAAACCGAAATTTCCGTGAACATGGGCTCCCCCCTCTCTGGAACCCACCTGTATGCTCAGTGTTGCTACATCGCCTAGTGTTCGCTTGACAGCCGTCAGATGGAAGTGTGGATCGCCGCTACCACCAAGGGCGAGGTTCGAGCAGTAATCTGTTTTCTTCACGCAAGGAAGTTACCGCCTGGGAAGATTCACGGACAACTGACCGAGGTTTATGTTGCAGAGTGTACGTCCGTTCAGCACGTCAACAAATGGTGCAGGGAGGCAACAAAGTTAAGCTTTTGGGTTCCTCTTGACATTAGAAGCGCACTGATTGACGAGGACTAGAAAGAGAAGGTGGACAGCACCTAGTTGTCGTCCTTCAGTGCGCTGCTGATATCAAGATGAATCCACACCAACTTGCTCAAGTTTCAATTCCTATAAAGTTGTTGGACTATATCGCCACGGGAGATGAATGGAATGGAATGGAAAAACTTTATTTCGGTCCTGCAGGACGCGCTTAGCGCGTAGCGGGCGTCTCCCACGTAGGGACCGACAGGGAGTACCTGGCGGCCGCTTCGTGGGCCTGCTGGACGGCCCATCGCTGGTCGGCGAGAAGTGAGCTTCTGAGGGACCTCTCCCACTTGCTTGAGGTAGAGTCGGGAGGAGTTGTTCTACACTCCCAGAGCATATGTTCGAGTGTCGCTGTGTGTCCACATGATGGGCATGTGTCGCTGGGGTATGCATCGGGATAATAAACGTGAAGCGTGGCAAGGTTTGGGTACGTGTGTGTCTGTAATAGGCGTAGGGTTAATGCCTGCGGTCGATTAAGTTTCGGATGTGGGGGTGGAAAAATGCGGCGTTCCAAGTAAAAGTGCTTTGTAATTTCATTGTACGTAATTGGTGCATCCCGATTGGTATCCAACCCAGCAAGATGAGGTTGCCCTGTGGCAGCGCGGTCGGTAAGTGCGCGCGCTGCATCATGGGCGATCCCGTTGAGGTTGGGTAGGGCACCCGGCACCTGGCCGAGATGGGCGGGGAACCAGATGACAGTGTGGTGCTTCAGGGCACTCGGGTCCGCATTGCGCAGGATACGTAACGCCTGGTCGGAGATGACTCCGCGTTCGAAGGCTTTGATGGCCGGCCTGGAGTCGCTGTAGATGAATTCCCGTTTGCTGTCGAGCATAGCTATAGCTATAGCTACTTGCTCCGCTACTTCGGGGTTTCGGGTGAGGATTGTGGCTGAGGTAAGAGTCTGCTGCGCGGATGATACCGCGACCGCGGCGAAGGCTTGGTTGTTGCGATAGGCAGCGGCGTCCACGAACGAGACGTTGTCCGCTTCCATGTCTATGCGCTTGAGAATGGCGGTCGCCCGCGCAAGGCGCCTGCCTCTGTTGTATTCGGGGTGTACATTTCGTGGTATGGGAGCGATCCTAATAAGGTCGCAGATTTCACGGGGAATTAGAGTCAACTCTGGGGGGTCCCTGGCCCTCGAGGAGAAGAAGCCGAGCTCGCGCAGAATATGGCGGCCCGCCTTGGTTGTAGTGAGTCGGGTCAATTGCACACGTTCCTGAGCTTCGGCGATCTCTTCTAGCGTGTTATGTACGCCAAGCTCGAGGAGTTTGTACGTTGGAGTGGTGATAGGGAGGCCAAGGGCTCGTTTGACCACCTTGCGAATAAGCGCATTGAGTTGATCGCGCTCAGCACGTAGCCACTTGTGTATAGCGGCAACGTACGTAAAATGGCACAAAACAAACGCGTGTACGAGACGCAGCAGGTTGTCTTCTTTGAGGCCATGGTGCGATGAAACGCGGTTGTTTTATTACACCCTCGAAACAAAACAACGATCTTGTCAGTGCCGTCACCTTGGTTCACCGACAACGCCCTCAAAGAGCGACGATGATGTCCGACCAGAGCTCGCACACCTCCTAAACAGCTTGGCGGCGAAATTCTTCGATTTAGGAATACAATATCTGGAGCAGCGTCTTCAAAAAGTTGTCGGGAAACGAAAATTACGTTGAAAAGTAAACAAAAGTGTAAGCTTTTCAATGCTGTATCAATTGTTAAAAATAAACAATGTTTATATTTGCAAAAACAAAATATGGAAGCTTTACTTTTGGTACAGCTGGCACACTTTTTTTATTTTTGGTGTTCTCTCTCCCTCAGAGTTTGGCGAGTTCAGCGTCCTCGCCGCGAAGCTTGAACCAACCAACAACAACAACGGCAAACGACGACGACGCGCAGAAGGCTCGCCTCTCAAAGGTCCAGCTCACGGAAGGATAAGTGTGTGCGACCCACAAAAGGAGCTGCTTCGCTTGCCTGGCGGAAGTGCCCGAGTTTGGAGGGCACTGCAAGTAAGTCGGCAGGCCGGTGTTTGTTTTCTCCGTAGGCGCACTTAACGCCTGAGGCTGCCACTGGTGTGCGTTTGTATGTGTGGGTGTGTGCGTAATTTATGTGGCCACAATGCAACCCCCCCCTCTATCTTCCGGTAGCGCGCTTGTAGCATCAACACGAAGCTCGTGTAAAGCACGTGAGAGTGCACTGGAGTGCGTTCGAGGTACTCTTTTTGGCGTTGTTTTTTCGCGTGTCCCACAAATTGTCTTGGGCTGGGTTTACACACTTTGTCTTAGGAGTGGGCTGCTGGAGCGTGGTGTCTACGCTGCACTAAATGCACTTTTGCGGCTTTTTTTTCTCTCCCTTCACTATAGCTTATTCCAACTTGCGTTATAGTTGCTAAACTACACTCAAAGAACACGATTTATGTCTGATATGCTTTCGATTGATTAGTTGCCTGTGTATCTTTTAGCTGTGTCTACAAAAAAGAAAGAAAAAAATACGTGCCACAGGGGGAAAAGAAATCCTTTTATGACAAATAATCACCAACAACAGCAAAAAAAAATGGCTGAAAGTTTTCCTTTCTATAGCACCATAGTCCTTCGGCACTCTTAAAAATTATACAGCCGCGGGGACCCGGCATCTTGCGATACATAACGATCTACATACAGTGTGAGAGACACTCATCAAATCAGCTTCGAACTATTATTCGATTGAATTGCGGCTACTGTATGGTAATACCATTTCTTATTTTGACAATATAGTCATGCAAAACGAGTCCTGAAAGAGCACGTGTTTGAAACTTAGATATCAAAAAAAATTTTAATGTTTGGTTTGCAATACTTATGTCAGTGCAATTCTACTCAATGTCACCACTGAACACGGTATACCTAAAGCAGCCGTTCTGCCCCACACAGCTACCCCTCCAGGGTCTATCGGTTATGGTGCCTGATTGCTGAATTGAAGGTCACGGGATCAAATACCAGCCTTGGTAGTCGCATTTTCAATGGAGGCGAGAATCTGAGATGTCCGTGTGCTTAGATTTAGGTGCACGTTAGAAAATTTCAGGTGGACAAAATTTCCGGAGCCTCTCTACAGCGACGTCCCTCGTAATCACATTGTTGTCGGGGGGCGTAAACTTCCAAAATTTATTACAAATGCTGGGTACGCTAGCTTGCTCTGGTGCTTCTTTCGTTAAAATTTATATTGTGTGTTTTAAAGCCCCCTGTGCTGTATGCGTTATGGTAGGAAGAGGTGCACTTAAATTGATCCATTTGTTTATCTAGCATGGTGGGCATAAAGGTCACCAGGGCGCGAAAGAAAAAAAAAAGAAGAGGGGGGGGAGGGCGTTGCTGTTGCTGTTTTTGCGAAGCGTGACATCGTTGATTGCTCTTCCTTACTTTTTTATTTTGACATTGGAGGATGTTAAGTTAGTGAGCTTCACGCAAGTGACGGCTGTTATGAACGGGGGTTGGTGAAGTGGCTTACGGCGTACGCAAAGAAAGTACTTACTCGAAAAAGCGAAACGATGTCGTTTCGAACACATCAAGCTTTTTTAATATTTTCATACCCCTAATGCATTGCCCTGTTAGGTAAGTGATGACAATGCAATACTTTGTCATAGCCAAGGGGTGTACCACAACTCTACCCAGCACATTTAACCTAAAACAAGGATTATCATCTTCAAGCCGGATAGTGTTTATGTACAGTAATAAGGTGTGCATGAAAGCTCCATGATTACAAATGCACGTATGTGATGCGGATGTCCTGTTCTAGAGAAGACAGTTCAGAGACCAGTGGGAAGTATGCGGAACTTCCAGCAAAACACCCTCAGATAGTGAGTAAAAAGGCAGCAACAAAAATTTTAGGTGTAGGAACGCCACCCCCACCCCCTGAACGCGCACTAACAGAAGTTCACTGACACGTTGGAAAGCGGAAGGCCTCGACGTGAACTTTGCGACTGGGCGATTAGACAGGGAGTTGTTGTAGAGAGAAAGAGTGAAAGAAAAATAAATAGAAAACCGGGAAGTGCAAGTCCGGGAAGGTCAAAAGCCCTGCGATGTCCAGGGCCGTTGTGGGACGTCAGATTACTCCTAACGACGGGCTCCCACCAGTCATGTTCTCTTTCGCTTTCTTTTTGCTTCGTCGATAGCAACTGACATGAAAATGGATTAAAAAAGAACAACAAGGGGCACAGATCTGTAGAGTTTTCAATCTGACACGGTGCACTTCAATGCCTGCTATTATTTTCCCACCGGCCGTCGTCTACATTGGTGTTACAGAAGAGTATAAAACCAAAGTCCGCTTTGGCACAGTGCTCATAGCGTTTGTCGTGTCCATAATATCACTTTGGCTCTTTCTTATTCTCTCGGGCATCACTTCGACGATCGGGCAGTGTTTAGGCATGCCGTGTTGGCTACTGATGGGTGCCGCTGTCGACGTTTTTTCACGCTTCAGGATCAGTCGCGTCATTCGTTTTGTTGACCCTTCGACCCGAACTATTTGCAGCCCCTGCGAAAACAGCGGGCGCTGTCCAGTCACTGGTTTCTCATAGGGGTGCGCCGAGAATTGAGCTGCTCTAGTTCACGAGAAGATAGGTTGGGTCGCATATGCAAAATAAAGAGAAGAAAATGAAACATATACGCCGACTATCGAATGAAAGGGCGCACATTGTGGATGAAAAGGAAGTAGGCACGAATCCTGGCTCCGTGTGGATGCATGAATGTAATCAGGGTTCCAATAAATAACAGAGAAGGGAGCTGAGTGAGTGCCACCAAACTTCAAAAACAAAACACCTTTTTTTATGCTGGTATCACTGAAGCCAGTGTAAATCCTATTCTATATTTCAAGCGACATTTGAAAAATGTCACAGCTTTGCCACAAAGGCGAAGCAATGAACGCTATAGCAATAAATCGGAAGGTTACGCTCAGGATGGAAAGCAGATCGAAACGTGCCCCACGTTTCTGACGCACAAATGATGCACGAAACGTACTCACAGGCACAGATGCACGCAAATAAGTGTCTCAGTTGCTACTTCGCTGTGTCTGAAAAGCGCGCGCTTTTCGCAAATGGAGACTGCAATCATTGCAGTGACCTTTGTGCACTCGGTAACTTCAACAGAATTTTTCCAGGTGAAGCTAGAGGCCAGCCAAAACTTACGATCCTCCCCTCCTCTCCATTGTGAGATAAAGGCGCGTGAGGGAGCGTCGCTCCCCTTCTCTAAGCGGAGCAGAGTACGCGTGGGAGATTAGAATGCACGCCGCCGCGCGATGTGGTGACGCGCGTTCGTTGCGCCAGCTTGCTGGTAATGCTGAAAACATGACCATTCCATCCGAGATGCCCATAAGCAGCGGTAGGTAGTAGATATAAATAGCTCGCCGTTCGAAGGGTGAAGGACGTACTACTTGGTGGCTCAGTGGTTAACGTCTACCACTCGTGATTCAGAGAACTAAAGTTTGATTCCGCGTGGTGGAGTCTTCTTCTGGGTTTTATATCTTTGTTGCATGTTCATATATATATATATATATATATATATATATATATATATATATATATATATATATATATATATTATATATATATATATATATATATATATATATATATGGTGAATGACTACGACGTCGACGTGGGTGGTAAAAATCCAGCCGAGAGTGTCCATAGAATTGCTAACGCAATAAATTAAAAACCATAAAACCATTGTGTAATATGAGTACTTGACCGTTTTTTAATAACCGTCAAGGTAGCTTTTCTGCTATGCAGCTTCTCCTACTATGATAGCTAGCCTCCTACTGAAAACAATGTATTCCGCCACAGTACGCTTGTGCAATGACGTAAAAATGGAGACTCGGCTGTCTTGATATAGAAACGGATAATAGACAAGCCCCAGCACGTACAACGAGGACCTCGTCTCTACTTGAAGCACGACGGGTGCCTCCACTAGTGGGGCTAACATGCATCGCAAAGAAGCGTGCTTGCGGATTGGAAAAATGGCCTATGCCGAAACAACCGTGCATGCTGCGAGAATATGCTTTGCTGGAAAGAGAAATGACGCGTTATTACTTCGGTGCCTTTAGACGTTCATAAACTGCGCGAAATGACTATGGGACTCGAGAAAACAAACCGCACAGAACACAACCGGGAAATGTAGCCTAACCTTTTTGTGGTGTTCAGTGTGTTTTATTTTCTCAAGTCCTCGTTACATCGTGAATTTAAGAATCTCTAACGGCAATCAAGGGAGCGCGCGAAATAAAAATGCGCGTGGGGACGCCACCTTGGAATTCCAGCACTGAACGTCAGGACGTGATACGTTTCGATGAGATCTAGTATAGGGCGTACGTAGATCTTAAGCAGGAAAAAAGAAGTACATTGTTCTCTTGAGGTACCATAGACTTAATATTGCTACGGGACGCCACAAATGAACATTCTAGAAAAAAGGACGATGTTTAGCACGAGCTCGTGCAAACCGGGCTCCATATTGTATGCCTGCCTGTTTACCAAAAGTAAAGGCATTTTTCAGACGCCTGCTCCCCGTAACATTTTGGTGGAGGTGCCGGGGTTGGAACCCGTAACAATATGTCTTGTTTCAGGGAATTTCGTCAAGTAAATGCAAAAAAAGCACGCTAAGCATCACTTCGAAAAACAAAACCATTTTTAGGGCTTGGGCAAACTATCCGTTTCCTAGGCCGACGAGTGCACACAACGGCGAGTGGAGACTATGAAGCGCTAATTACATCAATACCTTATTTCCTCTCGTATAACCTTTTCCTGCGTAAACCTCCGCATCCCGAAGTACCGCGGAAAAACCCAAAATTAAGAAATAAGCACAGTGTGTGCGCAGTTTCACATCGGAAGGATGGATGTTCATAGCAGCCCCCCGCTATATGTCATTTTATGGGGCAGATTTTGTACAGCCCATTTTTAGGAAACAAGAAGGGATGGGGGGGGGGGGGTGAAGCAGCTGCATACTGTCCTAGCTTTGTGGCCCTATGAAAATGAGCGTATTGCCTTGAAGGCGTCTTGCTGACAATATGACTAGGTGGTGCCGTGAAGCAAACTTACGCACCAAAGTTTTCATCGCAAATTCAATTGTTTTATTACTAGTTGATGGTATGCTTGGTTTAACGCCCGAAAACCACCATATGATTGCGAGAGACACCGTAGTGGAGGGCTTCGGAGATTTCGACCACCTGGGGTTCTTTAACCTGCACTCAAATCGGAGCCCACGAGCCTACCGCATTCTCGCCTCCATAGAATATGGAGCCGCCACAGCCGGAATCCGATCCCACGACCTGCGGGTCGGCAGGCGAGTACCTAGCCACTAGAGTACTGCGGCGGGGCGATGCACGAAATGTAGTCACAGGAACAGATGAGCGTGCACTAACAAGTGTCACAATTTTTCATCTTGGTTCAACAGCGCACACTATACGACGACGAAGTTGCTTGCGGCGTGTATAGATACTTTGTTGTTCTTTTTTTAATTTTCTATTAAGTTGCACTTCATCAGCTGTTCTTTCCCAAATAAATTTTAGTTCCGAGTCAGCACCTGCCTGTGTTCTTTTACTTCGTCGTCATCTCGTGTGCGCTGTTCAACCAATATGAACGCATACCAACTCACTCAAGCTTCTATTCTTATGCAGTCACAATTGTTGCGCATTTTTTTTCTGAAAAGCGCGCTCTTTTCGAAAGTGGGAGACTGTGCAGTGAGTGAAGTGACCTTTGTGCGCCCGGTAAACACGACGATGTCACTCTGGTGAAAGCCCAAGGCATGCGATTGTCCCCCACTGCAAGAATAGCGCGCGCGCGCACGAGCATCTTCTCGCCGTTTTTTTTTACCGAAAAATCCTACTTCTCGTGCTGCACAACCACTCACTGGCCATTCCTTTTATTCACCTTTTCATAAACGCCTCCCTGGGCGCCGCCATAGCCCTCCTTGGGCTGTGCAAAGTGGCGCGTCTCCTCGAAAATGCACTGACAACGCTGCGCCCTTAGCCTTCGTACTCCCGCGCACAGGCCATCATGGCGGTGTTTTTTTCCTTCCTGTGAAAAGGTGTATATAAGCACTGAATTTTGACCTCCAAGGTTGGGCCAGTGGGAGATTTCTCCTGTGCGTAGTTGAACAATAAATATCCACAGTGTACGCGTTAGATAAAAGGGGACTGCGGGTTTTTTATGTCCAATCGGTGTTTGCTGTCTCTCATTGCCCATGAGCAGTGATTGGCATGGTGCGGTAGGAAACACCGGCCCATCATTACGTGTTTTGCGCCTCCCGAGGTTTCTCTCCTGCGCAAGGCCGCAATGAGCGCCATCGCCAGTGTAAGCGTTAGCACCGGCTGCTGCGCATCTATACACCTTTTCACAGGAAGGAAAAAAAACACCGCCATAATGGGCTGTGCGCGGGAGTACAAAGGCTAAGGGCTCTGCGTTGTAGTGCATTTTCGAGGGGGCGCGCCAATTTGCACAGCCCAAGGAAGGCTATGGCGGCGCCCAGGGAGGCGTTTATGAAAAGGTGAATAGACACGTGGTTCCCATTAGCGGGAGATGGTGGAAAGCTTTCCTTCCTTGCGTTTCAAATATACAAAGAAACGTATACATATCCGGTGAACGACGGCGACGCCAAACGCCGACAGCGAAAACCAGCCGGCAGTATCAGATATGATAAAATACGCATTCGCAACTTCAGCCGGCTCTCTGAACGCATACCGGTCGTGCGGATGGCGACGCTGACGACTTGAGACGACAGCACGACCAAGCAATCCCAGCTGCCCCTGTGAAAGCATGACTTCCGCAACACTTTTCGCTGTGCAGCTCGGAGAGCTAAAGGGAAGGCTTCTCGTTCGGTTTCCTTCCTCCATGAGTCCGTTTCATGCCTGATGGCGGTCGAAAATGAATATTCGGCAACTTCGAGTTACTCTCAAAGGAATAGCAGTAAGCTGTCCTGTTTCATTAGAATAAATTGTACATGCTGAAAAGCACTAAACAATGGGAAAGCCTTGTGTCGATAAAAAATGTGTTGATTGATTTCGAGTACTTCCTACTCAACCATGGGAGAGTAGTAAGCCATGTGTGTTTAGAAGAAGCGGTTAACGATTAAGAGTACTAGGTACTCTACTATCGGAGAGAATGATGCCGTTACACAGACAAACTGAGAATAGGAGGAGACGACCGTGTTTCACAGAACGTCGGTCAATCCCTTTATCTAGAAGCTTCATTATGCTACAAGGTCTGCTGCGGCTATTTTCTGTACAAGTTTTATTTATATGAGAAGTGTGCAGCTGTTTCTATGCGTGCTTATGCATTTTACTCGTGGACGTATGCTCTTTAATGTGTCCTCAGTGGTAAAAAACGACAGAAAAAAAAAAAACGGCAGATCGCACGTACCTCGGTATCGACGTTATGCAAAGCATGTGGAGGGAAGGTGACCATGTTGCAATTTTTTATTTAGCGACACGTCAGGAAATGACGCCTAATTCATGTGCAGATGTTGCAAGCGCAGGCATATGTGTTGAAGAGCTGCAGATGTTTATTGAACGAGTTGTTAGCTCTTATGCAACGATTCCAACCGGAACATGCGTATTAGCAACACGAGAAGCTGATATGAAGCGCTGATGATCACGAAGATGCTGGCCCTGGACACGGCTGCATAAATCAACTTCACAACTAACCAGAATAGACTCTAACCCAACATGGCGGCTGTATCGAAAGAGTACATACGTAATGTTTATGAAATTGGGTAGGCAGCACTGCAACCGCTATTGACGTTTCATGAAGAATATAGCGTGTTTTCGAGAAGTAGTTCTGAGACCTGACGTAGCTCTGTAGTAGAATGCTTTATTGCCACGCAGAATGCTTGGGTTCGATTCCAGCTGGTACCCTGACATTTATTCTTTGCATTCGTCGGGTCTGCGCTGCATATGTCGGGTATTTCTTGACGCTCGCACGTTAAAATTTTCCACATGTGTTCTCGTCGTTCCTGGGTAGATACTAAGTGTCAATCACGTGTGGCACATACCAGCGGCACATACTTTCCTATGAGTTTGTGCCACTGTGTGGCGGGGAGTGTTTAACGACGTACGCGACGGGATAGTGACATTACTCATGTCTTGACCAGCGTGTCATATTCGTCAAACCATCTCACCCTCTCATGCAAATTTTGGCTCGCGTCAAGTCAAGGGGGTGACCACAAGAGCGCCCAAACGTAAGCGGCTAGATAGATAGATAGATAGATAGATAGATAGATAGATAGATAGATAGATAGATAGATAGATAGATAGATAGATAGATAGATAGATAGATAGATAGATAGATAGATAGATAGATAGATAGATAGATAGATAGATAGATAGATACGCTCAAAGTCGCCGAAGTGTGCTAAGAAATGCTTCGCATTTAAAAAATGCAAAGTTACGATGAGAGGGTTGCTGTTGCGCCAAAAGGTTCACATTTGCAAGAGCAGTACGCCAGCCGAACCACTGCACCCACACTGTAACTTTACCACTGGGGGCCAACCAAGGCGTGGTAGCCTAGTAGGCCAGGTGTCACGCTGCAGTGACACCTGGCCTACTAGGCTCCTAGGCTACCAGGAGATAAGGTCAGTTTTAGTCCGTTGAGACCCTATTACTGTCGTCATAGTCATATTCTGGCTTCGGCATGTAAAATCTTTGAAGTGAATTGTCTACTTATACGCTGATCGAGGCCTTATTAAAAGCGGTACATTTCAGACCACCGGGTTGTCTTATGCTGTTATCGTCACTTGGTATAACGCAGGCGAAAACACATAGAGCATGGCTTTTTTTTTTGCCTTTTGCTCTGCCGGTAAGCACACTTGAAAAAAGACGGAGTGGGAAGTCATACATTAGGCAGAGAGGTTGACACCTGCGTCAGTGCGGCTTCGCTATCCCTTTATGATAAGGAGATTAGTTTTCTCAGCAGCACGTTCCGGTTGCTTATGTTGAATTCCAATGGCGGAGTCGGTGCAGCCGACCGACTTCGCGAGCGAGCACTCGACTCTGGCGTAGAGCAAATCCTCCAAATCCGCCATCGGAACACAACCCGCCATGCTGGAGCAAGGCGGAAGCTGCCGCGTTACCCAGGATACTTTGCGCGTGGTCTTTTCCGCTGTCTGTTTCCCACGTGGTTTACCAGCATCGCCGCATCGTTCGTTTGCTTGTTCAGCGCTATTCACCTGTGTGGAATGGATATCACGCCAAGCGTACAACAGCGATTGTCCACGATGTCTGCTGTCGCTATCGAGTAGCAGAAGCATTGCCGCACGCTTTGCCGAGGTAACCGAGCCGTCCATGCCGCCCGCCATTATCAACACAACTCGCGCCGCGCCAGCCGCGCCCCCAAGCAGGCAAACGTGTTAAAGGAAATACGTCACATGGAGTTCCGGTCCACTCCACTGATTTCGGCGGAGCAGTTTTTCCTGCTCCACGGAGGGACTCCTGCTCTGAATCCCCTCCGGCTCTCTCATTGGAACTTTTGACCCTCGCTCTCACTCTGTCATTGGAACACACTTGCTCTGAAAGGAGCAGAAAAACTTGCTCCGACTCCGCCATTGGAATTCAACATTAGTTTTAAATAACAAATTGATGCATCTCCACGCATCATGTAGGTGGCGTGTGACATTGAATATTCTTTCTGCATTGCAGTAAATTTAGTTGGAAGTCCGGCGTCCATCTTGTTCTTTTGTTATATGTCCGCGTTTCGTTTGCCCCGAAGGTTTTGTCAGATATGAACAAGTAACAAGTAGCTCACACCGGAAATCTGCTACAAGAATATTTGTATTTTGATTTTTTATTTATTTTTTTCATTTGTAGTACCTTGTGGCCCCAGGGCATTTAAAAAGAGGGGAGTGGTAGTCGCAAAATTGCAGAACAATTTCTTATTCATATTAGGCAACGGGAAAGTAATACATTAATTTATTAAACAACACATTATAGAACATAGCGGCATTTTCCACTCAAACGCGGATGCACACGAACCTTTACCAATAGGCGCGCACTTCAGGTGACGTCATCAGCCGGAGGGCCGGTTACCCTACCGACGGATATCATGCTGCGTTCGTTGTTTCCAGCTCAGCGCGCGAACGACTGATCGTTGGCAACGGTGTGATAAGATAGCTGAGCGTCTAACTGCTTGAATGTGCATTTTGAGCTAGCCACGAAAATCGGGCAACAATAGTGTTTCAATTGAGATATGCCACCATTGAAATGTGCTTCTATGCCACTTCTCAAATCAAGCATGATGTGAGAGGGACGTTGCTTATCGGCATGTGCGATACGGCAAGTGCTGTAGCATTTTCATCATTACAGTTTTACGAAAGCACCCCTTAGATACACAAATCTTATTTATATCAATAAATACGCGTTTTAGAGGCAGTCACTATTTTTTTGAGGGACTGTTTTTATAGTCGCGGATTGAATTGGCTAGTGTGCTTCGGTCATCTAGACGAGGTCTCTCCTGCCTTCTCAAATGATTGATATGATTCGTATGTGGGGTTTAACGTCCCAAAACCACCATATCATTACTAGAGAGGCCGTAGCGGAGGGCTCCGGAAATTTTCACTACCTGGGGTTCTTTAGCGTGCACCCAAAAAACTGAGCACACAGGCCCACAGCATTTCCGCCTCCATCGGAAATGCAGCCGCCACAGTCGGGATTCAATCCCGCGACCTGCGGGTCAGCAGCCGAGTGCCTTAGCCGCTAGACAACCGCGGTCCTGCCTTCGAAAGTTGTACCCGACTGTATTAACAGCAGTACGTAAGATGTGTACTAAACAATGCTTTGCCCAAATGACTAGCCACCTACACGAAGAATATGGAGAAGCGATAATAACTCCTGCTAATAGAATGTCAGCTGATTTACCACGAGTTACTGAACAGCGAAGCGACAAATTAAACATTCAAATTTCCGAGATAAACAATGTTAGCTGCAGCCTTGAGAAGAAGTTTGTTGTCATTAATGGCGACTGTGTTATTGGGAAAGAGGTCCTATTGCCGCGATGTTCTAGAAAAAAGGCGTTCACTGACAGTGTTAGTATTTTCTGTTGGTATCCTTCAATTAATAATTACTTAATCAGTTAATTATTTTTTATTTAAATAACACCATATAAATAATTAATATTAACTAATAATACTTATATTATTTTAATAATTAATAAACGAAATAACATAATTAATAGTAAATAAATAATAATGAATTAATTATATTAACTACCTTTACTTATAGCGAGTCCTTTTACGTGGCGGAGGGTGGTAGGAGTACACTTTTATTTTGAGTCTTCTTTGCGGTGTCCAGCAGCACCGGTTTTACTGGGAAGTGCAAGACGAAGCGAGTGGGGACCTATGCGGTCGCCCGGCGACCCATAAATCTGACGCGCGTTTGTTTTGTTCGCGTGTACAAAGAGGTGACATGTTTCAATGTCTGACTGGCACTCGCGTCGAAGCACCCTCGCTTTGTGGGCCGACTCCCGTTATTGTAAACCACTTCTTTATCACCTTGGCTTGAGAAAGCCGATGGGGAGCGCCATCTGATGGACGGAGCAAGTCACTGCAAACCAGCGACAATGTGGCACGATTCTAGAAAAGTGCAGCGTCACTTTCAGTCGAGCAGTGGCCGGTGCGGTGTGCTCATCTCTGTGAAGTAAAGGATGAGATTCGAATCGAAGAAAATTTGTAAATACGGAAGTGAGTTGGCCCTGAAGGAGGACACTGCGTGGTGTTTGCTGCATATTGTGGACTCTGAGAACAGATACTTTCTGTCCGTTCGTTGGCCCTCGCGCCTCGAAGAAGCAAGAGGTGCGAGGCGGAACCTGACTTACCACTTGTCTTCGCAGCGTGCTCGAACTTCCTAGGTCACCGGGTGTAAGAATGAAATGAGGTGACTGCACATGAACTGCGAGCGTTATATTTAATCATAAAGCTTCAATATAATTGTCGAAGACATAAAATGCTTAGCTTCAGATTGGCAGCTGCTTCCCATCCAAAAAAATCTTTAAAGTAGATGAGTGCAGGCGTCTTAGTATACCATAGGGAAAGTAATTTTTTGTGGCTGTTAAATCAGATGAAGACCATGTGTTATTCGTTTCAATGGTTCATCAGTATCATCGGCAGCGCATTGCTCAGAACGTTTGAAACTATAGCGACTTCTCATCGTCACATGGGACTCAAGATCTCTGAACAAGCTTAAATGAAAGGCGGAAGGTAATTGTTCAATACTACCTGTGAAGAATTTTCGCTGAAGACATAGTTTTGATTCGTTATCCCGTATGCATATTTTGGTTGTTTTTATTCCCATTTTCATATTTCACTTTTAGTCCCCGGTAGCGTACTGTTGCTCGAAAAACTGCGCACCCTTGGCTAATATATCTTATCAGAACACTACTCTTGTTTCTATGGGTTATTTGCTTTGTTACGGTCAAGCGGAGAAGTATGCACCATATCGGAAGGCGCCTCAAGAGACGCAAACATTAATGATGACCTCAATAAACGCACAGTTTACTTCAACGGCACCATTCGTATAGTTTTCCTCATCGCGTCTCTTCGCGTGACGTAAGCTACTCGGGCTGATGAAACGCTACCTCATCGCACTATCTTTTTTCTTTTTTTGCACAATCACGCCTCTCCATGTGCGATCAACCGAGACGCTCACTGACGAGCGTCGCGTGTCGTGTTGTATACGCAGCGCCACCGGTTTGGTGGTCCACATTCCGGCCACAGAGAGCGCCGCGATGAGCGTGTAATTCCCACAGCGCGGGTCAGGGATTGTTCTCTCATCGCAGCCGTCGTCTTAATTAGAGACGCCTCCTCTCGCACAAGCCGCGTCAGGTATACGTGACGCCGTAGCGGAACCTTCGTCTTCGGCGTACGCTGCCGCTCGTCGCAGAGCTCACAAAGGGTCAAGCGAGGAAGCGAGAGGTCCTACTTGCACGAATGAAAGCACTGAGAGAGGAAGCATGCACCCAGTGCGGCTTTCTCGGTGCCTTGCGAGAACGTATACGTGGCTTGAGCGTCCCTTACCTGCTTTTGTTTACTCTATTGCCGTGGGCGAGCAACGCGGTCGGCCGCCTGAACTCTGTATGTCCGTGACTTCGTGCAGTGCAGTGAAGGCTGCATCTGCACGAAGCTGCGTGAAGCTGCCCGAAGGTGAATTTCAGGCGAAAGTAGGAGGTGCGTCGTCAATTGAATACCAAGATTTACGGCCAGCGTCCCTCTGTGACAATGCGAAAAAAATCTTCTACGCTGGTCATATCAAGAGCCACGCAGTTTAGCCTTTTATTAACGGCCTGAGTGTCAGTCATCAAGAGGCACGCTTCTGCTTACGCGTTCTACATAGTACAAGTTGCGTTTGCTTCTTGCCACGTGGCGCGTCACCTGGCCTCTATTGCGGGAGCCTGCCCATCAGGAATAAAACAGCGGAGGCTCAAAGAAAGGAATCGTGCAGCTTTTCCCGAGCCTTGGTCTGCCACACCAGGGCGTCCGGCATTTGCTCACTTTGATGGAGAAGTCATCGTACTTTTCTGACCGCCAATGCTGTCACCATCGTTGGTGAGTCTGGGCATGACCTCCGAGACTCGGGGAGAGTCTGCGTGTTGCTTTGGCATACGATGCGTGATCTTATGAGCGTTGGCACAAATGGGCATGTTTGCACGCTCCAAGAAGAATGTCTGTGCTGGCTTGATAGTCAATCCTGTCGTAAAGATTGGTGTGTATAGGCATGGCCACCGATATTTGTGCGCTCTGGTAAGAATATCTGTGTTGTTTCGGCAGTCAGTGCTCTCCTGAACAATAGTTTGCCTGGGCACGACCTGCGAGATTTGCGTACTCTGGGAAAATTCTCAGGGTTGTTTCAGAAGCCAATACAGTCAAGTACATCGCTGTGTCTGGCCATAGCCTACGATATCAGCGCGATCCGGGAAACATCTACGTGAATTGTTGTGATCCAATGCTGTCGTAAAAGTCGGTGTGTCGGAGCATGGGCTCCGACATCTGGTGCGCGCTTCGGGTTTTCTGAGCACACAGATCTGCGAGGCTATGCCTAGACACTCCAACGTTCACGGGAGGCAGAGTTGTCATTGACTGTTGAGTGAAATTCCCCAAACGACGAGTGAAATGTTGCCAGAAGTCGTCATTTCTCTTCGAATTTCGCCAAGAAAGTCGCCACCTCACATATATGTGGGGCGTGACTTTTAATAAAAGACTGCTAGTTATGTAAATCTCCGTGGAGCACAATACCATGCATAACCCTTTAATTATATTGACGTTTTTCAATGCCAGTCGCATGATCCGCTTCACCATGGGACGGCTTTGTGAGCTTGGAGTCACGTCAACCTCTTAGCCATCAAGCACAAGCTGAGAAAGGTCATGTGCGCACCAGCACCGTCCCCGAATGCTACCGCCTCATAGAAAAAGTGTGTGATGGTTTCCGCTGTAGCGAGAGCAGACCGAGGCAGTCGCTACGCCAAGAGAGGGAAGGCATGAGCAGCCCTATTGCGTATTTAGAGAATTTCATTGCAGTAGAATTATGTTTGTGATAATCGAACAACGTTGTTAAAGAAACAATGAAAATAAATTCGAAACTACTGGGTAACCATCGCAACACCGGCACCACGCTTTCTGTGTGGTCGTGCTTACGCTACACACTCACCTCAATGCCACTTCTGAAAGCTGCACAAGGAAGTTAAATTCTTGACTGGCCCGAAAAGTATCCTATTAACAAATTTAAACTCTACATACGAAATTAGGGGTGCTACAGCAGTGAAATTTTGACAAGCAATGCAGGACAGTAGAAGCTGTGATCGGAACACGCGGCCTAACCGCATCGCTACTTCAGCGAAATTTGAAGAAGCTTACAGCTCAAAGCACCAAAAACTTTGTATAACACCACAGCCTCCCTGCAAGCGAAGCTGTCTGCTGACCTCAGTTTTGCTCAAAGAATGCTGGCGGATGCCCCAGTGAGCTATGTGGCCAAGATGTAGGTGAATTGAGGAGATACACACGAGAAACAGGATAGACGTACTGGATTGCACGTAAAGTGCGCCTTCTACTGGTGGGTCTAAAAGTACGAGAAATGGAAGTAAATCTTGTCGCCCATTTGTTTTGAAGACAGTACGTAATGCATAACTTGGTCACGTCTTTCGCCGATAATCACCGAAAATTCGCTATGTCACCCTTTATAACTTTAGGTCACCACGGGTCTCTCAAATTTGCCGCTGTGGCGAAAAGTAGCCACAAGGGGCACGGTCACTGGATATTGGCCATCCTGATGAGAGCATTGCCCGTGGAAACAACACAGAGACTCTTCAAATTTCATAGTACCCTGGCCGTGAACGTACTGGAGTGGTAAATCGAAAGAAACTTTCCCAGCGAATCAACAGCTGGAACCGGGGCCTCAAAAACCACTAAGGTTTTGCAGACAAGCAGTTGGTCTGAAAACTGAAAGCAACGAGGCAACGCATTGTAGAACAAACTTTCTCTCGAAAGATCAGCGAATTGATGATAATCGGAGCATTTAAGAAAGACGAAGCATGCGATTGTAGTGCAAAAAAATGTAAAAGATGGCGTCGCAATCACCGTAACGGCCAAATGCGTGAGTTTGATTGGTTTCGAAGGTGATGCTTACTATACCAACACGACAGCAGGTTAGCACACTGGGAAGTTGTTCGAAATTACCATAGCCCTAACTGCCACTGAGAGTGAACGGCACATGATGTAGGAAAAAAATCACAGCTTATCCACGGAGTGCATGGCTAGTGAGATGAACCTTCGAAAAGTTTTATTGGCAAACCATAAATCATCAATTGGCCCCGTCCATCCATCTGTCCGTTAGTCTGTCTGTCTGTCTGTCTGTCTGTCTGTCTGTCTGTCCGCCTGTCCACCTGTCTGTCTGTCTGTCCACCTGTCTGTCTGTCTGTCTGTCTGTCTGTCTGTCTGTCTGTCTGTCTGTCTGTCTGTCTGTCTGTCTGTCTGTCTGTCTGTCTGTCTGTCTGTCCATACGTCCGTCCGTTACTCCGTCCGTCTGTCCATCTGTCTGTCTGTCATTCTGCCCGTCTGTCTGCACGTCTGTCCATCCGTCCGTTCAAATTATTCTGCCATAGGCTTCCCTAAGCTTACAATTAATACTCGCCTAAGTGAACCGCGGCGGCTTTTTAGACTAGCGGCAATGGCTTTCCTTGGCTGGTGGTTGTGTTCGCGGAATGGCGGATGCTACCAGTCGGCGCCCTGCACGGAATTCGAGATAGTCAAAGTGTATGCGGCTCTCCGCGAAATTGTCTTTCACTTGCAAGTGCCGAGACGCTCCTAGCCCTTCTATTGTGCACTTGCAAGGCTATAGCCATGGCAGTGTGACACATTACGCGGTGCAATTGTAACATCACGTCCGGGAGGTCAACGTGCTTGCGCGGTAACAACGCGGAATTGCCCCTCGCATGACCTAGGCGGTCACTGGACGTCGCGCTCCGTTACCTCAGCCTAATTGTGTCCCTGACAGTGTGTATAAGCTGCCTGGGCCGGCTTTCCGTTCACTCTCTGACGGGAGTTCAACAGCGCGAATTTACCGTTGCATGTTACTGTTAGCGTTGGACGTCTTTATTACGAGCTCTTGACTGCCTCCTTGCATGTGACTTTGTTAACGCTTACATTTGACACAATTCTCCTCAGCAGAGACGATTAAAGTAATTCCGAAAAAGAAAAGAGGAGTTAGCCCCGATTAACGCTAAAAAAGTGCCGCCATATCCACTAAGTCAATGATGATGAGTGGGCGAAGTTCCGGAGGCAAACCTGATGAACCACGCCCCACCGCGGTGGTCTAGTGGCTAAGGTACTCGGCTGCTGACCCGCAGGGCGCGGGTTCGAATCCCGGCTACGGCGGCTGCATTTCCGATGGAGGTGGAAATGTTGTAGGCCCGTGTGCTCAGATTTGGGTGCACGTTAAAGAACCCCAGGTGGTCTAAATTTCCGGAGCCCTCCACTACGGCGTCTCTCATAATCATATAGTGGTTTTGGGACGTTAAATCCCACATATCAATCAAACCTGATGAACCTTGAATCCTCCGTACAATTTGCCCACTCGATTTTATTACAACGATCCCGCTAGCGTACGTCGCCGAACTAAATCGTACGATTGCCTTCCACCAATGACACGCGTCATATGTGACATTATTCTTATTTTATAACAGCTCGGATTTTTCATCATCAACTACAAGTACTGCCGTCTAGTTTATAACATCTTGCATCTTTTCATTATCAGCTACAAGTACCGCCATCTAGTGAGCACTGCAAGAACTAAACGAGGGGTGGCTGCATACAGGGGACGCACAGCCTACGCCCCTAAAAGAAGGCTGGCAAGTGAAACCATTGTGTCATCCGACCAGATAGACAGGTGTGACGTTACCTTGGATGGTTGGGTGATGCACTATAGTGTTAAGTGCATGCAGTAGTGACAAGGAAACATGACACAAACTTATATTTTACGTGAACCTGCACCCAGAAATGAGTAACACGATGTGCCGATACCTGGCTAGTGTACTCGGCTGCTGACCCGAAGGTAGAGAATTCGATCCAGGCCGTAGCTGTCGCATTTCAATCGAGGAGAAATGGCCATTGAACTGTGCGAAGGCATTTCACGTTAAAGATCACCGGATGGTCGAAATTCCCGCAGCTCTCCACTGCGGCGTTCCTGATTATCATGTTGCGGTTTTGTGGCGTTTAACTCCACATACTGACAGGCTGTACACTGATACTGGCGAAAAGGGCTTCGGCCGTCAGTATATGGGATCTTTGGCAGATTGCGTCGTTCTTAATACATCAGGAATCGAGGTTTCCAGCGTTATTGCCCGCACTTGCGTTAATACTACTTAAAGAACTATGCGTCTCTGTCATTCACAATTAGGCAATACCGGCGTCAAAATTAAAGGGCCTGTCTACCGTTCTTCATTGCTCTCCTGTTTTGTGTCACAATAAAAAGTGCACAATGCGACGTGTCTAACCTTGCAGCGGTTTCTCTGGAAAGCACGTAGAAATTTCTAAAACAGAATTTTTCTGTCCGCGTTATGTCTCCTTTCATCGGATGTGTTGAATGCTCACAATACTGGTTGGGGCCGGCGAAAGTCAAAAACTGAAACCACGTGTGGTTTTCGCAGGCTTCATCGAGTTTGGTTAATGATAAAACAAATACCTTAGTGGTCATTATAGGCACGCACACACTTTTTGTTGTTTCCACTGAGCGGCGGCGGATGCCGTGGTAGCGTTCTTTTGCTGTTTGCAGACAGGCATGCAGGCAAGTGAACACACCGCTGGCAGCGCCACCGGACACCGATTCGAACACGTCAGAAAGAAAAAAAAGCAAAAATTGGTCTCTGGCGCAACGTAAAGCCGCCTTAAATGCATAAAATACACTTGCAAGTTGAGCGTGTTCGTTTTTAAGCAAAATAAGTCGACCTGTGAGGATTTCTCGTCCTACCAATAGATTGTCAAGATTGCCCGCATTCGCTGTTGGGTGACTCTAGTGGTCACTTTTTATTGACCTTCAACATCAAGTTAAAATAATACTTCTTTTTTTCTGCCACGAAAGCATGCTCGTTGTTTACGATGTGATTTTCTCAAGTAGAGACCAATTTTACGAGTTATCGTTAGGAATCGTCCAAGCATCTGACCTAACACACAGGAGCGGTCACTTGATTACACTCCAATGAATTCCTGGACACAGCGGCCTGGTTGGCAATGAAACAGCCGATAGCGAAGCAAGAGCGCCAATATACAACGCTCCTATGTACGTCAAAGTACCGTACTCGCGAAAAACGTCAACACATTGTTGAGATCACTCATGCGCGAATGCGCTGCCACTTACTGGTCGCTACCAGATCACCGGAACAAGCGCCTGCGGGAAACAGACCCCGGTATGACTTTTCGTCTTCCAGATAAAATCAGCCGAAGACATGCTAATATACTGCACCGAATTCGCCTGGGCGTCGCCTTCATTCGCCACTACGCCCACCTAATCGGCCGTGCGGACAGCCCAAATTGTGAACGCTGCCAAGTGCGCGAAACGATAGCTCACATATTTTGTGACTGTGCATTATACGTGGCACAAATAAAAATGCTAACTGCAACGTTGGCAAGCATCGGACGAACACCATTAAGTGAAAGCCACATATTGTCAGCAATGAACGACAAAAAGGTGTCAAAAACTGCTACAAAGGCTGTTATAGACTTTATAAAAAGCACTGGACTAGAAAGTACATAGATTGTAGGGTACTATGCTAATTGGCTACTGTACATACGCACCACCTCTTCTTGCCCCCCTCATCACCCTTCATCCCTCTTTCCTTCCCCTTTCCCTTATCTCCTGTGTAGAGTAGCAGGCTAGAGTGAACTATAGCTCAGGCCGACCTCTCTGCCTTCTAATATATTCTCACTCTCTCAAAAAAAAAAACGATCTTTTCATTTGCGCCACAATCAGAAAACATTTTCTGAGCGGTAGACAATGCCTTTAACGCATGCGATCGCTGTATACATCACATCGACTGCGCATGGAAAGCAATCGAGTTAGCGAGGTACACGCAACCCCTGACACGACACGGCTGACACGCTGGTCAATGATGTGGCAGACTTCCGCTACCGTCAGCTACGTGCCCCACAGAGCCTAATTAATTAGAAACACGGCAACGAGGATATTCACGCAATGCTATTCACTCGTGCCCTTTCAGCGCCTACCGGCGAAGGCTTTCCGACTTGAAATGAAAAATTGATCATGTTTCGTAATCACTTCGGGGAATCGATAAGGCCCACGTGACCTTATTTCACAGGTGCGTGGCAGCACTGCGGGAAAGTTATTTATCTCAGCGGGAATGCATCGATTATTCAGCTTCTGTCGGTGGCTTCCTTGCCATGAAACATTATTGATAGCCACACGATAAGATTTTGAATGTTGTTGAGATAGAAGACGCTGATTCATCTACAGCTACTGCCATCATCATCAATGCACTCGATTAGAATCATTGGCCGTAAGGGACCTCTGTCGGGAATGACCTTGTATTCCTTTTTTTTTCCAGGCAGTAGTAAAATAAAAGGGGGGGGAGAGGGTTCACACCAATATAACTTACACGAATGATTAACGGTGTCATGCAACTGAGGCCTTCCGAATATCGTCTATTAATCGATGTGATTTAGCCCCTGCGGCAATATCTGCGTTTGAGGAGATGCCGATGTGAGGGATATCAAAGTTGTTTTGTTATTTGAAGCACGCTTCGATGGCGTGTGGAGGTTATCTTTTTAACATACGTGAGCACAGTGAAGGAATGGATCGAAGATCCGCTTATTTGCTATACTGTAAGTCTTGAAGCCTATTTTCTAGCCACGCCGGCGCAAAACACCCTTGCATAAACTTAACGCAACGTGCATCATGCGTGAGTGGCGCATTGCATTGTTAGCTAACGTGAAACAAAGCGAAGCCGCGGCTTAATCGTTTACAGACAACCCGAATGACGCAGTGGTTAGGCAACCGCTTAACTATTACTACATGCATCCGATATGATCAACAATACTTTTGCCATGGAAGGTACTTAGAGGTCGAGGTCTTTGAGCTCTTGACTGGTTCTTCCGGTTGAAGCCTTCTGAGCGTTAAAATATTCTCAGTGAAAAAAAAAAACACAGCCCAAGCGTTCTCGCTCACTGGCGACCCGACTGACGCAGGCGTTGCGCAAAAGCTCTTAACTATTACAGCTATAACCTGGTCAACATTACGCATGCGGTGGAACGTACCACCCAGTTTGAGGTCTCTGAGTTCTGTTCCTCTTATTCATGACTGAATCGCGGTGCGCGTGAAAAATGTTCCAAGTGAAAGTAAAAGCGGCAGTGCGATATTACGCATGCACGCACCATCTCTCGGGAGGTGGTCCACGCGTGCATCGGCTTCTATCGCAACCGGAAATCTGCCCACCTTACACCGCCAACCTGTGTCTTACCGGGAGCTCAAAGCTGAGCTCGCGGCTTCTTCCCGTTCTTCGTTTTTACTTTCGCACAACCAAACCATTAATCTTGTCGTCAGCTGTGCGCGAGAGAGCACACAACGTGACGGTATCGGGTTATCTATGAGCAGTCGGTGGCAGTGGCCTACTTTCAAAACATGTAATTCGGCTCCCTTTACTCTGCACTTGAAGGTAGCAATCGTAATCGCCTAGCCGGCAGCATTGGTGCCGGCTTTGAGACTGGCGCAAATTTGCGTAGGTGATTGCGTTGCACCAACACCTTGGCTGGACTTGCAAAACCACCAACGCTGCGAGTTGTGTTTCCTTAACA
The DNA here is from genome assembly GCA_013436015.1 of Rhipicephalus annulatus. Classification (NCBI taxonomy): domain Eukaryota; kingdom Metazoa; phylum Arthropoda; class Arachnida; order Ixodida; family Ixodidae; genus Rhipicephalus; species Rhipicephalus annulatus. The sequence continues at coordinate 211,262 of WOVY01004450.1, forward strand.
ATAACGAAATCTCGCTTTTGACTAGATATCGCATGGAGGATTACGAAATGCGTGACACTTTATGCATCCAGAGGTGTCGAACAGCCTTTTCGTATCGCACACAGACCGACCGGCCTACTGGCAAGGGGCAGAGTGCGCACTGTGATAGCGCACTGAAGAAACGAACACATGCAAGATGGGCTGATGAAGTAAAGAAACAAAGGCTTTTTCGTCTATCATCATTAATTTCGTTCACCAACGGGCACAGTAATTGCACCGAAATTCAGATGACTCTTACTCGAACGGACGGACGTCATAGACGGTGAGCCTTTCGAATCAATCTTTCAATATATGTTTCAGGAATCATCCATCTCCGAGCGTTGGCCGAGGTCCTTCGAGATCCCAAGGCAGGCAGATGGTCACAATTACGCTGATTACCCGTAAACGCTCCGCTAAGCGAAACCGCGAGTGTCCGTACGGCCTTCGGAGGAGGCGATCACAATTGTACTTAACCTGCGCTTTCTGTAGACACAAGTGACAATTTGCGTCCATTGAGGCCGGCTGCAAAATGATAGTGTCTGCTTTTTCTGCAACCTCTCCATGTAGGAGCAATCAGATGTGATCCGGGGCGGTTATAATGCGTGTGAAATGGGTGAATGTAACCGCACTGTACAATGGTACGGTCGACCAGGAGGCGTTGGGTCGACCGGCCAGACGCGCAATGCTCGGGCCATTCAAAGCCTTCGTGTTTGCCCGCGTATGTTTGGCCTGGCTTAACCAAACGCGTCGGGCATCTGTCGTAACCGCTACGCTACCACGATGAAACAAACAACTCGCTTAGTTTCAGACAGAGCACTGCTGAAGCCTCGCAGGGACGGACTGAAGACGTGGTATATCGGCGTGATTGCTCATTTGGAACGTCATGTTGTTGGGAAAGATTTAAACCAAACACCAGCCCCATTCTACGCCCGAAGATGTGACCCCTGTCGTAAGGCATCATATTTTCTTACCGAGTTTTAGCAAATATTCAACGAAGTATTTAATATATCCCCTAGTTGGCTCTTGTCCGCCGCAATGGTGTAGTGTCTCGACTGCTGACCCAAGGGTCGCGGATTTAAACCCGGCCAATGTGGTCTCATTTTGATGGAGGTGAATTGATAGACGCCCGTTTACTGTGCGATGTCAGTGCAGGCCAAAGAACTCCAGATGGTGGAAATTTTCAAAACCTTCCACTATGTCTTCCCGCACATTCATGTCGTGCTGTTGTCGTTAAAACCTTTATTATTATTATTATTATTATTATTATTATTATTATTATTATTATTTGGCTCGTGATAAGCACGTCTCCTCTCGTAAGCTCATCTTGGCACCGGCGAAACTACCGGAAGTGCAATACTCGTCTTCTCGTAATTAACTAGCGCACGGCTTATAAAACGTACCGTTATCGCACAACGAGCATGATAACGTCAGAGCGATAGGGGTTCTGTGATTCTCTTCGAGAGAGGATGGACGATTGGTCCACGTGACCACTCCCCTGTCGCATCTACATTCTTTCCATAACTTGATGTCGCGCATGCATGCATGGCTGTGTGGCGTAGCTGTGGTGACAGTCGTCTTCGGACCGAGATGGCCTGGCTTTTAGGTAAGCCCGCCTTACAAAGGACGCTCATTCACTCATTCATTCTGCCATCAGTAGCAGCTCCTTTCCGCGGTATGACACGTAACCTTTACTCCCGTTTCCTGGCTATTCTCCTTTCGTGCGACTTGTTTTAAAGAGTGCCGTTGACACCATGGTTCAAGGTTCCCAAAGTAATTTATTTTATTATTTCGTGTTTTCATAACCACTTTTATGTTTGCTTTCTGCCATGCGTGTATCCTTTATTTGCGTAAATGTACCATTATATTTTGTACTGGCTATCCAGCTGGCGGAAGCGTTTGGAGGGTTCTCGATCTTAGAGTCTGCAGCTAGGACAATGCTTGCAGCTTGCGGTGACAGGGCTGGATACACCTCTAACGACGTCATAGATTAAAAAAATTGACGGCAGATTCATGAGGTGAATGATGATGAGATTGGGCGAAGCTCCTGGAAGTAATATCGTGAAATTTTCTTCCGTTAATTCGCCTGGCGATATGCACGCTTCCTCGCCACTTCCCATTGTCGAACGTTTTCAAGATCTGCTTCGCGACGTTGACGTGCTGCCTCGGCCTCTCGTTCCCGTACGGAAGGATCTTGCCGACGCTGACGTGCCGCTGCAGCTTCTTGTTCACGTACGGCGGGGTCTTGCCGACGCTGCCTTGCTGATGTGGCTTCTTGTTCCCGTAAAGCAGGATCTTGCCGACGCTGATTTGCTGATGTGGCCTCTCGTTCCCGTACGGAAGGATCTTGCCGACGCTGACGTGCCGCTGCAGCTTCTTGTTCACGTACGGCGGGGTCATGCCGACGCTGCCTTGTTGATGTGGCTTCTTGTTCCCGTACAGCAGGATCTTGTCGACGCTGACGTGCCGCTGCAGCTTCTTGTTCACGTACGGCGGGATCTGACCGACGCTGTCTTGCTGATGTGGCTTCTTCTTCCCATACAGCAGGATTTTGCCGACGCGGATTTGCTGTTGTGGCCCGTCGTTCCCGTACGTAAGGATCTTGCCGACGCTGACGTGCCGCTGCAGCTTCTTGTTCACGTACGGTGGGGTCTTGCCGACGCTGCCTTGTTGATGTGGCCTCTCGTTCCCGTACGGAAGGATCTTGCCGACGCTGACGTGCCGCTGCAGCTTCTTGTTCACGTACGGCGGGGTCTTGCCGAAGCTGCCTTGTTGATGTGGCTTCTTGTTCCCGTACAGCAGGATCTTGCCGACACTGATTTGCTGATGTGGCCTCTCGTTCCCGTACGGAAGATCTTGCCGACGCTGATGTGCCACTGCAGCTTCTTTTTCACGTACGGTGGGGTCTTGCCGACGCTGCCTTGTTGATGTGGCTTCTTGTTCCCGTACAGCAGGATCTTGCTGACGCTGATTTCCTGATGTGGCCTCTCGTTCTCGTACGGAAGGATCTTGCCGACACTTACGTGCCGCTGCAGCTTCTTGTTCACGTACGGCGGGATCTTGCTGACGCTGCCTTGTTGATGTGGCTTTTTGTTCCCGTACAGCAGGATCTTGGCGGCGACGTCGTGCAGCTTCCCGGCGCGTTTTGGCTCGCGTGCTGTCACTTCAGGGTACTGTCTGCGAGCGCGCACCGCCGCTGCCCTGCGCGCCCGCCTTACGGCATCCTCATCCATACGCGAGCACACACCGACGGCAACGAGCATCGACAACTACTAACCTGTACTAACATGTACATTGAGCACTGCCTGACAAGAAATGGTTGCTACGTAATACTTGCTGGGTGTAACCACCTTAGTTTTATAAAGGTTTAGCGAGCGTTGAGCGGAAGTGCCATGAATACAGTGAACAAGTATATACCATGAACTCGAGGTGCTTAAAGGAGGAAAGTGGATACGAAGCGCAAGCCGTAAGAAAGTAAAAGCCGAATTCTCCTGTCTCTTATCCCATTAACAGCCATTGGCGTGTACATTGAGCACCATCTGACAGGAAAAGGTGGCTACGTTATACTCGCTAGGCGTAACCTCCTTGGTTTTAGAAAGGTTTAGCGAGCGTTGGGCCGCGGTGCAATGAATACAGTGAACTAGTATATACCATGAACTCGAGGTGGTTAAAGGTGGGAAGTAGACCCGAAGCGAAAGCCGTAAGAAAGTGTGCGTGTGCCACCTCTCGTTTAGTCCTTGGAATGTCCGCTGGATGGCGATGCTTCTATATGGGGAATATATGATGAAAAGATGCGAAAAGGTGGTACTTGGAGTGTTGAATAGATGGACGAACGGACACACAGACAGATGCATGGATGGACGCATGAACGGAGGGAGGCAGGGGTGGATGCATGGACGAACGCTGGGACGGACGCACGAACAGACGCATGCATGGACAGGCAGATGGGCGCATGGACGGTCACACAGACAGATGCATGGACGGACGGAAGCAAGAATGAATGGATGGTCGAATGCTTCGCCCCAGTCTCCATCATTCACTCCGTGGATATGCTGCGAATTTTTAATTGTTCAACAACGCACAGGAGAAATCTCCCACCGGCACCACCTTGGAGGTCAAAGCGTAAGACTGGTTACACTACGGCTACGACGACGACTACGAGGGACGAACGGGTGCCGCTATAAGGAGCTTCGCCCCTAAAAAAACAGTGATTTCCAAATCTACATTGTGCGGTGAACCCAATGCCTCATGCGTAAAAAACGAACGCTTTACCGTTGCGACAACGCTAAACACCTGCACCAGCCCACACTCACTTGCACCCAAGAACACGCATGCGCATGCATGGAGCCACGCACAAAAACGCCGAGAAGAACCACATTTCCGTTTCTTCTCTCTTCCTTCTCCTGGTGGTGGTCAGGCGTCTAGTTTATTCAAGGTAGCGTGCCAAATACTAACGCATCACTGAGCTCTGCTGTAAGAGCCTAACCAGTAGCTCCGCGCACTGGCCTTTATGTGCGCGCCCCCAGAACGGACGCGGCGCGAGCGTGAAGGCTCCCTGTGAGCTTTCGAAGTATAGCGTGACAGCGTACAACACATGCAAAAAAGGAGGAAAGATGAACTTGCCCTCTCTCCCATCTCATTTGAAAAAGTGACACCTACCCAGGCATTTGAGAACTCATCCCGTGCCTTCGCTATGCATGTCGAAAAGCAGCAGTTCAATGCCAGCGCGTCCCGCAGATGTGTTCACGGACATCAAATCTGCCAAAGAGATCTCGCTATGCATTCACACGTCAGTCGGCCTGCATCGGTGCCATGGACGCCGAGCGGGTGAGGCGCAAAATAGCGAACCTACCACGTTGTCGTGACGACGGCGGCGCATCCTTCCAGAGAGAATAAGTGATGCGGTGCTTTTCTACGCTCTCAAGTAGCGGGGTCAGTAGGCCCCTTCAGCCGTGTGGCATGAACTCTGTCGGCTTCGGTCACTTCCGTCATGCCATAGTTCGGCGGTCGCGCAGCTGCACCATCACTCATTATGTTACATGATGGTGCGATGTGCATCTGTTGGCGCACTTTTGGGCATGTATAGACGGTTTCACGCATTGTACACCAAAATACTTCCGATCACCTCATTTACCAGCTCCTAACTTCAAAATTCAAAGCACGTTCTCAAGTTTTTTTGAAGGGCAATGAAAGTATCTATTTTTTTAGATAAAAGAAACGTGCGTGAGGTTAAAGAAACCCTTTTCTATTTTTTATGTAGCTCGAAAGAACAATTATCTGAATATATTTTGCCAAATAAGGGAAAGAAAGTGTAGAAAATGAGCGGCATATTCTATAAAGCTTTCTTGCCCGCCGATGAATCTAATGCATAGTACGAGCCATTGTCCCGAAGCTTTCTGGAAAGATGTAGTGAAATTGTTTGAGCGAAAGTGTTAAAAAGCACTTGCCGCGAGAATTGTGTTGTCGACGTATAGCGGTCGGTACATGATGTCGGTATTCAGATTCTCTTTCTCTCTCTCTAAAACATAGACACACACACACACACACACACACACACACACACACATATATATATATATATATATATATATATATATATATATATATATATATATATATATATATATATATATATATATATATATATATACTGGGTTCCATTACTGGGTTCCAATCCTGGCGTTATTGATGTATATACAGAGCGAACAAAAGAGCAAAATCCCTCTCTTCGAGCGAAGAGCAAGCCCCACGAAGAGTACGTTTATACAACAAGCGTTTTGTTGAGTTACGCGAGATCGGATCTTCGAAATTCAGCTACTAGCCTCACTTCGTATAGGTCCTGTGATCGTATCCCGGTCGCAGCGGCTGCAATACGCTGGAGGCGAAATGCTAGGGGTCGTTTACTTAGCTTTGGCTTCAGGTTTAGAACATAAAAAAAATGACAGCATATCCACGGAGTGAATGATGGAGAGTGGGGCGAAGCATTCGTCCGTCCATGCGTCCGTCTGTGTGACCGTCCATGCGTCTGTTTGTGCGTTCTTTCATGCATCCGCCCCTGCGTCCGTTCATGCGTCCATCCATGCATCTGTTTGTGTGTCCGTTCGTTCATCTATTCAATACTCCAAGTCCCACCATCTCGCATCTTTTTATCATATATTCCCCATATAGAAGCACCGCCATCCAGCGTACAGTCCAAGGACTAAACGAGAGGTGGCACACGCACACTTTCTTACGGCCTGCGCTTTGGGTCCACTTCCCACATTTAACCACCTCGAGTTCATGGTATATTCTAGTTCACTGTATTCATGGCACTGCGACCAAACGCTCACTAAACCTTTCGAAAACCAAGGAGATTACGCCCAGCGAGTATAACGTAGCAACCTTTCCCTGTCAGATAGGGCTCAATTTACATGCCAATGGCTGCTAATGAGAAATGAGAGACAAAAGAATTCGGCTTTTACTTTCTTACGGCTTGCGCTTCGTATCTACTTCTCATTTTTAACCACCTTGAGTTCATTCATAGTATATACAAGTTCATTGTATCCATGGCACTGCGGCTCAACGCTCGCTAAACCTTTCTAAAGCTAAGGAGGTTACACCCAGCGAGTATAATTTAGCATCCCTTTCTTGTCCGATAGTGCTCAATGTACATGCCAATGGCTGCTAATGGGGATCGCAGCGTGCGCGTTGACTGAAAGCCGAATGTTCATGTCTCTCATTCCCCATTAGCAGCCATTGGCATGTACATTGAGCACTATTTTTTTATTGTTAAACAACGCACAGAAGAAATCTCTCACTGGCACCACCTTGGAGGTCAAGTGTTATACCTATTTCGGGTATGTGCCACTGGTGGTTACCTTCGAGGGACGCCCAAGCCACGCCATAAGGAGCTTCGTAATACGATTGGAATTTCTTGAGCCCTCCACTTCGGCGGCTTTCGTAATCATCTCGTGGTTTTGGGACGTAAAAACTCAACTAAAGATATTACAACTATTTTGAAACTTCACATTTTTGCTATCACATTCGGTGCTTTGCGCTGGTGCCGAAATTGTGACTTATTCAAGCCATATTTACGTCAGACTTCGTTAGAGAGCTAGAAGTGCTGCCCTTTTGCGCTACCTCATATCCTGGCAATGTGCCATTTTTTGTGGTATATGGCATTAGAAAGCCATTCACTTTGAAAGTAAAAATCAGGAATAGTAGGGCACTGATTTTCGCGACCACCAAATCCAGGCTGCGGGTCTACAAAACAAGCGCTGCCTACGCCGCATAAAAGTATAGGGCTGAATAAATCGTAGCGTTAAAAATAGGGTTGGAAGGCCCCCTGATGTGGGAGATCAACGTCAACGGTGACGGTAATGATGACGCGTAGAAAGTGTCTTGACAGCTGAGACGACTATCAAACCAGCGGAGCAGCTCATATGCCAAGTGTGTAGCTGGATCCTCAGTTGCCGTGTTCGCGGTCAGCATTTGACAGGCTTCACACGATTCGTGCCGTGGAAAGCTCGGTAAGAGAACGGTCCCGTTGTTAAGAGTGCATTCACGAGAGTCCGGACGTGATTACACTTGTCTAGAGCAACGAAATGCGAGGCTTGGTTGATGTTGCTACTGTTGTCCGCAGCCGCTTGTTCACGTTAGCTAGAAGGTTCAAATGATGCTTGATTAATAGCACATGGACTTTGTATCCAGTATGACTATGGAAGGTATATATCCGCAAAAAAAAAAAAATTGGCAGATCCCATGTATTTGGGAGTCAACGTTATGCGAAGCATGCGGAGGGAAGGTGACCGTGTTTCAAGTTTTATATTGAGTGACACACCATGAAATGACTCTAAATACATGTACAAATGTTGCTCGCACAGACATATGTTGAAGAGTATAGCAGATGTTTAAAAAACTAGTTGTTGGTACTTGCACAACGATGCCATCTGGAACATGCGTATTAGCAAAGCCAGAAGCTGATATATGAAGCGCTGATGCTCACGAGGATGCTGGCCCTGGACACTGCTACATAAATCAATTTCGGCTCATGGCAACTAACCAGAATTGACGTTAACCCGACGTGACGGCTGTATCAAAGTGGTACATATGTAATCTATTTAAAATTGGGTAGGCAGCACTGCAATCATCATTGAAGTTTCACGAAGATTAGCGTCTATTTGAAAAGTATTTTTGAGGACTGCCGTAGCTTTGTGGTAAACTCCTTCATTGCCACGCAGAATGCTTAGGTTTGATTCCAGCTGCGACCCAGACAATTACTTTTTGCATTCATCGGGTCGCCGCAACCGATGTCGGGTATTTCTTAACGCCTGAGCGTTAAAATTGCCCATGTGTGTTGTGTAAAAATTGCCCATTCTCGTTGTTTCTGGGTAGATACTAAGTGTCAATCACCGGTGCCACATACGCGCATACCAGCGGCACTACACGGCCATGGGTATGCGCCACTATCTGGCGGGAAGTGTTTGACGACGTACGCGACGGGATTGTGACAACATTTATGTCTTGACCAGCGCGTCATATTTGTCAAAGCATATTACTTTCCCATGCTAATTTTGGATTACGCCAAGTTAAGGGAGTGACGACGACAGCACCCAAACGTAAATAGATAGATAGACCAATAGATAGAAACCACAATTGACGTTAACCCGACGTGACGGCGGTATCAAATTAGTACATTCGTAATGTTATTAAAATTGGGTAGGCAGCATTGCAATCACTATTGATATTTCACTAAGATTAGCGTCTATTTGAAAAGTAGTTCCGGGACCTGGCGTAGCTCTGTGGTAAAATGCTTCTTTGCCACGCAGAATGCTTGGGTTTGATTCCAGCTGTGACCTTGAAGTTCATTCTTTGCATTCGTGGTGTCGGCGCTACCGATGTCGGGTATTTCATGACGCTCGCGCAGTAAAATTTATCATGTATGTTCTCGCCGTTCCTGGGTAGATATAAGTGTCAATCACCTGTGGCACACACCCGCCTCTGGGCATGCGCCACTGTTTGGCGGGAGTGTTTGACGACATCCGCGACGGGGTTGTGACATTATTCATTTCTTTGCCTTCACGTCATATTCGTCTAACCATCTTAGCCTCCCATGCGGATTGTGGTTCACGCCACGTTAAGGGGTTGACCATGGGAGCACCCAAAGGAAGTGGATAGATAGATAGATAGATAGATAGATAGATAGATAGATAGATAGATAGATAGATAGATAGATAGATAGATAGATAGATAGATAGATAGATAGATAGATAGATAGATAGATAGATAGATAGATAGATAGATAGATAAATAGATAGATATCATGACACCGGCAATGCTGGCGAAATTTCACTTTGTTGCAACATAGCCTCGTAACAATTTCATTCTCTCGTAAGAACATAATTGAGTGATTACTGTTGTGATGGAAAACTACGCCTTACTTGTTCGTTTCACCAGCTTGGAGCCAAGAGTGACCACTGTTGAAAGCGGGGAGCTCCCCCCCCCCCTTCCAATTTTTCTCAGTGGGGGCTCGCGCCCCCCTTGCCACCCCCCTGCTGAGTGATATGTGGGGTTTAACGTCCCAAAACCACTATATGATTATGAGAGACGCCGTAGTGGAGGGCTCCGGAAATTTCGACTACCTGGGGTTCTTTAACGTGCACCCAAATCTGAGCACACAGGCCTACAACATTTCCGCCTCCATCGGAAATGCAGCCGCCGCAGCCGGGATTCGAACCCGCACCCCCCCTGCTGATACGCCTATGAAAGCACCCTAAATGAGCAGGACTCCACATTAAATTGCACCACCTGAACCGGCCCGGCTCTTCAGCACTCAACCGAATCTAATTGCACAAGAATTTATGCATTATGTCGTCAATGAAATGTGGGTGGCCAGGAATGGAACCCATATTCTTATGTTTAGCAGCGCATCTCCTTAGGCATTAGGCGACTATGGTGACCTTCTCTACCTAGATTTTTAGTTAAAGGTTTGCTCCCTCTGATACACAAGAGGGAAGAAAGTTAACGTAGCATGCACAGTAGGCGCCACGTTCAATAGGCAGCCAAGCTGATGGGCGCCTTTACAGTCCGGGCTTTGGCTGTCTTTAGTGCTAATTTGTGCAAAAGTTCTCTCTTTCTTCTTTCTCTCTTCTCTACGTTTTTCCTGTGTTGTCTTCGCTTTATTTATTTCCCATTTGTCTCTACTTTTTCATCTTTCTCGCTCTTTCTATCTTTCATTCCCTTCTATCTAGCTGTCTATTTCTTTCTTGCTTCCTCCTTCTTCCTATATGTTTCTCTCTGTTTCTCCCTGACTTTTTTCATTCTTTTTCTTGTGGTTCTCTCCTTTCATTTCTCCCTATGCATTTAGTTCTTTTCTTTTCTCTCTTTCTCATCTTTTATATTCTAGGCTTCTCAGTCTCCCCTCCTGCTTTCCCTTAGCTTCACCATCACATCTCTCCTCCTCACGCTCACTTCCCTCTCCCACCTCTTTGTGACACAATACTGTACAAGGCCATGCTGTGGTTACGGTACAAGGCTATGCCGGATAACCGAGTGGTTAGGATGCTCGCCTTCGGACCGTTGGTACGTTAGTTCGAATGTCACCTCGCGAAGAATGTGTTTGCCAAAAATTTCATTTTCTTCCTTTTTACACTTCTACCTTTCTCTACCCCCCTCTCTCTCCCTCTAGGATCATTATCACACCTTATGTTCGTTACAGACCACGCCGAAAAAATCGGCGCATGTGTTCTAGGAGTAAAGCAGTCAACAAGTAGTTGCGTATACTCTGTTTGGTCTTAAGCCAAGTGTTAAGAGGTCGACCGACGTGTCGTGTTTGTGTCATTGGAGTAGTTGTGTGACAATCGTGTACCTACCTAAATGGCATGTCAACTACGTCGTCATTCAAAGGATGGCGTATGGTCTGAGTTAACGTGAAGACTTACCTTAGAGCACAAAAATAAGTCTTATGAAAACGAAGTGCGTTGTGCGATGCGATGACGTACTACACTTCATACGTGGTATTCTTCAGCATATCTGTTCGGATTTGTACAACGCTCGATTGGTGCAATCCGAATGGCAGGAGCAGATTTCTAATGTTTATAAAGCCGTTTCACATGACACAAAAAGTAGCAATTTTCAGTCAGCGAATTCAATCGCAGCGAAAAAAAAAGGCCAGTTCACTCCCGCTGCTGCGGTTCGCGGCGAAGTTCCAACAAGTTGGAAATTTTCGCTCAGACCGAAGCGGCGGGAGCGATTTTCGGTCGGGACCCGTCGTGATAGGGTTGGGTGGTCAAGCCTTCGAAATAGCATCGACGTGTATGTTTTAGTAGTGGCTGGTGCTATGCATTTTAAAATTACCCAAAAAAATAGAAAGTGCTCTGAATTGAGGAAACACAAGCACTATTCGTTACCGTTCATGTTAACTTAATATTATAGCGCACAGATTGTTACATCGTATTTGAAAAATTCTACAGTGTCTGCTACAACGAACGGTGCCAAGAAACGTTTCCCACCGCTCCACTCGCAGAGTGAAAATCGCGGACCGCCCGCGGTCCATGTGAAACGAAACCGCCATTATCGGCGCTTGCGATCAGAGCGATTAGAGCGAACGGAATGATTTTTTTCGCAGCAATCGTGGCATGTGAAACATTCTTAACATTTCCATATAATTAGGTAGCTGATGCTGCTAACACGACTGATGTTTCCAAGATTCGACGCATGCACAGAGTTTTAAAAAGCAGTTTAAAGAACAACCGTGGCTGTGTACTGTAACACCTGACTGCCACACAAAACACCAGCACTTAATTTCTGCTAAAAACATGAATTTTATCAAGTGCGAAGCACCTTTTTGACTTACCTATGTAACGCTGTCCTTCCGTGCGTCCGTATTAACGCGCCGCAACGCACTCACCTCACCGCAGGTGTTGGAGCGGTGCCAAGTAGGTTTCGCCACAGCTGCACGTTGACGTCACGCTTTCCTCGCAGTGTGCGCTGACGTTACTCTCGCCGTCGCCTGCAGCGCGCTCGCTGCAGCGTCCGCAGCTGCAGCAAGCGCGTACGTTCACGGCAACTTCTTCACGGCAACACCTGCAGCTACCACCACTCGCTCCACTATCGCGACCGCCACTCGCCAATCTTCTAGCACTCATCGCAACACCCGTGTTAGTGCCATTCAACCCGGGTTGGCACCCGTGCACAACACTGCTGCTTCGCATTCTATCAGCGTTTTCTTTGGAGAAAAGGTGTGAGCTTTCTTTGCGTCTACCGGTATATTTCACTCGCCGGCAGCGCCGCAGACATCGACACCGGCTGTTCTGTAATACCGGCTCCTTAATCACCTCTGGCTCATACCTGCTTACAATGGACCTTGACATGTGAGGGGGTGGATAGATAGATAGATAGATAGATAGATAGATAGATAGATAGATAGATAGATAGATAGATAGATGGATAGATGGATAGATAGATGAATAGATAGATGGATAGATAGATGAATAGATAGATAGATAGATAGATACATGGATAGATAGATAGATAGATAGATAGATAGATACATGGTTAGATGGATGGATGAATAGATGGATAGATAGATGGATAGATAGATGAATAGATAGATGAATAGATAGATACATGGATAGATAGATAGATAGGTACATGAATAGATACATGGATAGATAGATAGATGGATAGATAGATAGATAGATAGATAGATAGATAGATAGATAGATAGATAGATAGATAGATAGATAGATAGATAGATAGATAGATAGATAGATAGATGGATAGATAGATAGATACATGGTTAGATAGAGAGATAGATGGATAGATAGATAGATAGATAATTTTGAAACGGTAAAAAAGTCTTATTAGTTTGTGAACAAGTCCATCGTATTAGGAAACGTTGTGCTGTTTGTCTAAGAAATTGTAGATTACATTATATTTTATTCATTTTCTCAACGTGTCTTGTTTTGACATTACATGATGGAGTGGCTACGCAAGGCTAGGAATATACGCTATGATGGAATGGATTAAACGAATCACATGATGCCTTTTACATTTTGTAGTTTAAGGTATTAGAACTGAGATAGCGTGAAAGTGCTTCTAACAAAGTGGGGACAATTCAGAATATTGCGTGGTACTCTACTTTGGCAGAGCAGTCGCCCACCCTGTTTAGAAAAAGTTTATTTACACTATGTACAGAAAATAAAGGTTTCATAACATTTTAGTAATAAGGGCACATACACTTTGGCATATCCATGTACCACGACAAACATCAGTATGTTGCAGTGAAGACATCATTGCTCTACTATAAAAGACAGTGTAGGCATACAAGTACACAAGAACTCAGTGCGATATCATGACACAATGGAATAACGATACATTATATGCAATGAAACACGCTTGGTAACAAATCAAGTCATATATAACGACTCAACGGGCGTTGCTTAGCACCACGTCATTTGAAAAATGACTTGTACCCTTTCGTGTTCAACCTTGACGAAAGGGCATGACCAATGCCGCAGGAACTTGTGCTCCCCGAAGAAAAAAAGGTCCTCGGAGAGAACCACGAGGATCCCTCGTCTCATTCGGCCCAGTACCGCCACAAAGCACGACAGCGGCAATTCGCAGATACGGCGTTGCATCGGTATCACCAAAGGCTGAACAGCCCCGCAACAATTAAAGAGCCGAAAAGCACCCGTGCTAAAATCGGCCGTTGGACACGAATGTTTGCACACTCTGTCCCCGAAAGCTAGCATGAACCGCACGCTAAAAAAAGGCGGGAGACCACATATTCAATCGCGGCATGCCGATTGGTCTCAACCATGACGCAGTTGAGCAAGTGGAAGTGCGAACCACCTGCGACCGCTGCAACCGATCTCGCTTGTGGAGCAAGACCCAGGCCAACCACCTAAGTCCTGGAGATTCCCTGGCAACACTCCTGCAGTATTGGTTTTAAAGGGCGCTTCATTATATATTGACGAATTTAATTGGAAATTAGGTCACCGATACTCGTCTCTGTAGATCATTTCATCAGAAACAACTATCTTCTTATTTATGACTAACGTGCGCAGGTTTCCTCTTAAATTTTAAAGGGTGCGCGTGCCGCTCCTCTAGTCCGGCCTTGGTGGTGGCTACCTACTACTACTACTACTACTACTACTACTACTACTACTACTACTACTACTACTACTACTACTACTACTACTACTACTACTACTACTACTACATACATTGCGGACGCACGACCCACGACTTAGGGAGCTTCTCTCCCAAAACCATGTCGTCAAAGGACCCCTAAATAAGTACGCGACCACTTTCCGGCAATCGCGTCAATGGCTTGCGTTCACCGCGTTTACAAATAGATGTCTGGCCACCTCGATTCGCAAAGGCAGCCGGATGTTTTCTCAAGAGGTTAAGACCTTACGCGTGGGCGCCGAGCGTCTCGTTTCTCGAACTACGCCTCCGCCAAGAGTACGTGTCACGCTTTCGGGTGAAAACGTGCTACAGCACTTAAGTCGCACGGAGAATCACAAGCGTCGACCTCGCCATTTTCCACCGTAATGAAGGCATATTATTCGTCGCGCGCCATTATCACTGCGCTTTGGGCAGTCACACTGGACACCCACACTATAGCGTCCCCTTTGTCCTAATCACTTCCTGGTGCAACTTTTCTGGCAGCTTCGAAGCTCAGCTCGGTGTGCGGAAAGTTCATGCCTTCGTGTTTCATTGCTTGCGAGCAATATTGCGTACTCTTACCAGCTAGCAAACGCTCGCGAACAGGTGCGCTGTGGTTCATGTATACACTGTGCCAAGTGTAGCAGGAATAAAACTGTTTCTTTGCTTTTGTTTATTGTTTATTTATGGTCCGATTCAGCTTCAGCGGACATTCAGACCAACTACGGGCAGTTCAAAAGGTCCACAATGACGCCACAAGGCTCGGCCTGACAGTACCGGCGAGGACGCGGCCCGCCTCGGTCTGGAAGGACCGGGCTTCAGGACACAAATAGTGTTTTGTGAATTAATGAATTCAGTTCCACACTTAAACTTACGGGGCGCTAATTGCAACCTCACCGGCAGGTCATTTCCGATCACGTGGCAAAGTATAAGGATCTGCGTTTACCGCAGCAACCACGCAAAAAAAAAACCTCCTGGGGCCATGGAATGGACTAATGAAATAAAGAGAAGATATTTTCTCTCTGCAGGCTAAAACTGAAACCCACATTCACAGTGGCTTAAGGGTTCAGGGCATAGTTATTCTCACAGAAACCAGATGGTGACAAAGGTTACTTTACAATATTCGCAGGTCATCAACTTAATATCAATGCACACATGCCTTCGTCGGTTGAAGCCGTCAAGTCTGAGTAGAGAATAGGAGATGGTAGCGATGTGGTTTGTCGTAGATGAGGTGTGACTAGAGCCATAGCATAAGTGTAGCCATTGGGGTAGGTGTCAACCCCCCCCCCCCCCCCCGAATCTTCAAAATTTCACTTGCACAGATATACACAACACACTTATGGACGCACGCAGGAACATACATAAAGTCTGTTTGAACCCCCCAAGAACAAAATTTCTGGCTACGTTCCAGGGCCACAGGGGTGGTCTTGCCTCCTTTCTGTTGCGGAAGATCTAGTTTTTGCAACTGATGCCCCGTTTGCAATGGCTGCGATGAGGACAAGCAGATTGGGCAAGTTAGTGAGGTTCCATGATAAAATACAAAACAGCGTTTTGGTTACCGCAGTCAGTATATTGTTGTGATTATTTATTTATTTATTTATTTGGTTTGTGTACATATAAAACACGGAGACAGATTAAATAGCGAGGGATCAGGCCGACAACTGCTACCTAAAGGGGCACAACACCTGCCTGCTCCTTCGGTAAGGGGAGACTGAGAGGAAAGAGGGAAGATAGAAGGAGAGAAAGAAAAGGAAAGTAAAATATTGGCCCGAACCTACATGTTACACTGTGAATGTCGTCGAAAGACGATATTCTTGCGTCTGGAGAGAGTTGAACAAAACGTTTACTTAAAATTCTGCGCAAGAAAATCGGTGAATGGTATTCTGAAGGCGCTGCGTTAGAGTGACTCGAGCGTGTAACGGAGGCGATCAAGCGCATCTAGGATGGATGGATGGATGGATATGGCTGTACCCTTTAGATCAGGCGGTGGCTAGCGCCACCAAGCCGTAATACCTAATGAACCAAAAACTATATTTGTTTTCTTTAAAAAGTGAGTTTGAGGATTCGTACTTTGCAGTGGAGAGTTTAATTTTCACTCGTGCCTTGACTTTAGCCACCAATCAGATAACCTCCTTCTAGTTAAGTCTACCCGCTTAAAGTTTATTTTGCCCTCCCGGTCCCTAAACCCCAGTGCTTTGAAAAACTCTGCGCCATAATCCTGAAATATAGGGTGAAGCCCTTTACAGAACATTATCAAGTGTTCGGCAGTTTCTTCTTCCTCTCCACACGCATTGCATACTGTGTCTACCCTTTCGTATTTGGCCCGATATGTCTTGGTTCGCAGTACTCCCGTCCTGGCCGCAAACAGTAGAGAACTACCCCGAGTATTATCATAGATCCTTTCCTTGGCAATTTCCTGCTTAAAAGTTCGATAGATCTCCAGTGCGGACTTCTTAATCATGCCCATTCTCCACATGTCAGTCTCCGTTTCCTTCACTTTCTTCTTAACCGATAGTTCTTTTTGGTTTGGCCACCTGCTGTTTTCTAAGTATTTACCAGTCAACTTCCTGGTTCGCTTCCTCCATTTTGTATCGACATTCTTCATGTACAAGTAGCTGAAAACCTTCCTAGCCCAACGCTCTTCCTCCATTTCTCTCAATCGTTTCTCAAATTTTATCTTGCTGCTAGCTTCCCTGCCCTCAAATGACGTCCATCCCATATCACCTTGTACTCCCTGATTTGGTGTATCCCCGTGAGCTCCTAAAGCAAGCCTACCTATTCCACGTTGCTTAATTTCTAATCTTGCTTGAACTTCTGATCTCATGCACAAGACCGCATCGCCGAACGTCAGCCCAGGAATCATGACCCCTTTCCATATTCCTTCACAACATCATACCTATTGTAATTCCACAGTGTCCTATTTTTCATGACTGCTGCATTCCTGTTACCTTTAGTCGTCACGTATATTTCGTGTTCCCTCGGATACTCGGTCCCATTGCTTATCCATACGCCCAGATATTTGTATTTATCTGTTATCTCTAGCGTGACCTTCTGTATTCTAAGCTCACTACCTTCGTTGTCATTGAAAATCATGACTGCTGATTTTTCCTTACTGAATCAAAAATCTAACCTATTTCCCTCATTACCGCAGATGTCCATCAATCTCTGCAAATCTTCCTTGTTGTTGGTCATTAGCACTATATCATCTGCGTGCATCAAAGCTGGTAGTGCCTGATCAATAAGTTTTCCTTGTTTGACTGAAGAGAGGTTGAAGCCCAGTCCACTTCCCTCTAATTTTGCCTCTAATCCTTGTAGGTACATCATGAATAATAAGGGTGACAGGGGGCACCCCTGCCTAAGCCCCCGTTTTACCTCTGCAGGCTTGGATACCTGTTTTTCCCACTTTATAACTACCTTGTTACCTTTATAGATACCCTTTAAAAGATCAGTGACTACATATGTGTTCCGCGCCTAGTGTGTCCAGTATTCCCCACAATTCCTCTTGAACCAAGCTATCGTACGCTCCCTTGATATCCAAAAATGCTAGCCACAGGGGCCTGTGTTCCTTTTCTGCTATTTCGATGCACTGCGTCAGTGAAAACAGATTGTCTGCCAACCTCCTGTGTTTCCGAAACCCATTCTGCAGTTCCCCCAGCACCCCCTCATCTTCTATCCACGCCTGCACTCTTTCCTTTATAATCTGCATCGCCAGCCTGTAGACCACTGATGTCACTGTTATAGGACGGTAGTTGTTTATGTCAGCTTTGTCCCCCTTTCCTTTATAGATCATGCTCATCCTGCTAAGTTTCCATCCATCGGGAACTTCATCATCGATTATTATTGTGCTCACTGCCTCTCTCAAAGCCTGCTTAGACTTCGGACCTTAGACTTCGGACTTCGGCTCAGACTTCGGAGGCACGTTATACACGAGCGCCATCTGGCAGTTATCTTCGAAAACGTAGGCATGCGCGACCGCGGAGAAAGATGTGCGCCAGTCACGGAGGTGATAAGGTGTAGAATGCAAAGCGTTGGGCAGGTGCCACCACCGTGCCGTTGCAGCAAAGTGGTGGAAACACCTTCTTGAGCATCGCGTTGCACTGTCAGCGCAGCGCGTTAAACCCTACAGTCTTAAAAGTTACTTGTGTGCCTCTTCTAATATAAAGGCAGACATACAAAACATAGACATGGTTTTATGGCGCCTCAGATATGTGCAATATTTGCTTTTTTAATTGACAATCGCAATATTGGTGGGCGCTGCGGATGGGGTTGGCCGTTCGAGGTAGTGTTAGGGCAAACAAACAGACAAATGTACAGACAGACAGACAGACAGACCAAATTTTTTCCGTCGAAGGTCCCCAAGAAAGACCATCATCTTAAAAAAGGGGGGGGGGCACACACACGCAAAATATAGTCACATGAAAAATTTCTATAAAGGCGACGTCAAATTCAGAAGGGCTCTGTGAGCCTAGTCATGCCTAGATGCACATCCTCCTGGGAACAAGCAATTGTCAAGGGTCGTCCACCTAAGTCCAATTAGCCCATGGTCCTTTTTGAGTATAGTGCTTTTTGTACAACGAATTTAGGGCACACTAAAATGACGTGTTTTAGTGCCATATCTGGGAGATGGCAGACTTTCAGACAGCAGCAGGCGCAGCAGCGGTGGCAGCAGCAGGTAGACCGTAAGTACAGATCCCCACTTGACGAGGGACTACGTGCACGTCGTGGCTTCATGACCATATTGAACTAAGTTACAGTTCCTGTGTATAGTGATATGAGGCCCTTTAGGTGTAGCATGGTTACCCAGTAAGATTCGCCACGTCGTCATTCATTATGGTCTCCCAAAAAATAAAGGACAGCATTTATGACCACGAGCTTTGCAGGTACCATTAAGACAGTTTCATTATTTAATTATGTGTGACTTTGCGAGCTACAATGAGAACAGGTTCGTTGGGTGAGAAAGCAAACAGAGCCGAGGAGCAGACAAAGAACACAAAATAATGGCAGGACTGGCAAAAGAACCTATGTCGAATAATATTATGTTGCCGCCACATCAATTCGCTTGAACATGACATAAAAGCGCGATATTTAGTTAGACATTGTCGTCCAAAAACATTTGTGGCTGGTCGTATATAGCATCTTTTCCGAACACTGACGAACGCTTGATGAACGTAAATATGCTGGAGACCCTGAGTCCATCAGAATCTTCTTCCGCTGGAATAAGTGTTCATAAGGGTGATATGTTTAGACAACCTAGGTGTAGAAAATTGTTTATCAAAATAATTCAATAATGCAAGCAGAATTTGTGAGGAAAAAACGTGCTTGTTTTGAACCCATGGCAATTATTTAAAAAAAAACAGGCCTGTGCAGAATTCACAGCACTGTCAAGTGAAAGCTAAAATAACAGCCTTTTTAGAACCATTTTTTAAAATACCTTTTGGGTAACTGCTATAATCACACTAGCCAAGCTCCCACTACGCTATAAATCTTTGTAATTTTTGTGCAGTGGGGAGGCATTATGCCATCCTTCGTCATTCTTCGGGGAAGCGTGAGGCCCGTCACCCACATGCAAAACATTTTCTGCAATTTTTTTTTTCGCTGTGGCTGACGACAATGAAGATTTACGCCTAAGGCATTTAGTATCGGTTGGAGCGTTCGGTTACCCACTGTTTACGTAATTCGCATCGTGTGATGCACAATTGTTCATTTGATGTTATGAAACGTTTCATTACTCAAAACCACGTGATTACTTTCCCGACTGAAGCCTGCTATCAGTTTGCAATGAAACTTCAAGCACCGACGACGCCCAGTGTTCAAAAATACCGGGCTTGCACGCGTGGGACCCGGATTTGAATCCCATAGTCTCCATGGGGTTTTAAATGCAAAGCATTTTTAGATGCGGAAGCATCTTATACTCGCGCCTTGTAGTGCGCCGTCCGCGCCGTCCGCACCGCTTCTCGAACATTCGACAGCTGACGCGCGCGCATGCGCCGTCGCGCCGTCGCCCACCATCTGTGCCGCGCGCGCTTCTCCTTCGAGAACATTCGACAGCTGACAGCGCATGCGCCGTCGCGCCATCGCCATCTGTGCCGCGCGCGCGCTTCTCCTTCGAGAACATTCAACAGCTGACAGTGCATGCGCCGTCGCGCTGTATATATACTCAAGGTCGGCGCTCGCTCGCTCAGTTGCCGCTCGTCGGTTGGTTTGTACGGCGCGTCGACGTCCAAGGTCGCGGTGAAATGAATTCCAACGAATCCACAAACACAATGATCGACGTCCCTTCGACCAGCGCCGTCCTTTCGCATACGTGTGTACGTGTTCACTCATTTAACACCCCATCCTACAACCACTTTAACCAATTTAGCCATCGACCCAAGTTAGTCGCAATTTAACACCCCATTTCACAACCACGTTAACCAATTTAGCCATCGACCCAAGTAAGTCGCACTTTAACACCCCGTTAACCAATTATATGCTCCGCATCCTCCTCAGTGTTCCCGCGAGGGAAGCTGCGGGCAATTTTTTTCGTGCGACCTTGAGCGTATCTATCTATCTATCTATCTATCTATCTATCTATCTATCTATCTATCTATCTATCTATCTATCTATCTATCTATCTATCTATCTGTCTGTCTGTCTGTCTGTCTGTCTGTCTGTCTGTCTGTCTGTCTGTCTGTCTGTCTGTCTGTCTGTCTGTCTGTCTATCTATCTATCTATCTATCTATCTATCTATCTATCTATCTATCTATCTATCTATCTATCTATCGAGCTGCCTAAGACTTTTAACTCTCCTGACCGTTTCGATAATGGCATCAATACCAAACTTAGTATGGCATAACATGACCGTATGAAGAACATAGTTGGCTAGTCATAACATGAAAATCCCGACACATATGTCATGAATGTCATGATTTACATTTCATGGTCTTGCAGCTCTTGCGGTGGTTTCGTTCACATGGCATGTTGCAAAACTGGTATGGTACAGTATCATTGCATGGCGAACACAAGCGACAGGCCCTAACATGAAAATCGTGACATGCGTGTCAGGTAACAACCAGACTACGTTCCACACTCATGATGCACTCGCGGCCGTTTCACGAGGGTCACATATACCAAATTCGGTATTACAGTACCTGAATGGATGACGAAGGTGTGGTACTGGTGCAAACAAAATAAACATGACATGCGTGCCATGAAACAACATGACTACATGCTACGCTCATGATGCGCTCGCGGGCGTTTCGCTAACTACACATGCACCAAGTTCAGTATTTTGCTGCGCCAATGGATGACGAAAATATGTGACTGGTGCAAACATGATAATCATGAGATGCGTGTCATGTGAGAACATGACTAGATGACAATGTGAAGACGCCAACACATTTTAACGTGATGTGGTGCGCGTGCTCGCCGGCGTTCATTTCGTCGCGTCACGCCGGCGTTGCCATGCCAGGCGCGAGTCCTATTATATACTGGCATTGAAGAAAAACGGCTATTTGGGCTAGTTGGTTAGAATCCATGGTGATAAGGGCTGCAGCGCGAGCACGAAGGTGCTAGAAGAAACGTGAAACGAAAGGCGACGCAAGGAAAGCAAAGAGAAGCGCTTGTGTTGTCCTCTTTGTTTTCCTTGCCTCGCCTTTCGTTTCACGTTTCTTCTAGCACCTTCGTGCTCGCCCTGCAGCCCTTGTCACCGTATACTCGCAGGCGCGCGCCGCGTTGCGTTGCTTTGACGCATGCACGTTTTAGCGCATCCGGCATCCCTCCGTCACGAAAAGAGGGAGACGCAGTGTTGTCTGGGTAATGCATCAGCGCGAAATGCAGCATGTCGCATTTCGCGCCGGTTGCCATCAAGCCCTCCGACGGACGCTGGTCGCGCCTGGCGACAGACTATAAGTGCTCGCGTTTGGCTAACGTGCGCGCGCGTCCACGCTACATTGATGTATATTGGGCCCTTAATGATGCGCTTGGGACCGTTTTGCTAGCTACACATATACCAACTTTGGTGTACGTGACGTCGTTGGATGACAAAGTATATGACTGGTGCAAACATGATAATCCTGGCACGCGTGTCATGTACGAACATGACAACATACCACGCTCATACCTTGCTAGCTGCCGTTTTGCTAGCTCCACATATACTAAATTTGGTATGACGTGATGTGAATAGATGACGAAGGCAAACGACACATGCAAACATAATCATGACACGGAAATCATGTACGGCATAATATACCTCCACCTCGTAACGTTGTGATGATTTTTAAGTGACATATCAACATTTCTCATTCGTGCTTCGCATATCCTCGATTCCCACTGTACGTAGGGTCTGCCAGTTTTTTTGTCTTTTTTTATTTTCCGCGATAGTGGTTACGGACACTGGCGGCGGCAGACAACTGCGGCGCCAAAAACTACCCTTGTGATCTCATAAAAGCTTTCGCTGTAAAAGGGAGAGACGGTTTGGAAATGAGCTGTTTCTTGTGAGCGCTGTAAGCTTCTCCTAAACGCCAAACATGCAACACCAATAGAACCCAAACACGAATGAAATACGGCATTCTAGCTCAGCTTC
Source organism: Rhipicephalus annulatus (assembly GCA_013436015.1). Taxonomy (NCBI): domain Eukaryota; kingdom Metazoa; phylum Arthropoda; class Arachnida; order Ixodida; family Ixodidae; genus Rhipicephalus; species Rhipicephalus annulatus. Next base: position 233,991 of record WOVY01004450.1, read on the forward strand.
ATCCAAGGTTAGTGGTGGTCACATTTTGTCGACGCATTCAATAATCGTCGACGAACGGTACGACGTCGAAGTGATCCATGGTCTTCGGTCTGACTGTGCAGGGCGCGCACTACCTTGCACCGTTCATATTGATATTCTTTAGCCAAACCACGTTTCGGACATTGTATAGGATCGAAGGTTGAACGATCCTGGCCCGGTCAAGGATATTGCGGCGTGAGCTGCCGGTCAAACCCATTTAGGCTTCGTGAATGATGGTTGTTGTTTTCGCGTTTATCCATTAGCCTAAGGCAGATGCCACGGGTAATCGGGTTGATGAGGAGATAATGAGCACTTCGTATAGTATAGACTATCGCCCAAAGCTGTGGATTCAATCAAGACGTTCACCGCCACATGCCCGTTACGCAATGCCTAATTAATATAATTTGATGGCTAAGACGAGGGAAGCGTGTCGTTGCGGACAGGACTACGCACCACTTGCAGCACTCTGCAGGGCTGGCCCCAACCGGAGTTAGGTGGAGTAGCTTTCCCACTAAGGTTTCAGCATGTTGCCTCTTTGCAGCCTTTTAACCTTGAAAAGTAAGCATGTTCTAAACACCGCGCATGAGTTCCCATCATCTCTGTCCACTTAACAGAACTCACTTGTCGTGGCTGCTCCTCCCCCCCCCTTCCCATACCCGCCCTTTGTTAAATATACTGGAATCACTTCTGGCAATGTGAAACATTGGACAGCGAACTAAACACCGGAAAAAACTGCCCGAAACAGCATTGCGAGAGTGGATATAGGAGTTTTAAGATGACTACCTTATTTAGGAACGGCGGCGGCGTTTACGTCAAAATTGTTACAGTGAGGGTGTATAGTAGCAATAAAAATATGCTCTAGTGTCAAAGTAACCCCAGTGAAGTGTCATGTACTAAGATTAAACGTGAGGAAATGAGTGCATTAAAGATGCCACTCATGGTCAACGCCTTAGGTGGGTTCACTAAGTTGGCCTTGAAGTAAAGGTGTTTGTAGGAAACAGTCGTTTCGTACATGTCTAGAAGTTGTATACAAAACATTGTAAGAAAGTTTCACAATGTCACTGGAAAATTATATGCGATTCAAATGGTACATGCATTTTGAGCCCGATGGGGAGAATAAGGGCAATGAGCGCTGAAGGTTTGTTCGCCCCAGTGTCCTCAAAGAACTGGAGCTGGCGTCGATCGGCTACATTTGAAGAAAATGCGGGGAGTGGAAAGGGAAGAGGGGGAGGTGCTTATGTTGTGATTGCCATTTTGATTGGTACACACTTTTGTTTAGAGCACCAAGAAACTCTGAGTACTTCTGGATTGAAAAATCACAGCATATCCACGGAGTGAATGATGATGAGTGGGGCAAAGCGTCCGTCGTTCTGTCCGTTTGCCTGTTCGTCCATCCGTCAACTATACAAAATCATCTACCATACAATAACCACTAACGCTATCTAGTGATAATATATCCAAGAACATATACAGTTGACGCCATCTGACGAGCAATTTATATACTAGAGGTGGCTGCATACTATCGCTACTACTACTACTACTACTACTACTACTACTACTACTACTACTACTACTACTACTACTACTATTACAGAGGAGGAAACGACCCACACCCTTAGGAGCTTCGGCCCTAAAAATAATCGACAATTCTCCTTAATAAAATCGGACTATTGTTTCACGCACGCTCTGATGGGCAACTCACGGATCTAGCCGTCGTTCGATGCTCGTGATCGTTGCATCACCACAAACCATTGAGACCCAGGAGGTTACCAGGTGCAAGAGAAGTGATGAGAACCGAGGCATACGTACATTCACCGTCTGACGGGGACGCGACGCAACATTCGTATATAGCGTTGTACGTATTTGAAGTGACACTATGCCCTCATTTAGTTTATACTCTCGTGATCTGAAAGTCACTTAGCGGCCACTCAACAGAAGACAAATAGCAAAAGGCAGCACGACAATCGCGTTCCGCCATTGCGTTCCCTCCCAACGAACAATGCTCTACGAGCGCACTGTCTTCTTCACATCTTCAGGAAATCATTGTGTATGCACCGTGGGCAGAATCGACAGTCACTCAAGTATGAGTAGCAACACGCTTGGTAAAAGTGACCCCAAGCCTGAAATATGACACCTACAAACGTTCAATTAGTTCAGAAAGTATCGCTAACTGAGGTAGTTTACTCATGAATATATTTTTTTATGTATAGGTGTCGATTTGTAGTGTTGGCGCCAATTTCAGCGCAATGTGTTGAAACTCATACTCAGTGTGACTGTATACTTGTCCGTAAGGTCACACTGGAAGGCGGTCAGTGTAAAACACTCTAAGGCAACCGCTATCAGAAGTGCACTTGCGGGTTTGTTAACATTACCCTGTCTAGTGTACTGCAACAGCGCATTGTATTATCAAAGACAATGTCGAAGTTAGGCGAATGTCATTTCTTAATGTGCCAACGAAACACAATACGCGGCTAGTTTCGTGTATTCGTCTGCATAAAAATCCTTATGCCGCCATCGCGAGTGCCTTGAGCTTAAAGTTAATCAAAATGTCGTATATGCATGCTCAGTGAATGTGGCGGTCGTTTCTGTGAACAAGTGTGGAATTGTAGTGATTTTGCTATATACGGTGGGTATTCTGCTCCATCTGAAGTTGTTCACAGCGCATAGAACGATTAGGAAAGAACGAGACAACAGAGGCCTTTGTTGGCCTCTGTTGTTTAGTTCCTTGCTCATCGTTCTACGCGAACACTTTGAAAATAATCCCCACCAGCTTGCGCGAGCGTCAACCCTTTCATACAGTTGTATACTTTGCGTACTTGAGTGTCGCTCAACTTCGTGATCATCGGTAATAAGTTTTCCTCCTCTTTTTTCCCCCTCAAGATCCGTATCATATACACTGTAAAACGCTGCAAGCGTACCGTTCCACAAAGCGTCCCCTTTCCCCATTTCCTAACATTAAAATATTTCTCTCTCACTCTCTCAGAATCTACCTGAAACAAAGCTGCTGAATTCCAGGGCACCCGAGAAGGCAGATGCGACTCGGTCGTAACATCGCTACGAGTCGACCACGCGCGCAACCGTTAATACAGGCACTCCACTTTATGAAGTCCTCAATGTTTCGAGCACAAAAGACAATTCCTCTGAGAGAAGAGCGAAGGAAGGCATTAGCGATTCATCGTCGCACTAATAGTGCCTGTGCGCCTTTGGGTATACGCAGGTTTCCGGACCGCCGGTGGTACGCAATGGAGACAAAGTGTGTGCGAGCACCCGATTGCTGCCTCCTGGCGCTGCACGCGCGCTTCACCGTGGGAAGAGAACGTAAATTGTACTTGCCCGAAGAAAGGAGAGGTTGAGGACGTGTTGCTTTGACCGAAAGACCCAGGGTCCCTGAGTGTCCCCACGTTGCGTGGCATTGAATGATAGCGGCTTCGTGGGAAGTTTATTCATATATCCTCCAAGCTGGCACGGTTATGACACTAATGCAAGCTATTAATTTCCAACTCGAGGAAGAGAAAACGCGTGCTTCTTCAGCGCTTGATGGAGTGCTGAATAGGTGGCCAAATTTTTAAGATTTCTGCCTGCCTCAGTAGTGCAGTGGTTACGTGGTGCTCGGCTGTGGAGCCGAAAGCCGCAGGTGTCGGCACATTCGGGTGGTCGTTTTCGAGCGCTCTCACCGTGTTTCGAAGTGGCGAATTCGGCAGCTATTAAGGCTCTACAACAAGACCCACTAGGTATGTGAGTCATGTCCCTCTTTCCTGATCATGTGTTTGCTCGATTACTTTAGCGGCAGTACTTAGTCGCTATTTTACGTAAATTTTTTAGAGCCGCCAGAGCGCTCGGAAACGACCAGTCGAATGTACCATGTGATTATCGGCCGAGGCGTTCTCATTTCGATAAAGAATCGATGCATGGGATCCATACTCTGATCGATATCAGTGCGTGTTAAGAACACGAAGTGGTCGAAGGCGTCTCTCATAATCACGCAGTGGTTTTTGCATGTGAAACCGCTGATAATGCCACACACGCTGCTTCGTGCCTATTTTTTATGTTACTGGCACATTACACGTATAACTGCTGCCTAGCGCAAACCGAGCCACTGCCACCTAGATCATTTAAGGCCTGCTCACTGTTTCTCGAGTGGGCTCTGACGTCACTCCATTTAGACCGGTGTGTTTCGCTGCACAAACGTGCCTACGCCTGTTCTCGTCGCTCGACAGACATGAATTGCCAAGCACGACGAACGCTTTCGTGGCGTGCTGGTGTGCTCGATGGCGACTCGAGAAGACCGTGTTTTTCTCTTTCCGCGAATACATGCAGCGTGGATATGTGATGCGCTTTGTGCAATGAATATTGGCAATTTGTACGGCTGTGAATCTGAAACGTTCGGTGATGCTGCGTGGCGAGTAGTCGTGGCAAAGGGACTGAAGTTGCGAGTGTTCTGGTTAAAATACTAAAGACCGCTGAAAAACGAAATGGGAGCGGGTCGTTCGTCAAGCTGACGTCGGCATCCATTTTCTTCGTGACCTGAAGGTATACGTGCGTTCTTCCTACATATATACTTTCTAAATGAAGCCGCCATGTGCGCTTCTGACTTCTTAGCGTAAGCCCTGACATTAAAATAATAAACACGTATGGCACTACGTTTTCAGAATTCGTGTTTTTCCTTCAGTGTCGGTAAACATTTTGGTAATGGCGATTAGCGCAGGAGACTTTTTGTATACCTTCTGCTTACTTGGTTGAGAAAAATGAAAGGAAAGCTGTTGCATTGCTTAATACATCGAATTTGTGCATAGTATTTTCTTGCTGGTGTTGCAACCGCTTCATTGCTGTATTATAAACTTCCGCCAGTCTGGCCAGTACCTTATCGTAAGTTGTTTCCTTGAAATTTTGATGCGTGTAAACACTTACGGTAGAGTGCTTTCTTTAATGTTTTCCAGGTGTGTGAGCTCCACTTCAAGCTAGAATATTTAGGAACCACTACGAAATATACCGATACAGGAGCCAGCCGCTCAATCACTTAATCTAGACCCAGTACTAACACTTTTCCGTGGTCCTAAGTAATATGAGCGACAACGCGTCACTGCAAGAGGGGCCAGAGCAAAAGAGGAAATTGTGTCACTCACAAGAAAGAAAGAAAAAAACGCAGTAATTAAAACTAACTGCAGAATGGGAATCGAACCCGGACCCGCTACGTGTCAGCCCAGCATGCTACCACTGAGCCACGCTAGTGCTCGGAGCGTGATTTAAGCCGGGCTTAGGCAGCCTTGATGTCGGGAAAAAAATTGCGTCAATATGAGAAGAGCGGCCGCTCTTGTATAGCTTTCGCTGTGACTGTGCGGCGCGTTCCGCGCAGGGCTGGTGCTTTTTGTGAAACGAGATTTTTTTTTCTTTTGCGCATTTGTCATTACTCTGATATTGGGCTGAATAACATACTTCTGACAGCAGCGCACCCTCTCATCAATAACTACGTAGTCTTTGAAGACAGATGTTTGAAAGCGTACAAATCATGGTGTAAGAATATACAGGTGCTGACACTCCCTCTCTCAACAGGTTGCAAAGCGGAATCTCAGCGCGTTCAGGTAATGTTCGGGCCATTATCAGTTATCTCCCAGCTTCGACGATGCCCTTTTAGATGGTGCTATGGCCCCGCCGCGGTGGTCTAGTGGCTACGGTACTCGGCTGCTGACCCGCAGGTCGCGGGTTCGAATCCCGGCTGCGGCGGTTGCATTTCCGATGGAGGCGGAGACGTTGTAGGCCCGTGTGCTCAGATTTGGGTGCACGTTAAAGAAGCCCAGGTGGTCGAAATTTCCGGAGCCCTCCACTACGGCGTCTCTCATAATCATAGAGTGGTTTTGGGACGTTAAACCCCACATATCATCAGATGGTGCCATGACGAGCGGGGTGAGCCGCCTCGGTCTCAGCAACACGCTAGGCAGAAACATGCATGCTGCTGATTCTGGGTCCTTTTGTTGGCATGTGTGATAGCGCAGTTTTGAAGCCAGGTTTTTTGTTCGTGTACGTTTAATGATATTCTCTTGAAATTTCCGGATCCCTCTACTACAGCGTCTGTTATAATCATATGATGGTTTTGGGACGTTAAACCCCACACATCAATCAATCAATGCTATTCTGTGACGAATAGTGACATCAAATTGCTGAAAGGATCTCGAAATTGCTGGAAAGTGTTTTGTAATGAATCGCTGTTCTGGCTTCGGACTTGTGTGGAGCGTGTGCCTGTAATCAAAGCGCCGTCTGACAGTGATCGTCTGGCGGTCATCGTTGACGTAAATATGTGAATTCGCAACGTAACATCTAGCCATGAACAACCGCATTGCTTTAGTGTGCTGTATAATAAATAATTGCGTGGTTCAATAATTTATATATAGCGGGGGAGGGGGGTAGAAAAAGTGGGTAACGATTTAGAGTACTTGGTACTCTACTATGAGAGAGCTTAAAGCCGTCCCGTACTGCTGTTAGCCCGCAATCGTAGACTATATGCGGAGGTGAAACAACTGCATTGCTCTTGGGTGTTTGATATGGAATACTTGCGCGTTTCAAATATTTATTTATATCGCGTTCACATTGAACAAGCGCAACTATGCTTCAACGATTTTCTGTGTAAATGAAAGCAGGGATACGGATGAAATACATTTCTGGTGCAGTAACAATTATATTTTCGTGCAGTAACAATTCCTTTTAATAGAGAGGTAATATTTATTAATGGGAGTTTACACATCAAAATTATAATTTAATTACGAGGGACGCAAAGGTGGAGGGCTTCAGTCCAATTTTAACCAATCGGGGCAGTTTAACATGCACATACATGTAAGCACGGTGAAGTTTGTTGCATTTTTTTCCTACGGGTAAAAAATTTGATGGAGAAATAGCACGCTGGCTAACGTTTTTTTCATTTTTCTTTGCATCGAGCAATACCGATTGATTATTGATATGTGGGGTTTAATGCCCCAAAACCACCATATGGTTATGAGAGACGCCGTAGTGGAGGAAGGAGGAAGAAGAAGTGTCTCTTTAGAAGAACGCTTGTTTCAGCGCTCTGTTTCATTTTAGTGAAATCATCGGTCTTTTGAGGTGCCTCGCCTCTCCGTCTTGCGATGATGAACATGGAGCATGGCAGAGGCCCGCCTGGTCACAGGTCCTCACACCCGTCAGCCACAAGGAAGCGAGCTGGCTCTCCCAGTGACACCGAGGACACCGATCTCTATTCTATGTCGGAAGACGACACATCCGATGGCAGCTTTATACCTGTCCGGGGTAAGAGGGCAAAGAGAAGGACGGCGAATACAGCAGCATCAGCTCCTGCAAGCACAGCGACTGTGCATTCAAGGCCTGCGCGCTGGCCGCACGTCATCATCTTCATGCCCGAAGATCCATCAAGCAACTTACGGCTCCTGAACAGGCAAGCCCTTTCGGTTGCTCTCGAATGTGCGGTGCCACATCAAATTAAGGACGTACGAGTAAACCCAAGGAAGAACATTCTCGCCATAGACGTGCACGATGTGAGTGCGCAAGGACAGCTGCAGCAAATGACTGAGCTAGGTGGCATTTAAATGCGCCCCTTTATCCCGATGGATGACAAATCAATTGCCGGTGTAATTTATGACATTGACACTGCCATTCCTAATACTGACTTGTCTACCCTCATCAAGCCTGCAAACGAGGGAACTGTCATTACGCAAGTGCGGCGCCTTGGAAATACGCGCTGCGTAAAAGTGTTTTTCAAGGGAGATTGCATACCGTCCCACGTTAAAGTTGGACATTTTCGACATCCTGTTCGACCATTCATCCAAAAGCCACTTCAATGTCATCAGTGCTTCAGGCTAGGACACGTCAAGGGCGCATGCCCCAACTTACGACTGTGTCCCCGCTGCGCTGAATCTCATGCTGAAGACGCCTGTCGGGCGACTACTCTGAAGTGCGCCAACTGCAGTGGTCCTCATGCTGCCTCGTCGAAAGACTGTCCTCGAATCCAAAAGGAGCGCGCGGTTCTCAGACAAATGGCCCGAGACAACTCAACACACAGGGAGGCAGCCGAAGTAGTCCGGCGTCGGCGTCGACGTCGGCATCATCGAAAGTCTTCAAAGAAGGCACATTCCCGAGACGCTCTTTCCCACTCTGTAGCGGTTCCATCCAGTAGCGCCGCGAAAGGGCCCACCACTTCTACGAAACAAACAGAGAAGCCTCCTTCTCTGGAGGAATGGCCTACGCTCCCGACGCGCTCTTCTGCCAAGGAACCTCTGCAGGTTGTGGCCACACAAGAGCCGTCTCCAACCATGGAAGATTTGCCTAAAACTGATCGTCAAGTGATCTCGGTGCTGCGTTCCCTTATGGAAGCCATCCGAGCGATATTAGTCGACATGAAGACACCGTCTGCTCGAAGCGCACTTGGACTATTGGACGCCCTAAGCCCAGTGATTGAATCTCTCAACTAGGAAGATGGCTACTCACACCTCAACATTTCTTAAAGAAGTCAAGGCTGCATCCATCATCCAATGGAACGCCAGAGGACTAAAATCACGCCTTTCAGATTTTCGTCAGTTTGTGTTTACCAACATGTTTCCAATTATCGTCATTTGTGAACCCAATTTGTCGAAACCAATAAGACTATCGGGGTACGAAGCTGTCATGTCTTCAACGAACGGTGCGTGCAGCAAAATCATCGTCTTTGTTCGTCGTGAACTGACGTATGTTGTGCAATCAATTGCACCTCACGATGACAATCAGTATGTCTGCATCACTGTGAAAAAGAACCAACTCATGTTTACTCTCATAGGCGTTTATATATCACTGTCAAGTAATCTCAATTCCAGGAGATTAGCGGATATTTTGAGAGTGTGTCCTGCACCATGGGTCCTCATAGGTGATTTCAATGCGCACAATCACGCATGGGGAAGTACGCGGACAAATACAAGAGGACGCAGGTTAGCAAACATCGCCTACAACTATGGCCTTACTCTCCTGAACGACGGCAGCCCCACTTTTCTTCGAGGGGTGACACACGGCAGCTGTCTCGACCTTGCTTTTGTCTCCAACTCCCTCGCGAGATACGTCAAGTGGTTTCCAGATGTTGAGACACGAGGAAGTGATCACATTCCAATCTACCTTAACATCAAAGGCTTGTCTAGTTATGGTCCACGGACGACCATTCTAGCAGTCCAATGGACCAACTTCAAATCTGACATGGAAGATGCTTGCAGCGATGGCCTACGATCTGGGCTAGAGGAAACAATTAAGAGCACAATGCAAAACACCACTCGCACGGTGACGATATCTTCCACACGAAACGACTTTGATATAGAGTTGGAGCGACTCCGAGCACTGCGACGCCGGGCGGAGCGTCGGTATCGGCGTACAAAATCAATTCACGATCTTAGGGCAGCCAGGAGGATGCAAAAGAAGATTCGGCGTCGCATGGATAGATTAGCGTCGGAACGATTGACAACGTTTTGCCAGTCACTAGACCCTCGCAAGCCACTCTCACACATTTGGAAAACGGTGCAAGGTCTGCGTCACCCTACGGAACAGCGCTTTCCATTCAAAGCGCTCGCGCTATTTCAAAGGAGGCCAGACATCGATGTCGCAGAAGATTTCTGTGCGCAGATCGCCAACCAAGCCACTCGTCCAGATTCTCCAGTGAGAGGTGACGTCCCCCGTTCCCGTGACTACCACATGGACCTCCTTTTTACAATGGAGGAGCTCGGGGCGGCACTAGCTCTCTGCAGGCGTTCAACTTCTCCGGGCCCAGATGGTATTCCGTACCGAGCCTTGTGCAACCTTGGGGAAGGTGCAAGGAGAGAACTGTTGAGCCTCTACAACATCTCGTGGCAGGATGGCAATGTTCCTGATGACTGGAAAGTAAGCCGCTTGTTACCCATCTTGAAGCAGGGCAAATCCCCACTCGAACTAACCTCATACCGCCCAATAGCACTGGCCAGCTGCGTAGGGAAGATAATGGAACGGATGATACTAGGCCGCCTGGAGTGGTATCTTGAACACTACAAGATTTATCCGAATTCAATGGCTGGTTTCCGACGCGACCGCTCTTCTATTGACAATGTCGTTGATCTAGTTTCGTATGTTCAGCACGAAAGATCCCGTAAGCGACTGTCTGCAGCTTTGTTTCTAGATGTGAAAGGCGCTTATGATAATGTACTACATGAAGCCATTTTGGGTGCTCTTGCGGTGGTTGGCCTTGGTGGTCGAGTCTTTCGGTGGATTTCGAGTTACCTGGCTGCAAGATCATTCTTTGTGTTAACAGAAGATGGCCAAACTACGCGACGCTATACTTCCAGGGGTGTTCCTCAAGGCGGAGTTCTTAGCCCGACGCTATTCAATCTTGCACTAATATGCCTTGCTGAATACTTGCCAAGCACCATTAAAATATCAATATACGCAGATGACATCTGTGTCTGGACATCGGCAGTCACACGTCCTCAGATACGTTCCCGGCTTCAAAAAGCAGCAACTATGATTGCCAACTACTTGTTCAAACAAGGTCTCAGCATATCACCAGAAAAATGCGCGCTGGTGGCTTTCACTCGCAAAGCAATGACCCCTTATGTCATCTCAATCTGCGGGCGACCGATTTCTTACGCCAAAACCCACCGGTTTCTGGGCATCATTATTGATAGGGACCTCTGTTGGAGTCCGCATGTGACCTATATGAAGAAGCGCCTGACCGCTGTTTCTCAACTGTTCAAGTTCCTGGCAGGAAAGACGTGGGGGATGTCAGTAGACGCAATGATGGAACTCTACAGGGCCCTGTTTCTCGGTTTCCTCAGATAAGCTTGCTGTGCTTAGCAATACCTGCAAGACCAATGTTCGTGTTTTACAGGCAGTACAAGCCCAAGCGCTGAGAGTGTGCCTCGGTCTGCCCAGATGTACGTCAACAGAAGCAACAATTGCAATTGCTGGTGACTATCCGATACAAACTCACATTGTTGTAGAAGTCCTGAGAACGCACATCCGACACTTCGCACGTGCCCCCGGCCATCACCTTGCACTGTTGCCTTCAGAGAGGTGCAAAGCATCGTTCGCCAAAATTATCGTGAAATACAACGATAAACTTCCCTCGGGCTTCACTCATGCATCTAAACCATCCATACCACCTTGGTGTCTTATTCGACCCACAGTACATCTTAGTGTACCAGGGATCCGGAGGAAATCTGAGTTTTCGTCACCCGTGCTGAAACAACTGTCTCTTCTTCTTTTGCACGAGAAATATTCAGACAGCATACATGTATACACCGATGGTTCCACGAACCACCAGTGTTCATCAGGGGCAGTAGTTATCCCAGCAAGAGGTGTTACCATCAGCTTTAGGACTGACCACTCCACGGCATCTACAGCAGCGGAAATAGCTGCTTTGCGCGCTGCACTTTGTGTGGTCAATCGGGAACCACCGCAACAATGGTCGATTTTCAGCGACTCAAGGGCTGCCCTACAATCTGTGCTCTCAGCACTGCGTCGCGGCCCGTACGAACAGCTTGTTTTCTAAATTCGATGCCTTCTCCACACTTTACTCGAGAAAGGGCATCATGTGACGCTTCAATGGCTGCCAAGTCATTGCGGCATCATAGGAAACGAACATGCCGATACTGCCGCGCGGGCAGCCCTTGAAGGAACACGAAAAGAAGCCATACCACTTTCGAGGACTGATGCTGCCAGTAATCTTCGACGACTTGCGCGTGAAATCACGTTTTCACTATGGTGCCCACCAAGCATCGATACGAATCGTCAACACCACCTGTCCTATTTGATGGATCTCCGCATGCCCACTGGACTCGACCGAAGAGAAGCCACCCTACTTCATTGCGTATGGCTAGGAGTGGCATTTACAAAATCTTACTCCTTTGTCATAGGAATGGCCGACAACGCTCTCTGCGATGCCTGTCATTGCGAAGAGACGCTACACCACATCCTGTGTGACTGTCCATTGTATGAAATCCAGAGACAGTCACTGGCGTCTGCTTTTGCGCGCATCGACAACAGCCAAATGTCTGTGGACACTATTCTGTCAAGTGCCCGAGAGAAGACACTGCAACAGAAGGCGACGAAAGCTCTGTTGAAATTCCTACGCGACACCGACTTGAACAAGCGACTGTAACAGCAATGTCACACACCGCGAAAGACAAGACTGGACTATGACTGAGTGTGCGCGCATATGCTGCCAAATGTGCTGTTTCTATCTTCTCTCTCTGCTCTCTTTCATCTCCCCCATCCCTCCCCCATGCGCAGGGTAGCAAACCGGCTGCCTATAGGCTGGTTAACCTCCTTGCCTTTCTTTTCCCTCTATTTTCTTTCCTTCCGTAGTGGAGGGCTCCGGAAATTTCGACAACCTAGGGTTCTTTAACGTGCACCCAAATCTGAGCACACGGACCTATACATCATTTCCGCCTCCATCGGAAGTGCAGCCGCCGCAGCCGGGATTTGAACCCGTGACCTGCGGGTCAGCAGCCGAGTACCTTAGCCACTAGACCACCGCGGCTGGGCACGAGCAATACCGAGAACAGACGATAATACTAGTGCGCGTGACTGGAACTGTCAGTGCTGACGACGTTCGCACCCCGCACAACACAGTTTTGTGCTAATAAATCTTTAAACCAGGTAAATGTTTGCCTTTTAATCTGAAATAACAAATTTTCTTCGCACTTTAAGTGCTACTCACACCACTTGGAACGAAAACATCGCCCCGCCACAATGGTCTAGTGGCTATAGGTACTCGGCTGCTGACCTGCAGGTCACGGGATCGAATCCAGGCTGCGGCGGCTGCATTTCCAATGAAGGCGGAAATGTTGTAGGCCCGTGTGCTCAGATTCTGGTGCACGTTAAAGAAGCCCAGGTGGTCTAAATTTCCGGAACCCTCCACTACGGCATCTCTCATAACAATATGGTAGTTTTGGGACGTTAAACCCCACATATTAATCAATCAACGAAAACGTTGAGGGGGCAGATGAATTTCAGTGCGCCACCACCTCTGTGTACGTTGACCGCACACACACTCACAGCACGTCTGCAGTACGTTGACCGCGGCGCCATATGACGGCTTGCAGCATATTCGCGGCCACGTGACCGAACATTATCTGGCCGCTCAGGCACGCTCAGTGTCAACGCCTGATTATCCGTACACTTTGGTACAAATATAACTACAGGTACTTTGCAAATGAGCGGGGACATTGTCTCTGCATGTTCTAGAATGTGTGTGAGAGTGCATGTGTGTGTGTATTAATAAATAATTCAGAAAATTTACCTCATTTATTTCGTCACTTTACTGGCCCATCAACTTTTGCTCTTATAAATCGACCACACATTCGATAGCACGAAATCTGACATTTTCGTGGAATAAATGGCTCACAGATAAATTTCAAAACTGTTTCCAGCGTAATACATTACTTAAACCAGCCTATTTTCTAACTTAAAGGGCAGAATAAAGTTGTTACGCATGTAAAACTCGCCACAAACGATTTATCTTTTAAGAGGAGACGATGGCAGCAATATATTGACAGTGCGAGTGCTCGCTCGGGCAGTACGAGTGACGCCACGGCAGCAGTGATCACGCGCAAAAATACTCTTTCTGTAGGGCTTTGAGCGTGTCCGAATAACTAGGAGCCATCTTTATAACCTTCCAGATGTCACTTTGGCGGGACGTTGACAAATGCATTAGTCGGCGTGTTCGTGACTAAAAACAGTATTTCAGTGAACCCGTGCGCGGAAAACAAGAGGACGAAGTACAAGCAAAGCACGCTGTACATTGAAAGCGGCATGAACAGTCGTTGGCCGTCGAGTAATCTTTCAGCGGTGAAGCTTGTCGGCATTTACACATGTGACGTCGAAGTTTCCGGCCATATCACTAGTGGTCACGTAAGTTCCAAAATAAACTTTAAGCTTCGCGTTGTTTGCGTAGTCTCATCGGAAGGTTCTAAGATTATCTATATTGCTCACAATCCTTTGAGCGGGGTGTGCGCTAACCAGCAGTTACATTTGTAATGGGGTGGTAGCGTCAAAGTGCAAGGAAAGCACCGCGTGTGGCAGTCTTCTTCTTCTTCTTCCTTTTCTTCTTCTTCTTCTTCTTCTTCTTCTTCTTCTTCTTCTTCTTCTTCTTCTTCTTCTTCTTCTTCTTCTTCTTCTTCTTCTTCTTCTCTTCTTCTTCTTCTTCTTCTTCTTCTTCTTCTTCTTCTTCTTCTTCTTCTTCTTCTTCTTTTTTCTTCTTTTCTTCTCTTTTTCTTCTTTTTCTTCTTCTTTTGCTTCTTTTTTTCTTTTTCTTTTCTTTTGCTTCTTTTTTTTCTTTTCTTTTTCTTTCTCTTCTTCTTTTCTTCCTTTTCTTTTTCTTCTTCATCTTCTTTTTCTTTCTCTTCTTCTTTTTCTTCTTTTTCTTTCTCTTCTTCTTTTCCTTTTCTTCTTCTTTTTTCTTTTTTTCTTTTTATTCTTCTTGTTCTTCTTCTTCTTCTTCTTTGTTTTAAAGGCATTTACCGGGTGCTTGCATACGGGATTACCAGTAGCTCTACCGATGGCTCTACCACCAGCACGAGTGGCATTCACGAACAATGCACGATAGAGATATACCACTAGATCAGGGGTGACCAACTAATTTCAGCTAACCGTCACAGTACAGCAAGACGAACAGGGTGGGGGGGGGGGGATTTGAACCAAATGTCAAGCTGCTAAGGCTACCCTTTCGAAGAATGTCTTTCTCGTGTTTCATCTACAGGGAATCTGTCATGTCTTTCGAGAACGATATCGACACGGATCTTTAGAATGAACGAAATTCAGAAGGGTAGTTCTTGTTTCACCGTGATGTTTCAGCTCATTGTGATGACAGTGTTTGGTCCGCTTAAGAACTACAGCAATAATATACAAAAGTCAGTACAAAGCGCCTTGTCCTGTCGTCTATCTTGAGGCGTCGCTTGGTCTTCGGACTGCAGTGTGCATCAAAAATAATAATAATAATACACTAGAGGGAACTCTGCTGCTAGTGCCTATGGAAGCTGCAACGCACGGCCTTTGAGAGCATAGAATGATGAGTAGTACGCAGATTTGTTCAATCTTCGTACTTTCGGCTCTGTTTGGCTTCGAGTAGCTTGGAGCTTTGTTGTCAAGAAACAAAAATCGGCAAATGTTCAGCAGTTGCATTTCACTACCTTAACCAATTGAACTCGCCATTTCGAATCTGCTCATAAAGTTTAATGTGGTTCGTTCTTTCATTCGAAACCAAACCAAAACACAGCAATGAACAAAGCTACAGTTGCGTCCGAAACCCGCAAGCATGAAGACTAGGCGAATTCGTGTACTACCCATTGTTCCCATTGTCGCTGAACGATCACAACGCCAGTGTCCCCTCTAGTTCATTTTAAGGAATTCTATGGGAGAAACATCATGACGGAAGTCGCTGCAGACTACACGTGTCTTGGCATCCATGGCAAGCAGAAAGTCGATAACACAAAGCAGCAAGGACGGAGCATGTGGCGCACTGAGCTTGCCAATCTCACTGAGAGAATCGACACATGTCGGAGAATACGCAATGCCTATTTCAAACACTGACGTCATCGACAGTTGGTAAACGGAGTTTTGACAACTTCACGAACGGTAATGGCTGAATGTCCGTGCTACGTGCACTTGCTCAAGTTCACAGGTGTCAAACTGTCATACGCTGTTTTTTTTTAACCACCTGGAAGACATTTCTTGCTTCAAATACAGCCAAACAATACATGTTCTTCCTGCGCTAGTATAGCCAACTTAGAAGACACCCTCTGGAGGTGCCCCGCTTTACGCTGTGAAGTCATCACGCCGTCCAAACGGGATATTACCAGCTCCTGACTTAAACAACCCTTATGGACGGTCCAATTGGGTCACGATGCATCAGAGAGACCTCTCGCGCAACAAGAGAGATCCACATCAATGATTGCTGAGAGAGCGCAGCGGATTAAAAAAAAAGTTTGTCTACAAAAAGTGCGAGGACCCAGTGGCCGGTTTTTTTGTGTTTTTTTTTCTAGACACAGCGAGATGCGTGATCTTACGAGCTCGATGAAGCATTCTCACGTACTAAAAGATACACATATGCACACACACAACGCTAACGCTGAAGCACGGGAGTAAACACAGTAAGTGAAAAATACCTTGTATACATACGACGCACATCGTGCATTAAGTGTCGTGCGTGCGCTAGTATAATGGTAAGAAGGTGGAAGTGCGTGTTAGATGAGTTCGTCCTTGAGCGCTGCACAAAGCGCCCGAACTCGCTTTTCTGGCCGTCATAATCGGTGCGCGCACGCCGATATGAGAGCGCCTGATGACCCCGCGGGTGAAGACGCACACATTGATCATTTTAGTCGTAGACAAAGTTGTCGGCTACGTGTTTTAAAAAGGCCTTGCATGTTTTGATTAGCGTTTGAACATCAGTCGTTTAAGCGCATCAAGTTTTATAACAGCTATCAGGGTGCAGCTTTCGCCTTTTATCGGGAACTCAAGAGAGAAAGGGCATAACACACAACGCGCATTAATGTTGTGTGTGAGGGCAAGGGGAGGGGGGAACGTACGCGTTAATTCAAAATATCGCTTAATAACCATGACGCTGCGTGTCTGTTATAAAAAGGTACAAGTGCTTGGAAATTCGCTGATATGAACCAGTACACATAAGGCCTTGAAACTATTGCATCTGGAGAAAAACACTATGATCAAGCGAATTTCGGAAGCAAGTATATGATTGATTGATTGATATGTGGGGTTTAACGTCCCAAAACCACCATATGATTATGAGAGACGCCGTAGTGGAGGGCTCCGGAAATTTTGACCACCTGGGGTTCTTTAACGTGCACCCAAATCTGAGCACACGGGCCTACAACATTTCCGCCTCCATCGGAAATGCAGCCGCCGCAGCCGCGATTCGAACCCGCGACCTGCGGGTCAGCAGCCGAGTACCTTAGCCACTAGACCGCCGCGGCGGAGCGGAAGCAAGTATATCAGACAAATATATGTGCTGCCTATCATTCTCATCCATTTTGAATGACTTCAAGGGTCAATGTTCTGCGCACAGTAATTTTCGCAACAAACTCTTCGTGACTGTTCATATGCTCCGTCCCTGTCATGATGCCCCTCCATGTAATATTCTACGTTTATATGTTATTTTATTTACTCTCTTCCTTTCCTAGTTTCCTGCACCACTTGTCAGATAATAATATGTCGCTTTCTACGTGCCACAACCAAGATTAAAGCATATGACACGCCTTAGAGGAGTGTTCGTGTACTTTTATTCATCCGGTGTTCTTTAACCAGCTCTGACGTCGTACACAAGATAGGCCTTTTTCATAGCGTCTCCATAGAAATATGACCGCCATGGCTGTGATCGAACCCAGAACCTTCTGGTCAAGAGCGGAAAACCATAACCAGTATATCCCAGCAACGGACTCCATCATATTTGTAACATCTCTTCATAAAGGCAAAATATGCAGTTTGACCGATCCGTGAGTGATCATCGTGCTGGTCACTCCTCTAACGTGGTCAAAGCACCAGCCCTGATGTAGCGACGTAGGTAAAAAATTACGACAAAGAATGAAACAATGCGGGTACGTGAGGAACAACTAAAAACGTAACCAAGTCGATGTTATCGTCATCATCATCCTCATGATCATCATCATCATCATCGTCTTCGTCGTCATCATCATCATCATCATCCTGATTACGTCCACTGCATGCAGGACAAAGACCTCACCCATGTTCCGCCAGTCAAGTTGGTCCTGTTCTTGCTGCTGCCATTTTATACCTGCAAAATTTTCAATCTCCTCTGCCCACCTAACTTTATGTCTCCCTTATTCCGCTTGCCTTGTCTGGGAATCCAGTTAGTTACCCTTAATAACCAGCGATTATCCTGTCTACTCACTGCATTCCCGGCCCATGTTTTATCTTCTCGATTGCAACTATGATATCCTTAACCCCAGTTTGTTCGCTGATCCACTCTGCTCTCCTTGTCTCTTGAAATTACACCTACCATTTTAGTTCCATTGATCGCTTAGTCGTCCTCAATTTAAGGTGAGCCCTCTTCGTAAGTCTCCAGGTTTCTGCTGCATAGCTAACTACCAGCAAGATGCAGCTGTTAGTTATCTTCTTCTTGAGGGATAGTGGCAATCTACCTGTCATGATTTGAGAGGGCTTGCCAAATGTACTCCACCCATTCTTATTCTTCTAGTTACTTCAATCTCGGGGTTCGGGTTCGGCTCCGCGATTACTACACGTCCTGCGAAGACATACTATTTTACGATTTCATGTGCACTATTGCCTATCCCGAGTTGATGTATATTCTGCCAAGTGGCTGCTGGTGCTTCCTTAGGTCAAGGCAGTGATTCAGCGCGACCTCGAGTAATCTGATGGGCTGGAGGTCGCCTTCCACAACGCCAAAATGTCTTTATGTATTCCTACTGGCAGGTAATCGATGATACCGAGGCATGCATTCATAGGTATGTTGTTTCGCTGGAGCGAATCTGAGATACCGACAGCTCTGCCATGAAAACTGTACTTTTTTCTTTCTCTTGCTCTCTCCTTCTTTCGTTCTTTCTTTCCCTTTTTTTCTTTCGTTTGCAAGGAGATTAACAAGGGCGAGAAAGGTTGCATGCGGCTCATTCCAGTCAGTTGGTGACCCAATTTCCTGTGCCCACACATCGTTAATTTTGTGTTTCATGACGTATGAATGGTCTAGTTCGCACTAATTGCCCCTACGCCACAACGGTTGCATTAGAAGAAGCAGATCGTCCATGTTCTCTTTTCCTTGCGCATGCTAAACTGCTGTATAACTGATCAGGTAGCGCAAGTATTTGACACACCACAAGAGAAGGGAAATAGAGCAGCGCTTAATTTCAACAAGATTTATTTCGAATAGCGTACATATATATACACATATACCCTCAGAATGTGAGAAAAAAAAAACAAGTCAACAGTCAAGCTGGTGTATGGCAAGGGCGGAAGGCGAGTACACGAAACAATCGCGCTAAGTGATCAGTTATTCATTACCAACATTTCCAAATTCGTGCTCTTGCAAACTGCTCTTCGGGAAGTATGTAAGTACGTTAAATGTTTGGCCGTAATGGGTCAGCTGGTTCAGTTCAGCTAGAAATAACAATTGTTGGGTTTTGACGTCTAAAAAACACTATGTTATGTGAGACGCCTAAATGGGGGACTCCACGCGTTTCGACTACTTTGAGGTCCTTAGCATGCCAATAAATCTTAACACATATGTCTTATATCACCCTTTCGCCATGGACCTAATGAACAGTTAGTAGCTGAAATAAGGCTTCTTCATCACCAAGCAACCGAAAAACAGCACAGCATAGTGTATCAGTGGATACCAGGCCATTGCGGTATATATGGCAATGACCGCGCAGATGAGGCCGCTAGATCTGCACACGATGGTACCCAATACACAGCCATCCCGTTCTCAAGAACCGACGCAGCTACAAGACTTCGTTCGCTTGCACGTGACCTCACACTGGCACAGTGGAACTCGACAGACTTCACAAACGCGCGCCTGCATAACTTGGATCCCGATCTGCAGCTTCGTCTTCCCCCAATGATATCTCGAGCTGAGGAGACTCTTCTATGCCGCCTGTGGCTTGGAGTGGCCTTCACGAACGCATACTCTTATCTCATCGGGATGGCCAGCTCTCCTACATGCACTTACTGCAGTTGCGAAGAAACCATCGCGCACCTTCTGTGTGAGTGCACCCATTTCAACGTGCAAAGACAAGAACTCACTGCAGCTCTGGATAGACTAGACAATCGGCCTTTGTCGGAACAAAGGATTCTGGGTCATTGGCCAAGCCCATCCTCAGCCCAGAAGGCTTTGAAAGCTTTGCTGCGCTTTTTGCGGACAACTGGCCTCAGAGACAGACTTTAGTGTCTTATACTCTTTGATGTTGCCTTTCCTCTGTCGCAATTTTTTTTGTAATTTCTCCCTCTCTTCGCAACATTTCTTTTTAACATCTATCATTCCCCTCACCCCTTTCCTCAGCACAGGGTAGCCAGCCGGTCTAAAAACTGGCTAACCTCCCTGTCTTTCCGCTTAAACTTTCTTCCTCCTCCTCCTTAACACATAAGTATTTAGTGTTCTATCTCCATCAAACCCTACTGAAAAGTTCCGTATGCGATGTCCAATAATTTCGTATAATTCCGTAAGAATGGATAAGTTTCCCATATATTTTCCATACGTTTCCGTAAGATTCTTACGGAAACATACGGAATTATTCGACATCGCATACGGATCGTTTCAGTAGGGAAACATGGCTCCCACGGCCGTCGTTCGAACCCACGACCTTCGGGTCAGCAGTTGAGCATTATAAGCACCGAATCACTGTGGTGGGCAGTTGGCCGAGTGGGCAGGTTTAAACTTGATATTCATTTCTAGTACAAACTTGTTTGTTGGCACTTTTATATTTGAATTGCGTTAAACTAAAATATTTTTTCGCTCTCTTTGATGGCTTTAGGAAGTTAGCTTTAAAGAGAAAAACTATCATCCACAGGAAAGTGTCAGAATTAGTTTTTCTTCTGAAAATTTCAGAGAGATGCATATAAAGACATACAGTTGCTAAAGCAAGCGCAACAAAATACATCAGCGTGCATTGCTGCGTCGTATTAATCATGTACGTTTGCACAGTGCACTGTGTGTTGTATGAGAAGATACGTTTAAATCATAAATAATAAACATGGCCAATGGCGAGGCTGAAAAGTGAGTACAAAACGTGAACTAACCTACTTTTTACCTCTCCAGAATAAGTCTAATATTATATTTATGAACAAGCAGCTAGGGGTCTCAAACAACTATGAGTTTCTCTTTACCGAAGAAACTAAACTCGGAATAAGCTCTACACTTTTTCAACAAGGAAAGTTGTATACAGCATTTCTTTGTAGCGACAAAAAAAAAGCAAAGCATGCAATCATTCCTTCTGCTTTTACTTGATCGCTTAAGTTTCTGGCAATAAGTGGTCAAAGTTTTATTGAATGTACGCCAACTTTTGTTTCAATCACCCTTTCCAAGCTTACCGCGTCTTCTTGAGCAGCAATATGAGCTTTTAGTTGAGTGAAACTAAGAAATGTGTTCTATACAACGACAAATAGCTATTGATTTTGGTCCAAACGTACCCGTTTTGCTCTGAAATAAGTGCGGCCAAAAACCATTCAGTTAGACTGACTTTTTTTGCTTTTTCACGGTGCGTGTTTTTTTTGTAATATTATCCTGTAAGGTGTGTGCTTACGTAGAAACCAAGAATGACGAGACTTTATGAAAGAAAAGTGCAAAATACAATGCATTAAAAGACGTAACGCTATCTACCACAGTTTGTAGTCAGCCTTCTGTCCATTTTGTTTCACTATCTCGTATTTTGCGCTGTTTTTCCATAATTATCGTCAAGCAGCTAGCATACCTGAGAACCTATTCTGACTTACTGCAAGCAGTGTCAAAGAGAACGAAAACAGATTCTTTTTCCCTCTTTTTTTCCTTCCTAAAGATCCTCTGAGTGCCTGACATTCATGGTACAACCACACAGATGTAACCTTGTAATGACATTCTGAATAGTGCTTCGAGCACACCTTGAAGCTGCGTGGGATAACAAAAAAACACAAATACCCTTTTTCTCAAACAAACGAAAGATATTTACACGCATGCCTCGCTTTTTACGCCACAGGCGGACGTCCAGCACCGACTCGTGTCCCAGCTCGCACTTTTGAGGCTCCCACTTCGAAAGAAAGCATGTGCAGTTCGCGAAAGCCGCCGAAAAACAGAGGCTATGTCCTAAAAGTAAAAGCGAAGAAGCCTTCCCATGGCTGAGCGGTCAGCAACTTCGAAGGCATGCGCAAGAAACTGAAATGTACAAAGGCAATGTCCTCAGCATAGGAGTGCGCACAAGAAAGGGACCCCCCCCCCCTTCCTATAGTCGCCTAATGAGGGGAGAAAATAGTGATTGCTAAATAGGAAACATGCAAAGTGAGCGCCGCAACTGCTTGAATCAGTGCGACACTTCAGCTGTATATAGCTCACAAAGAAAGGGAGGAGGAGGGATTGAAATGAGGAAAAGGTTCAAAGAAAAGTAGAAGATGAAAAATTGGGAGACGGTTGAAGAAGTCCGTGTACGCGTCCCCGATTGGCGAGTGATTGTCGAAGGGAGAACATCGTATGCGAGACGATCGTCAGCCACGAAATCCGCCGAGTGGCGCTAAGTCAGCCCTGTACATTGCCATAATATGAAGGGGGTAGTGCGACGGAGGGTGGGAGGAAGAGATGGCGCAATGTCAGGCCCATAAATTTACATAACATGAAAGAAAACGCTGCGATAAATCTTCGCCCTCTCTCCCTTACCCCCAGAAGAACCCTGCGCATGCCATGTTTATGGTGCGCTCAGGTTGACCGATCCGGCTTTCGAGGTTAGTCTTGCAGCGAAGATGTAGACGTCTAGGCAAAACTGAAATTGCAGGTATATTACGCCAGAATGACCTATTATTCGAGTACACTGTAATTTATGCGTATAGTCTATATGATCTTGGGGTAGCGTTTCTTGTTTAATGATATAGTGATAGCGAATGCGTTTAACAAATGAGTGCATATATTAACGCAAAGGTTATGAGGGTTGAGAAGTATTTTAGGCATACATCTTGATAAAAGTGGTGTATGGTGCGCTATGGAGCTTCCATAAAGTGGAACAGGTGGATGACAAACCATTCATAAGAAACGTAGCCCCCCCCCCCCCCCCCCACAAATGAAGCGTCGGGTACTGAAGCACCATTTTTGTTCACGCAAACTGCACGGCACACAATACCAACCTTTACTTTCAAGTTTCGAAGCGTTCATCGTTTTCTTTATATAGAGATATAGGTGGCTAAATTTCGTCTTTCTTCCTAAACATGCTTTTATTTTGCGTATGGCAGTCTGAATACTTTAGCAGCAGGGCGTGCGATAGCACGTGAGCCAGCCGATAACGACCTATGACAGCGTCAATAAATAGAAACGGTGCCAATAGTAAAGATTTTGTATGACCAAAATATGAATATATATGACACCTACGCAATGTCCTGCCAAAGCTGGCGAAAGGCCCAAAGTGGCATTGTGAATGAGATAACGCGATAGTAATTTCGTTCTTAGATGTGCTCGAAATAATAGCCTATAGTAACTTTCGGTGCCTTCCTCGGACATCGTCGTGAGATATGGCCACGGCGATAGCGCTGATGTGATCTTCCTCACAGGTCGCACTAAAAGGCGATTCCCCGTAATGATGACGACTGATGTGTGGTGCTTAAAGACCCAAAATCGCATCTCCCATAATCATATGGTAGTTTTGGGACGTTAGGCACCACATATCAATAAAATCAACGTCCCAAAACCACCATATTATTATGAGAGACGTCGTAGAGAAGGGCTCCAGAAATTTTGACCACCTGTAGTTCTTTAACGTGCACCCAAATCTGAGTACAAGGCCGTACAACATTTCTGCCTGCATCGAAAATGCAGCCGCCGCAGCCGGGATTCGATCCCGCGACTTGTGGGTCAGCAGCCGAGTACCGTAGCCACTAGCCTAGCACGGCGAAGCGGCGACTCCCCGTAAACGCCTGTCTTTGTTCTTGACTTCCGGCTTAGAATCACTTCCGGTTGAGCACACGATAATGTGTTTATTAGTGTGCGCGACAAATGTTGTGTCCAATACACGCATTTAATGCCGCCTTTCCTCGTACGCAATTCGAGTCACCTCTGTAGGTTAGTAGAAAGGAAAATTAAAGTTTCTTTATTAGCAACACCTTCTACATCTTTCTTCAGTTGAAGCTGCTGCGAGACTACATTTGCAGAAGTACAGTAATACACAAACTAAACACCATCTTTTGTAGTTAGTATATACCGTAACCAAAATCTTGGCACTTGGGACTAATACTCTATCTTAATAATTTGGGCATATGAATGACACTATAACTCTTCAGATTTAATTAACTTAAAGTTTAACGTTTGCGTCCTTTCCACTGCGATGTGCCTCCTTTCTCGCTAGACAGTTTTTTCTTGGCTTTTTCTGACTTGTACTGTGACTAACTTCTCCTACTCAAAGTTTCTTTTCACTCGCTTATGCCCGTCGTATACTTTCGGGTGGAGCACGCAACTTTCTCGTTATTTTCTTTTACCTTTACTCGGCCAGAGGTGGAACACGCACACACATGCACACACACAGCTGCACGTGCGCACGCACTCGCACACACAGACGCACGCAATATTGAACAACGTGTCATTAGTCAACGACAAGACGTGTCCCTTTTCGCACGTAATCGTAAGCGAGTCGCACCCTAGAACGTATGGTGCAGCTGAGAAGGCAAGAACCGATCATTTCACTTTAGCGGTACGGGGAAGGTGATGTATACACCAAACGAAACGTCGTCAATCGCCGATGACTCGTACCCAGCGAGCATAATAAACTCCACACCCAAAGTGCCGAAAATGACTTACCCCCGTATTCACAAACGCTCCTCGACTTGACTTTCTTCCTTCACTTGACAGAGCTGAGCACTGCGCCGCCGCTCGGCTGAAAATGACGCTGCGCTGCTCTATAGAATTGCAACATATTATCGCTGATATGTAGTGACTTGTCATGCCTATAGAGGGCGCATCAATCGGCTTTCTCAAGTGAAGGTGAAGCGTTGAGTGAAGGAACATTCTAGAATACGGGAGTTAGACGCTCGCGTCAGATCAACGGCGTTCGAAAACTGCTTCATTTATACCTACATGCTCACACACGAATCATGCCCATTTCGCGGGTCTACTCGACACGGCCGAGCTGCGAACTCGCTTCACAATTGAAACTGCCTGCGTTGTCTACCGATTTTCAACGCGTTGTAGTATACAGCCCAGACAAGCAGTGCGTGACACATTTGATGGACGACGCGGAGTTGTCGGTTACGCCAACACTCCGCACACAGTGGACGTGTCCGGACAACGTCGCAAACGAACACTTTGCGCCCGCTGCGTCGTGCAACACTTGTGCCGTACCACTATATACTACACAAAGCGGGTGGGCGCGTCATCGCGGACGCACGCCGTACAGCTCGGCGCGCCATTAGGTACACGTTGGCATATGCAAATGAGCCACGTCCTCGTTCTCATAACCTGCGGGCAGCGTGTCGTGCGGTGCGTAGGCTTGCACGCGAGCGCACGTGTGTTCCGTGTGACTCTGCCTGCTTATCGGATAGGTCACGCGAGCCACCGCTTGCGTCCTGCATAGCCACGGCACGCGTCGTCGTATAACCACGCGACACGGCTACTGTATACTAAGTGCCGCTGCGCCGTTTGAATATTCCGCGCGCGCGCACTTCCGTAGGAGTACTTAACGTTACGAGGCTTTGGCATGCGGGGCACGACATTGCGTGCGTAACTTCGTTAGGCTCGTTGGCGCACTCGGTGTGCGTGTGTCACGAAGCTCATTTTTACGTAATAAGCCTAAAGGGCGAATGTTTCTGCTTACTCGGGTCACGACGCCAAAGAGAGCAGCACCTCGGGGTCAAGGCAAAGGTCACGTTACGTAAGGTTGCGAAGTGGTTAGCGGTGTTCCGGAATGCATTCCGCTGAGCTTCGTCGGCGCAAGAGAGACTTACTTATAGGTGTGCCCAAACTTAACCGTTAAATGAGAACAGTGTAAATGTAGGTGCTATGAATTTTGGTTTAGTTGTAGCCTCAGTGCTTAAAGAACAACTCTGGTGATTTTTCGAGGTCAATAGATCTCAATGAAATTCACTTGCTACGTTCCTTTGCACATGTCTAATATTTGTGCCAAACTATATACAGGCTTGAGAGATGCTCTAATTGTTTGCGAATGAATTTTGAAGATTGCCTCGAAAAGCTCACCTCACATGCCAGAATTATTGGCAACACTAATGGTCTCCGTGACGTCATGTTTGGTATGTCAACGGAAGCGATGAAGCCGATGATATTGGTATTCGGTTGCTACAGCGTTTATTGTGTCGGTCACAAGGCGACGGCAGCGGTGTCTGGCACGGGAGTAGCATAGGAAAATCTTACTTTCTCTGTGATGTTGGCCGGTGCTTCACTGGCCTGGCTTTCACAGTTTTCATACTGCGCGCCGGTGGGACCGGTATACTGTCTCCGATTCTTACCAAACAGTACGTCATACGCAGACAGGGTACACGGTCGGGTTTTTGTTTCAGTATTGCACCTTTTTGCTTATTAAAAATTATTTTCAAATTTCCTGAGCATTTCAGTTATTGAAGTCGTGACAAGAGTGTCTCGGGAACATATAAACAATATATAAACCTTAACATGGTCGATAAATCGCCGGAGCTGTTTTTAAGCATTGAAAAAAAAAGTTGGCGAAAGTTTCATCAAGCTCCGCATTGCTTGAAACCGTGAAACTCAACAATTCTGAAGACTATTTGGTAGCCTCTAGGTTCTTTCTAGGGCTTAGAAAAGAGATGATGGTTGTTTCTGTGTTCCTTTTAGGTTTCTGCAAGGCTTTACATAGGTGGTGCAAGCTTCTTTGTACCTCGATTCTCAGCGCAGATAGATTCGAATTAGATTACTGGCAGTCACAGGCACGACACGAACGTCCTTAACTCCGGAGAGGAACTCGCGTTGAAACCAAGCGTCACACCTCTCGTAGATCTACGGTCACGTCGTCCTTGGTTTAGGCCTCCCATCGCTTCGACGTCTTCTCACCGCCGCAGTTTCAAAGTTGTTTGTTAGCTCTACTGTCACCTTAATCATTTTCAGTGGACCAGAAACGAATAGTGAGGTTCACTCAACTTCTGTGGCCCGCACCCATTAAATATGACAAGTTATCTAAGCGGCCACTGACACTGCGGTTAGCTTAAGCTACGCTTTTTGAGGAGATGGACAATGCAGGTCATAGTCGAAGATCACTTCATTGCTGATGGAAGATTAGGGACTCGTTTGCGTACAACAACAGTTTATTTATTTATTTATTTATTTATTTATTTATTTATTTATTTATTTATTTATTTATTTATTTATTCGTTATGTACTGCTAGCCTGTTTAGCAGGCCTTATGCAGGAATGAGTATACAGAACTCAAACACTTGAAACGGTGCAAAGCCGGGCAGCAAGATTCATCTTTTCAGATTATTCATATCAGTCAAGCGTAACCGAACTCAAATCTCGTGCTAACCTCGCTACCCTTTCGTCACGCCGCTGTATACCTCGTCTGTGCCTGTTTTTCAAGTTTTATCATGGATCGCCTCGTACTCCCACCATCAAGCCAGCCCATCGTCATTCAGACCGCATCAATCACAGGAAAGCTGTTTACCCGCCAAGAGCTCACACCACTGCGCACCTTTCATCCTTCTTTGTCAAGACCGCACAAGATTGGAATGGCCTTCCTCCTCACCTTGAGCACCACTCCAGTATCATCAACTTCAAAGCAGCGATCGAGCACTTACTCCTTTAACCGATTGTAATAGCCCACCCCTCATGTAAAACCCCTTCATTGGGGCCTTTGAGGTACTGTAAATAAATAAGTAAATAAATATAAATAAACTATTCGCTTCATAAGTAAAATAAGTGGAGGGCGTTACACAGACATGGAAACATCGTAAATAATTTAGAAAAAAAATCGGATAGAAATTTCGACATACAATGCAAAAAGATACATTCAAATATTTTTATAACAATTTATGAAAAAACTAGGCAGAAACATTACAAGGAATAGCATTATCTCACCAAGTGATAGATATTTACAGAAAGGGAAGCATTGCGTAGATGATTATAGGACCAGTGATAGCACAATTTGTTAATGTTTGTTGTGTGCATATAGAAATAAATCAAGTGATGTGCATTCTGCGACAACGGATGTTAGGCTATTTCACTCATGAATAGTTCTGGGGGGGGGGGGGGTACTTCTAGAACGCGTCTGTGCTGTTTATGTAATCTACAAATTTCTTTGAATGGCATGAGCGCACAGCACATTCACTTGGCAAGTATTTATTATGCATTGCATTAGTGATATCAGTTTTGCCGAGAATGGTTTGGTAAAAAAAGCTTCAGTGTCTCCACTGCTGGCTCCTTGTGGGAGAACAACCCAGCAATCTGCCGAAAATGAATAATGTTTCCTTCTCTTTCTTCGTTGTTGTTTTTTCTCGTAGATTCCGAGCTCCGCTCTATTCAGTTTAGACCACTGTGCTCTACTGTTTCATAGTGGTCAGCTTACGTGTGAGTTTGTATGTTTCAAAACAACACTGACGACCTATTAATAAGCGCCCCATAACGAGAAAATCTCTGCCGCAAACCAAACAGAGTAGCGCGAGACGAGCTGAGAACAAATATTGGATGATTTTGAATTCCGATGTATACTCTCTATTATTGGAGAGCATTAAGCTGTTGCACTACCAAGAAATATTCATATTAACAATAAGGGCAACCGAGAAAGGGAAGTTTTATTGTATACGCTCAACTTGCGCATACACAAACAAAATATCGAAAACAAGCAAAATCCGTGCTTTCATTTTAGAAATTAGCACCAAAATTAAATTGATCACTGCGTATTCAAATTTTACAGGTTAAAGGAAACTTAAAAGTTAATTGCATTTCAGAGAATACCACGTATGCATGCCTTCTATAGCCGGTACATGGCTAGTATACGGAACAACCGGAAACTCCAGCTGTCCCTCCCTTACTCTGAACAAACGTTTTTGCCATCGTCGAAGAAAACCCTCTTCGCCGTGTGTTTTCAGCTGCTCATTGAGGTAATTCTACACAATGAGCCGTATTTTCTGGAGTGTGGGATAGGCGCCTCTATGAGGCTTGTGTCGTGCTTCCGCTAAACAGCGTCGCTGCCACAGTACGTACAAAGTCGCTGTGAAGACAAGTCTTGCAAACAGCCCACGTTCCGTTTCCATGTGCACTCTGCGAAAGCCAAATAGATGCTGCGCCATGTGCCAGACGCCTTTCGCCACCGAGCACTGAAACATAGCACGTTGGGCCGTCTATCTTTTGCCGCAGTGTGGACAGCGGCAATTTAGAACGACTCCCCAATGTGCTAACCGTCATGCGTAGGCAATGTCCTCCATCTTCTCAACCAGTCAAACTCCCGCACCTCGTTAGGTACGCGATTGCAATGTCGTTCCATTTTTTTTTTTGTGTGCAGGAGGCTTTTTCTTCCTCTTTGCTCAATGTGCTACTTCTCACCATTTCACTTTTTTCCTATGATGAAATATCTTCTATACTGCGTGAACCTATTGAATCAACTGTTTGTTTTAGGCCACTGAAAGCTCTGTCAACTGAAGCGGTATTCCCGCTCTTGGTTCGATGTACGGATTTGCCGGGAACGTTCCTTTTAGTGTACTGCTTCTGTACGTCAAGAGCCTGTTTCCGGGGTAACTTACCTCATAGAAGAGCTTCTGTGTTGTGTTTAGAAAAAATGGCTAACGATTTTGAGTACTTGGTACTCTACTATGGGAGAGAATAAAGCTGACCTGGGGTCCTCAAAAATAATGAGGCCACATAGTATATACCAGGTATGGTTCCTATAAAGCGACTTTGCATGTTTAGAGAAAATTATTCGCACGAACAGTGAACATTGATTAAAATCTAACAGAACACCGCGACAGAACGCAATATCCACAGACACACAACACAGAGAAGTTTATTAACTTCCAACTAAATTTCGCACACATATCGCAGCTTTGCGGGCTTCAGGAATACAATAAGAAGCGTGTACCAACCGGGAAACACTCAGGCGAGCGCACATTTTATGCGGGCGATCACATTCATCACACAGAAAATATACTTTTGTACGCCAGCGTCGGAGGAATTTTTCCTCGCCGCTGGCTTCAAGTTCGCCCGATAGGGTTGGCCCACAGCAATCTCCAGATCCGCGAGACCGTCGGGAATGGGGCTCGCACTGGCTTTCTACGATCCGCCGCTAGCGATCTCTTTTGCCAAATTACTAGCATCGTGGACATCAGCACGAGTTTGGCGAATGCACCTTTGTTGCGCTTGTGGTTGGGAGGGGGACGGATACCAAATGAGTCGGCTGCCGTCCGCCACACGTGTTTCACCGCAATACATTGGGCACAGCGCATGATCCTGCGTTTTGACTGCGCGGCAGTTAGGGCAGCGTGCATCCAGGAATATTCAGAGTTTGTGAAGGCGTTGTCTGGTGGGGAGGACTATCCAGGTCTTTTTCAGCAGAAAATCCTGTGCATCGAAGGGGAAGGGGGTGCCACACCGAAGCGGTTTAAGTTCGCGTCTCGCGCACTCAGCCCATTTTCATTCATCATCGCTCAGCTGGTTCAGTGTGATGGCCTCAGCGATGCGCGCTGACTGGTCCTCATTCACATCACAGCCAGGCTATTCTTTCTGCAACATGCGTTAAGAAAGTAGTGTTAAACGGTTTAGAGTACGTGGTACTCTACTATGGGAGAGTAGAAAGCCGTCCCAATATTCTAGGCTCAACCAGCAACCTTAGATCGCACACCAGCCCGAATTACGGATGAGTAATAATTTCAACGCTTCACAAGTTCCACGAACATAAGCTTCCATCGGTTCCAACCCTCAAAGGTTTTCTTGCCTGCGATGAATTTCCGAACACGTATTGCGCGTAAAACGTGATTTACAAGTAACGCAAGAATGCGTTGAGAAGCGCTTTTGTGTCAACGTCGGCATGTTTAAACTTAGTGCACTTGCGATGGTTTCGTTCACACGTCATGCTGCAAAACTGTTATGGAATACATGATTGCATGGCAAACACAAGTGACAGGCCCTAACATGAAAATCACGACCTGCGTGTCTAGTAACAACATGACTACATGCCACGCTCATGATGCTCTCGCGGCCATTTCGTTAGAGTCACATATACGAAATTTGGTATTACGGTACCTGAATGAATGACGAATCTATGAGACTAGTACAAACATGATAATCATGAGATGCGTGTCATGTAGCAACCTGACTACATGCCACAGTCAAGGCGTCAATACCCTTCGACGTGACACGGCGCGAGTGCGTGCCGGATTTCGTTTCGTCGCGGCACGCCAGCGTTGCCACGCCAGTCGCCGGTCCTGCCGTATACTCGCAGGCGCGTTTCAGTGCGTCCAGCGTCCCTCCGTCACGAAACGAGGCCGACACAGTGCTGTCTGGGTAACGTAGTGGGTGTGAAATGGAGAATGTCGCATTTCGCGCCGGTTGGCGTCGGGCCGCGCCGACGGACGCTGGTCGCGCCTGGCGTCAGCCTGTAGAGTTCTCACGTTTTGCTCACGTATAGCGTCGCTGTGCACAGCGTGCGCGTGCGTCAACGTTACGTTGAAGTATATCGGGCCCTTCATGATGCACTCGCGACCGTTTCGCTAGCTCCACATATACCAAATTTGGTGTTACGTGACGTCAATGGATGACGAAGGTATGCGACTGGTGCAAACATGGCAATCACGACACGCCTGTCACGTAAGAATATGACAACATACCACGTTCGTAGAGTGCTCGTTTCGCTAGGTTCACACATACTAAATTTGGCATCACATGAAGTGAATAAATTACGAAGGTAAACGACAGATCCAAACATGATAATCAATTACACAGAAGTCGTGTACGGAATAATTTACCTCCACCCCGTACGTTGTGGTGATTTTAAGGTAGACATATAAACCTTCCTCATTCATGCTTCGCATATCATCGATTCCTATTGTACGTGGGATCTGCCTTTTTTTTTTCTTTGAATGCGCGGCTTTTTCATTGTGATCGCGCGCGCACGCGTGGAAAAGTAGCAGCCTCCCGCGGCTATCTCGGTAACGTGATTTTTCGGTCATGGACGCACAGACTATGTTTCGCTCACAACCACTGGGGCCGACACCAGCGGCGGGTTTTCGGCGACACAGCTCTTTAACGCTATTGCATTAAAACTATTGGCCGCGAGGGCCTCCTCTAGAGAGGCCAGCGCTGTGACCGTTTTGACGTGGCAGATAGGGTTGTAGTTGTAGAATACGGCAGCTTTGCTTTCGCGACACGACTTGCATCGTCCCCCATACATGGCTGCACCGGTTTTTAGTCGGGATTTTACGGTGCAAAATATACACGGGAGTGTTACCAGGAGATCTTACAGCTTCATTAAGCACTGAGCTTCAAAACAAAGGAAAACACGCGTGGTGTCCACAGCAAAAGCGCAGGATATGCGGCGTTTTAGCAGACAACACAACACGGCATCCTGTGAGTGACGCCATCACGTAGGTGGTGCCACAATATGTCCTCGAGACCAATACGGCTAGCAGAAACGAAAACATTAACAACATATCCACGGAGGGAATGATGATGAGTAGGGCGAAGCGTTCATCCATCCGTTCGTGTGTCCTTCTGTCCGAGCGTCCTGACGGACGGACTCACGGACGGACGAATGAAAGCATGGACGAAGCTCGGACGGACGGAAGCATGGATCAATGGACGGAAGAATGGACGCACGGACGGGCAGACGAATGCGTGGACAGACGCACAGATGGGCAGACAGAAGCATGGGCAGAATTGAAAACGTTTGTGGAAGCGCACTGAAGACAGATGGACAGAAGAGGCTGTCCTTGTCAGCCTCTTCTGTCCGTCTGCCTTCAGTGGTGGTGGTGGTGGTGGTAAAAACATTTATTTCAGAAAACGTATACTAGAGAGTGCCGACGTGGCCCATCGGCGTGCTAGAATGGCAAGACCCTATTCCGGGACGCCAGTGGAGCTGGAAGCTGCCCGTGCGCGCTCCACCAAGGAGCGTTGTGCAGCCAAGGTAGAGCAGCCGAGCAGGTGTTCCTCCCAAGCCTCTCTAGTTGGGATAGGAAAAGGGGGTGAGAAAGGGACGAGATTAACTGGGCACGATGCTACGACGTGATATGTGTCGGCGAGGACATGACAGGTCGAGCAGGTGCCATTGATTTCCGGCAAAAAGTGCCTGGCTACCACCGGACTGATAAAGGTGTTTGTCTGCAGGCGGCGTAGCAGTCGTTCGTCCGCTTTCTCCAAAGTGCGTGCGGAGTCCGGGTAGAGGCGGCGCGAAGCCCGGTAATAAGCCAAAATTTTGCGAAAGCGCGTCAGGTTGGTATTGCCAGATTCCGTCTCGGGACATGGAGGGGCAACGGCCCGGACAGGAGAAGCGCGGGCAGCGGCATTTGCCGCCTCGTTGCCGGGCAGGCCCGAGTGGCCTGGGGTCCAGACTATACGAATGGGATGAGGGTTAAAGCGCCAAGAGGCTGCCTGTAGCAAGCTAGCCGCCAGCGGGGCAATGGAACCCTGAAGGTACTGAGAACAGGCCGAGCGCGAGTCCGTCAGGATGGTGCGTGAGGCAGGGTGAGAGGCGGCCAAAGCTATGGCAACCTCTTCAGCGTGCGTTACTGTGTCTGCTCGAAAGGAGAGGCCATCTACGTGTTTGCCCTTTGTAATCACGGCAGCCATGAAGTGACCCGAGGGGGAAGGACCCGAGACGTCCACGTAGAAAACACCAGGACGATCGGAGTGTCGCGTATGAAGGGCCGCGGCGCGTGCTAATCTACGGCCAGGATGGAGGTCGGGGTTCATATTACGGGGTAGAGGTTCCACCCATAGCTTTTGACGCCAGAGCTCTGGTACCGGCTGCAGAGGGTCTTGGTCAGATATCGGGTTAAGGCCAAGTCTGTGTAGAAGACGGCGCCCTGAAGGCGTCTGCGACAGTCGATTGATTTGGTTAACGCGATGAGCTTCGCGCATCTCTGCAAAGGTGTTGTGTACCCCCAGAGCCACGAATCGGCTGTTGGAAGTTGCAATAGGTAGGTCCAGAGCGCGTTTGTATACTGAACGAAGAAGGACGTCCAGCTGGTGCTCGTGTCGACGACGCGGGCGAAGGTAAGGCAAGGCGTAGAGGACGCGACTGGTCACAAACGCGTGGGCCAATCGGAGGGACTGAGACCCGCGGAGGCCCCCGCGCTTGGTAGAAACTCGCCGTATCATGCGGCTCACCTGTTCGCTGGTGCGTCTGAGGCCTGCTATTGTGCCCTTTGGATCCAAGGACGATGTGAGGTGAAGGCCAAGAACCCGAATGTTTTGTACTGACGGGACGGGCCCGGACGGAAGAAAAATTTGAGGCGGCGGTAGCGGAGAGACTGAAAGAAGAGCCGATTTAGCTGGAGAGCACTCCAGGCCGCATGAACCTGCGTAGGTGTCCACCAGAAGGGCAGCCTTTTGCAGGCGTTCTTCGATTTGCGCTAAGGAGCTGGTGTTGGTCCAGATTGTGATATCGTCCGCATATAGTGCGTGTTGTATTCCCTCGACCTCGCTTAGAAGAGAGGGGAGGTTCATCATCGCCAGGTTAAAAAGCAGAGGAGACAGGACTGCCCCTTGAGGTGTACCCCGCGTGCCTAATAAGTACGGGCCGTGTTCGGTAGAATTAAGGCGAATGAAGGCGGTGCGATGTGATAGAAAGGCGCGAATGTAGTTGAAAGTCTTCTGCCCGCAGTTTGTGGTAGACAGGTTGGTGAGTATAGTGCTGTGTTTGACGTTGTCGAACGCCCCGCGGAGATCCAGAGCGAGCACGGCTTTATCGTTATGGCGCATAGTAGTCGGCTCTATGATATCGTGTTGAAGCTGGAGCAGGACGTCCTGCGCCGACAGATGGGGGCGAAAGCCAAACATCGTGTCGGCAAAGGTCCTCCTGGCCTCCAAGTAGGCAGAAAGGCGTTCGCAAACCATGGTTTCCATGAGTTTGCCTGCGCAAGACGTAAGTGAGATGGGTCTCAGTGCCTCAATACTAACGGACTTTGCCGATTTGGGAATGAATGTCACGACCGATGTGGTCCATTCCGTTGGAAGCGGAGAGCCGTCCCATATCGAATTTATAAGGTGGAGTAGTGAGAGGTGTGCTTGGTCGGGAAGATTTGCCAGGAGCGATGCTGTGATTCCGTCACGTCCAGGGGCCGTGCCCGTCGCATTTTCGTGAGTGCAAATCGTAAATCAGAAAGCGTGTATGGGGCGTCGAGGTCGGTGTTAGGGGAGCCGGAATACGTATATGCTGGGCCTGCGGGATCATTTGTGCGGCAGATGTAGCGGTCACAAAGTTCTCGCGCGAGTTCATTCGTAGTGCCCTGAAAGGCATGCAGAACACGGTGGAGCTGGCGTTGCGTTTCTCCCCTGGTGGTGGAGGGATCGAGAAGCCTTCTAAAGAGTCGCCACGCACTCTTAGGGCTCATCTGGTTTGCAGCCTTCGAACAGGTGTCTGCCCAGTTAGCATCGGAAAGTTGTGCGGAGTATGCGGCCGCCTCTGCAGTGAGCGCCTCAATGCGAGCGCGAAGTTTCCGATTAAGTTTGTTGCGTTTCCAGCGCCTTATGAGTTCGCGGCGAGCGTGCCAAAGATGTAGGAGGTGTGGATCGATTGCAGGAGTCAAATTAGAGGTTGCAAGGGTGCGAGTGTTCGCTTATTTCATATGGAGAGCGTATGATGCCCACGCTGCATATTCGGTCGAGGAGAGGCCAGCGGGGAATGGTTGCATTCTGAACTGAGTCCAATCGGTGAGACGGGCTTGGCCCCAGTGTTGGCGCATTTTCTGCCGCGGTGTGAACGAAATGCGGAGTAAAAAGTGATCGCTGCCTAGGGTTTCGCCTAAATTCTCCCATGTAGCATCGCGGATGTGACGGGTGAGGGAGAGGTCGGGGCATGTGTCTCGCGTGACCGAGTTGTCGGAACGTGTGGGTTGTGCCGGATCAGTAAGAAGCGTCAGGCTCAGCGAGGAAATGAGCTCCTTGAGCTCTCTGCCCCGGGCCTTCTCGTAGTGGTAACCCCAGTGAGGGCTGGGGGCATTAAAGTCCCCGACAATCACCAGTGGTTGTCGGGCCGCTATACGCAGCGCCCGATGGAAGAGATGCGCAAAGGAAGCCCTTGCAAGGCGAGGGGGACAGTACACGTTTAAGATATGTATTGATGGTTGGCCCCTCCGCCGAGACAGCACTGATATCATGCAGTAGTCGTAAGGAAGATCCAGATCGAGGTCAATCTGTACCGCCGTGTAAGCTTTATGCACGAGGAGGCATGTGGTGGTGCCGCCTACATAGGAGCAGTATCCAGAAAGGGATGGAGCAGGGCCAGATTCTTGGAGCGCCAAGACGGCCGGCTGAGAGCCAAGTGAGCTGAGGAAAAGGGAAAGATGTGAACGCTTTCGCCTGTTCCCGAAGCCACCAGGGTTCCACTGTATGATCTCGAATTTAGACGCAATGTTTGAACGGGACGTACGATTGGTAGCCATCATGACTGTCTTAGGTTTTATATTTGGTCCTCCATGTCCCGCTCGGATTCCTCAGAGGCAGGGAGGGGCACAGAGGCCGAATTGTCCGACGGCGGGGTGGTGGTAGCCACCTTACGACGACGCCGTGGAGCTGTACCCTCACTGCTCACCGATCAGGAGCGGGAACGCGATGCCTTGGGTTGAAACTGGGTGATTGCCCAGGCTTGAATAGCCTGGGCAACCTCTACTACTATGCGTTGGATCGAGAAGCTGGTGAGGAGGTGATTAATCGAAGCTTCGACGCGCGTGAGGCGTTCCTCTACGCGCGGGGTGCGCTCTTCGCTAGGGAGAGTTTGGTTAGCAGGCAAGATTACCTGAGGTGCCCCAAGAGCCTCAAGAGCTTCTGGAGTAGATGTGGCACCGGTTCCGAGTGCTGGAGTACAAATGGTTGCTTGGACCGGCGGTTTAATGGGAGTGGACTTAGCACGTGGACTAGGCTTGGACGTAGCTGGCGTAGCCGCCTGGACAGAGGAGGCAATACCGGATGGCCTTGCAGTACACTGTTGTTGGGGTTGAAGTCGCTTATTTAAGAGTTCGAGTTGTTTAGGTAAAAGAGAATTTTGCTTTTGAAGTGTCGCAACTTGCTGGCGAAGGGCCGCAAGTTCGGGAGAAGGAGGATCGACAGAAGGGGGTGAGAGAGGCTTAGAAGCAGCTTTCCCTGCCCAACTGCTCACCTGAGGTACCGCCGCTGGTGCTTCGAGCGGTGGGAATGCCTGAGTGTCGGCGTGGAGTGGTGGAGCCGACTAATGCAGGTTGGTGCCACTGTCTGGCTGTGACGAACTTGAGGTGGTCCCTCGAGGAGATGTTGAGGGCTGCTTGCGTTTCCGATATTTTCGATATTTTGCCGTGCAGCCACTGGTCCCAGTCTCATGGGCGCCGTGGCAGAGGAGGCACTTGGGGTGGCAGTCGTGGGCATTGAGATCTGCAGGTGCGGGGGTTCCACATTTGGTACACTGCGTTGGAGCGGGGTGAGGACACTGAGGTGGTCGATGGCCGATGGTACCGCACTTGGTGCAAACCGGGACCGTTTTCTTGTAGGCGCGGATGTACGTCGCCACGCAGTGGTAGAAGAGGAAGCGGGGTAACTTCGTGCCCTCGAAAGTCACCACCGCCGCCGCGGAATCTCCGAGTTTGCAGACCGCAAGGATAGTACCTCGAGGCCAATACAGTTCAGACTTTATCTTTTCCGGGCTTTCAGCAGGGTTTACGTTGATGACGCCCCTGCATGTATCCCCTGCCTTGGCGTGGCCTCGAACGGGCAGCTGCTGATCTCCCACTTGCAGCTGGAAGTCCCCAAGGAGTAGCTGTGCCATAGGCAAAATGGTGGTGCTACATACTAAGGTGTTCTGTTCCCAGATTGGCCACAGTTGAATTTGCGTGGTAGTCCGGTCGCCGAGGTAGCTGCGGATGGCGTCGCCTGCGCTATCAGCCGGGACAAATGTGCGTAACTCGCAGGGAACGCGAGGTTTCACTACCACGATGTAGTCGTCGCGAGAGAGGCGAGGAGTTTGACGTGGACGCCACTTGCGTTGCTTCGCTGGCTGCGAGGACGGAGCAGAGGTAGGCACACCACCGGAGGGATGGCGCGCCGGCGTTCCTTGCAAGGCTGGGGAATGGTGGCCAGCTGTGGTGTCTCGTTGTTGTTGAGACGCAGACTTCAATTTGGCTTGCTTGCGTTGCCACAGTCTCACCATGTCGTCGAGGTATTCATCTTCTGATGGCATAGTGTTTACGGAGGATGAAATCTCCATGGACAGCATTTGGCTTGAGGTAGGATCATAGCCCGTAACCACGTTAGCGGCCGCCATCGCCGGGCTGAGAGCCCTTAGCGAGGCGGCGTTGTAGCCGGGAGTGAAGGACGTCCCTCAAGTTGTCAAAACTGGACCCACCTGGACGAAGATGTTGTCTAGGCGAAGCGGAGAACTTGGCGGTGACGATAAATCCAAGTTTCAGGGGCACCAAGGCGGATGTCCGCAGAAGTAGCCCTTCAGTGCGCTTCAACAAAAATTTTCAGTCATGAACGTTACCCAACTAGCCCAACTTGCCACCTTGCATGGGCAGAAGCACGGACGCATGGAAGCACGGACGGACGCTTCGCCCCACTCATCGTCATTCACTCCGTGGATATGGTATTAAAACCACTAACGCCATCCAGTTATAATATTCGCAAAAACCAGAGTTTCCTAAAAAACTAGAGGGTACTCGAGCGCTGCGATCATTCAGCGACCATGGGAATTATGGGTATGACATGAATTCGCCTAGGCTTCGTGCTTGCTGGGGGCGAACGCACTTGCGGCTTCGTTTATTGTTTTTTTTGTTTTGTTTCGAATTAAAGAACAAAGCGTTTTTCACTTCGTGACTCGATTTGAATCGCTAAGCCTAAAAGATTAAGGTAGTTAAGCGTAACTGCCGAAATTTTGCCCATTGTTGTTTCGTGACAAAGCAGCTCCAAGCTACGTGAACCCATAACGAATGTAAAGTACGAAGGATAGGCAAATCCATGTTATACCCATAATTCCCATGCTAACTTAAGCGCTATGCGTAGCCGCTCCCACAGACACTAGCGTCAGCGTTCTTTTTAGTGTATATTTAGGGAACTAACTATATGGCAAGGATATTTCCACACAATGCCATCTATTGAGCAACTCATAAACTAGACGTGGCTACATACAACAACAACAACAACAACAACAACTACTACTACTACTACTACTACTACTACTACTACTACTACTACTACTACTACTACTACTACTACTACTAAAAAGGAGGAGGAAACGGCCTTAAGCGTAACGAGCTTCGCCCCTAACTTGAACCGTCCCGCAGCGGTGTCATGAGTGGTCTCTATTGGCTGCGTTATAAGTCACGTCGTTCCCAGCAGCGTACCCAAGCACGAGCGTCATTGGATGCGTTGTGAGTTCGCGATGCCGAACGCTTGCAACACAGCGCCGTCATTGCGGCGACAATGTGATGATTGCGGGAGTGCGTTCAATGAAATGAATTCTCGCTTTCGGCTGGAGTTCCTCCAGTGGCACTTTAGTTTAGGCTATGACGCTTGCCTGAGGTTGGAAAAAAAAACCACTGTGTATAAAGAATTGCGTAAGACATTTATTCGCTCATTACACTCTTTTATTTATTTATTTATTTAATTAATTTATATAAACTGCAAACAAAAAGACCAATCAGGGTGATCAAAAGACATACCAATAATAGAAAACAAGATTGCAAAGGGTTTTATACAAAGATTCATTTGGTTGTAGGCGATAAAAAAAGAACAATTTAACAACTTGGTCATAATAAAATCCTAAGTAGGTAACAAAAGAACAACACTATTTACACAAATGGTCACGGGCGTTCGGGGAATGCTTCCGTTAGTTTATGCCAATGAGCTATAGTTTGTGGAAAAAAAGAAGTAGCACAAAGTGTTAGTCCTTGCCATGATTGGCGTTAGGCAATGAGGATAGTGGTGCCGAGTGGGTCTTCTTAACAGGGGGAAAACCTACGCTGCAGTGTACAAGGATAGCCCGTGGTTTATTATGTCAGAAAAATTTCTAGACGGCTTTTTTTTCTCTTAGTTTGTAATAATTCAATACCATTTGCAATTAGTAGTGCAGTGGGGGAGTCAGTTGACTTGAATTTGCTCTCAATAAATTGTAATGCTTTCCTTTGAATTGTTTGTAGACTTTGAACGTTAATTTTTGTGCGGGGATCCCAAACTATGGAGGCGTACTCAAGTATTTGCCCAATTAAGGAAAAGTAGGACAGGAGTTTGACACTAGGTGGGGCAGTCTTAGGCTTGTGGCGGAGGAGGCATAATTCCCGGAAAGTGGCAGAGCAAATGTTATTTATGTGTATATTCCAAGATATGGTACTCGTTAATGTTAGACCTAAGTATTTATAGGAGGCTACTTCAAGCAAAGGTGCTTTATTTAAACTGTATGTTTAGTCTATTGGGACTTTTTTTGTGCATTAAAGGGAGATACACACATTTATTTGCATTAATAATCATTCCCCATTGTTGACACCATTCTGAGACTATGCCCAAGTTAGTATTAAGGTCGCATTGGTCACTAATGCAGGTAACTTGTTTAAACAAACACAATCGACCACAAATAGATGGATTTGTACAGGGGTGCTAATTATATTGACTATGTCATATGTGTAGACTAAGAACAGTAGGGAGCCTAGTACCCTCCCCTGTGGAACGCCATAATTCACCGGAAAGCAGTCAGGTTGTTGTTCTCCCATCTGAACGTATTGGTTGCGGTTTTGGTGATAAACTGGGATCCAGGAGATAAATATTCAGATATAGTAACTGTCTCAAGCTTTATAATTATTTTATCGTGTGGAACTGTGTCGAATGCTTTACTGTAATTTAAGACTATTATATAAATTTCGCCGTTAGCATTAAGAGAAGCTGCAAAGGTGTGAACGATAGTAACCAATGGGGTTGTAGTAGAAAATCCTTTTCAAAACACATGTTGATTATTTGTTAAAACGGAGTGTCCTTCTAAGAATTCATTTATTATGGCATATTATGTGTCCGATAAGCTCACAACATGACGATGTTAAATATATAGGTCGGTAATTTTGCACAACAAGACGGTCGCCTTT
The DNA here is from genome assembly GCA_013436015.1 of Rhipicephalus annulatus. NCBI lineage: Eukaryota > Metazoa > Arthropoda > Arachnida > Ixodida > Ixodidae > Rhipicephalus > Rhipicephalus annulatus. The sequence goes on from WOVY01004450.1 coordinate 274,887, forward strand.
TTAAATATAGGAACAATTCGAGCCGACTTCCAGTCCTCTGGCGATTCTGCTGACAACAAAAAGACACGAAAAATGACGACTAAGTATTTTGCAACAGACTCTGCAAAGCGACGCGAAAATATGTTGGGTATATAGTCGAGTTCGCAAGAAGTTTTTGTCTTCGAAGAGGGGGGAGATGAACAACAAGACAGAAGGCGGGGAGGTTAGCCATGCACATGCCTGGTTTGCTACCCTACGCTGGGGGAATGGGAAGGGGGGCATAAAGATGAGAGAGAGAAAAGAGAAGAGGAAGAGAGAAAAAAATAGGATGGTCAGTCAATGGGCTGACGTGTATGCAGCGGTGGCACTACACAAAAGTTAAAGGTGGTCACATAAAGTTTCGCAACCAACGTAGGCCTGTAGTCCTCAAAAAGCACAAGACAGCTTTGACAGCTTTTTGAGCCGACGAAAGGCGAGGACGGAGTTCCAGTAGCATCTGCATAGAGAGTGGCCGATCGTACATTTGTAGAATGCGCCCGAAAACTTCTGTATTTCAGAGGCAAATTGAGGGCAATGGCATCGATGTTTTCTTTAGTGCAACAGACGCCGCATTCCACATTGTCGGTCAATCCGGTGAGGGTTGTATGTGCTTTTGTGAAGGCAGCCCCCAACCAAAGGCGACAAAGAAGCGAAGCTTCACGTCGACGAAGTCCGGATGGAGGTCAAAGTTCCAGTCGAGGGTTTATTTGGTAGAGTTTCGTACGTCTTATGCTTGGAGTGTTCCACTCCAGCAGACACAGACTACGTGCCAGGCGACGAAGTTGCTTTGCAGCGTCTCTCATTGACAAAGGAATCGGAAGGGTGTGCTCTTCTTGGTGCGAGTTCAATAACAAAGCAACGACACCAAAATAAGAAATAAAATTCACATTCGCAGCATGGTCGGCATTTATATTAAGTTTGAAAGCAGTAGGAGCCGGAAATACACTATGAAAATATTCATTGAAATGTTGAGCAATGACAACTTGATCAGATACCATTGAACCATTAAAATAAGAGATATGGGTTTCTTTCCTAACTAATATAGTTCCAGAGTTTTTCTGAATCGTTCTTTATGAAGTTTGCAAGTGACGTATTGAATTAGTATTCCTTTGAGGCGGGCACAGCTTGTGCAAGCTTATCTAGAGCATCAGCTATAAATTAGAGGTCAGCATGCTTTTCTTTGAACTTTTGACATTACCCTTGAGGTAAATTATGCTTCTCGTCGAAAAATGTTTCTGCACTTTTATGCGTTTAGACGGTATAAATTCTTCCATACAGTAGAATCACATGTGTTTAAATTGGTCCGACAGTCTACAATCGTCGGTACCAAGCAAATTTATTTATATTAAGTTTCCAGGTGTTCGATAATGCAAGGGTCATTGGCACGTGTATAGTCTTTCACACCATGATGACCGTGATCATGCGAGGAACAGTGCGTGGCATGTGAAATAAACACTGTGTTAAACCCGAGCGAAAGGTAGAGTCTAATCTCATTAGGAAGCACGAACATATAACCAATAATTGTGAAAGGCTTCCGTGCATCGTTTCGTTGAACCGACTGCTTAGCCCCGGATCACATGTTTCTGCTTTGGTCAACCGTTTGTACGGAGTATTTTGGCGGTGATTTTTGCAATTTGTCACCAATGTCACCGTAATGTCGATTCTGGTACCCGTTAATATGCTGCTTTAGCAAAAGCGGGAGGTGTACGACGCGACATGCGCGGTTTGCGTTCACGCAAACCAGCACTGTTGATTAATGTTTGGAGTCTGAACGAAATAGTCTTCTGACGTCTAGTAACATGTGCTTTAGAGCAATAATTATACGCACTGTGCTATGCGAGAGCCATGAGCTGTCCCAGTCCTACACGTATTATTTTGCTGGTTTCTGTAGTAGCATGGATGTGCTTAGAAAGGAGTGTTCAACAAATCGGAGTACTGCGTACTGAACTATGCATGGGAGAGCAGTGTGCCATCCCAGTTTCCAAGTTCTTTACAAACTGTGACTCATCTGCAGTATCGACAAAAATAACAGGAACAGAATTATTTTTGGCCCTCTGAAGAGTACAACATATATGATTCAAATGGAAGCAAGCTTTAGTTTCGAGCCGGCAGAAAAATCTTTCCTTTGGTGATCCCCGATGGTTATCTGTAAATTCAGTTTTATCTCTTATAAAGAGTATCCCACGCTAAGATAAATTAACAGACCTGAGTGGTACAAACGCGTACAATTTCAGTCACCTTTGCCTTTCACTGTGGGAATGTATCTATGATAAAAGATGAGAATCCCGCAACACGAACACATGAGGAAAGTCATGACAAGCCAAACGTGAAACGTCTTGACCGCATTGTTATGGGGAGTATTTGTTCAGAGGTCATTAGTCGGTACCAGAGCGGGATCACACCGCACTGGGCGCACAGAATGCAAGTCAACAGGGCAACCCAGACTCAGCCCCACAACAGCAACGTTGTCGTCATCTTCCATTCGGCGCCGTTTTGGCGGTTCGGCCAGAGTGATGTTTGCGCATCAGTGACAATATGGTCCAAGCCAGATGACGATATACCCATGCCAGGGTAGGAAAATAGGTGACACCTATCAATACCGCATGCGCGAGGGTCTACGTGAGAGCTGTTGTCTAAATTAGGGAGCTTTAAAGAAGCTTACGTTAAGTTAGCTAACGTAGCAAACGTAGCGTTAGCGTAAGGGTGCATTAGAGTATAACGTTTACCCCACGAACGCTGACGCGTGCTCGAGGCTTTTCGGGCCGCACGCTGTTTCGGAGTTCCTGTGGGCAGACCACGAACGCTAAATGTGGATAGCGTTATGACGCATGCGAAGTGGCAGCGATCGCAACGGATTGCGTACGCAAAGCTTCCCGTACGCTATTCTAGAACTAATAGTTTGCAACACCTTGAACTCGTTAAAAATAAATTTTCATAAAAAAGAGACCACACCGCTATAGGCTCGAAAATCAAAACATTGCTACTCAAATAAATGTAAACCTTATTATCGTGCCTATTGGGCACGATAATTTTCAGAAATTTTTCAATATCTTTGCATTTCAAGTATATTTGTGTTGTATTTAGGCAACGATTGTCATTGAATACTCTCGTGGAAATGGCCAAGGAAAAGCTTTTTTTTTCACAAATTTCTGTTCATAACATACTCCAGTAATTGTCATCTTGTCTAAAGAACTCAAACAGTTAATAACACCAATACGCTACACAGAATGCAGAAAAGGCCATGCGTTTCACGCTCGATGTCTCTTAGTTAACTCAAACTAGCCCAATTTTCGAACAACTGAATTCACTAGCAATTCCCGACATTTACGAAATGATATCGTTAAGAAGTTAAAAAGACAGTACTGAAAACAAAAAAAAACGATACCGCAAAACGAACTTTGAATTTAACGCCGATACATGAAAAGGCCTCACAAGTATCTCTGAAAAACGTGAGCTGCCGAGGTCGAGACCTAGTTATACCTATCAGATGCTACGTACTACCCTACCACCCTAAGCACAAAAAAAACATCATAAAGAATTTAAAATTTTGACCCAATCCAGCCTACGTTAGACTATAGTTTCTATATACATTCTAGGTACTATAGTTTTGCCCAGTTCTCAAACTCTGCTGGTCCTCCGAACGTAAGAGCAAACTACGCAACGCAGCTTGGGAACCCAGAAGTGTCTTGGGTCCCAATTATTAAGCTCTCTAATAAATCTTTGTATTGTACGATGTAACAGAAGTATTTGCAACTGCATCTGTTTATGGGCTGTAGGTCTTATGATGCGGAGTATTTCTTGCAGGAAAACGCCACTTACTCCATTTTTTACACTTCTAGGTGCCAGGAATCGACTCCACAGATATCTCGTTATTACCCTATTTTACCAAAATTCCCGCTGAACGTATCCCGCACCGCATAAATCTCTTCCCAGAAGTGACCAGGCTTTGTGGCGCCGACTTCAAACGGCCACAGTGACGACTCCTTTTCTTCTCTCTCTTTTTACACATGGCGAAACCTCGCCTCATCGCAACGTATGTCCTAGCACCAGAGCCGACTTTCAGATCATATTTCTGAATTGTCCAAACAAGCCCAAGCCCCCGTGGCAAGGGTCAGAACACCAGGAGTGATGGGAGGCTGCTCTGTGCAGCTCACAACCGGAGTTTTAAAGCTCCGGACAGTGAGCTGGGCCAAAAGGGTCACCGAAGCACATCACTGTCCGGCCACCTGGAGTGGCCCGAGGGCCCGTCGTCATCCTGCTTCCACTTATTCTGCCACCCCCCCTCCTAAAATGATTCCTTGGTGAATCAATAAAGTTGCTTACCTACCTACTTCCATCTTTGGCCCCGCTGTGGTGGTCTAGTGTACAAGGTACCAGGCTGTTGACCTGCAAGTTGCGGGATCAAATTCCGGCTGCAGCGGCTGAATTTTCGATGAAGGCGATTATGCTGTAGGCCCGTGTGCACAGATTTGGGTGTACGTTAAAAAACTCCAGGTGGTCGAAATTTAAGGAACCCTCCACTACGGCGTGTCTCATAATCATATGGTGGCTTTAGGACGTTAAAGCCCACATATCAATCAATAATTATCTTTCTTTGTACTATGCATATGAACTTGTGTATTCGCTGTGGCATAATGATTGATTGATTGATTGATTTGTGGGGTTTAACGTCCCAAAACCACCATATGATTATGAGAGACGCCGTAGTGGAGGGCTCCGGAAATTTCGACCACCTGGGGTTCTTTAACGTGCGCCCAAATCTGAGCACACGGGCCTACAACATTTCCGCCTCCATCGGAAAGCTGTGGCATAATGAAAAATCTTGTTTATTTTGAAGCGTAAAACTCGTGCATGTTCCGCGGCAATTTTCCTACATTCTGTTTTAAATGCGAAGTATTTCTTAGTGAATTTCGGCGAATTTGAGCGTATCTATCTATCTATCTATCTATCTATCTATCTATCTATCTATCTATCTATCCGCTTACATTTGGGTGCTCTCAAGGTTACCCCCTTCACTTGGCGTGAACCAAAATTAGCATGGGAGGGTATGGTTTGCCGAATATGACGCGCTGGTTGGGACATGAATAATGTCATAATCCCGTCGCATAGGTCGTCAAACACTTCCCACCAGAGAGTGGCACATACCCACGGACGGGTATGTGCCGCTGGTATGCGGGTATGTGCCACCGGTGATTGACACTTAGTACCTACCCAGGAACGACAAGAGCACAGAAAAGCAATTTCCACGCGTGAGCGTTAAGGAATACCCAACATCGGTAGCGTTGACCCAACGAAGGCATTGAGTAAATGTCAATGTTGAGAAAAACCTGACATAGGCAATGTTGACCCCCCGACGAATGCTGGAATTGAACCCAAGCATTCTGCGTAGCAATAAAGCATTCTTCCACAGAGCTACGACAAGTCCCGGAAATACTGTTCAAATAGACCCTAATCTTCATGAAACGTCAGTAGTGGTTGCAGTGTTGCCTACCCAAGTTTATAAACATTACATATGCACTGCTTTGATACAGTCGTCACGTCAGCTTAACGTAAATTCTGGTTACTTGCCATGCACTCAAGTTGATTTCTGTAGCAGTGTCGTAAGCCAGCATCTTCGCGAGCATCAGCGCTCCATATCAGCTTCTGGTGTTGCTAATACGCATGTTCCAGTTGGCATCATTGCGCAAGTGCAAAAAAACGGGTATATAAACAACTGCAACTCTTGAACATATGTCTGTGCGTGGAACGATATTACACATATTTAGCGTCATTTATGATGGGTCGCTCCATAAAAATAATTTCACCACGGTCACCTTCCTCCGCCTGCTTCGCATAACGTCGATTCCCAGGTACGTAATCTGCCGAATTTTTTTATTTCTTGTTTGTTTTTCTTGTTTTCTATCGAGCTTTTTGTTGTTTGTCGATGGCTAGTAATGGCTGTAAGTATGGATAATTATGTAGTATTTTAAGTCTGGGTGTGGATATTCTCTTGCTGCTGTTACTGCAGCGTGAAAAAGTTTTGTGCTCATTTGTCGCTTTTTTTTTTGTCGCCGCTCGAGAAAGTGGGCCAAGGGCCCCGTAAATCTTTGATGGCTTTAGTTCATGATCACCAACGTCAGTTGTACGCATGTCGAAATAGAAATTACATCATTTCCTACCAAAAAGAAACCTCGAGTAGCATGCGCATGGGTCGACTTAAATGTTCCGTTCATCGCGGGCACACTGCCTGATGTTAACGCGTCTTTGCAAGTGTACAAGCACACCATGATTTCACTGCAGTTTCTGTAGCTGTTATTCGACCTTAACTCTTGTTGGAGTAGGCCACGCGGGTTCATCACCACGTCAGGCGGGAGCACATGCGTTTATCGTGCCTCCGCGGAATCTGGTTCTCCGACACCATTACACGATTGCTGATAGTGTCATCGATTCGCAGATTCGGAGTGGCTGACGAACTCAGTGCCGCAGCACTCTACTCTGGCGGCGGGCAACATGAATGGAATCTACCAATGGAACACACGCGCTCTCTTTGGAGCTAATGGCAGGGTCATAATGGAACGTGATGCGCGCGTCTCTCTTCTTTCTCTTGGGCACGCTGGGCACAGCGTCGCTACGCTAGCGAAACGTGAGCTCCGACGCGAAGTGCAACTGACCCAAAGTTTGCAGCGTTCCAAGGCACGGGGCGCCTGCGGTTTCCGGTACTAATCCGTTGATTTTTGCAGAGCAGAAACAGTTGCTCCATGGAGTGGATCTCGCCACAGAGCTGCTCCAGTTCTGACAATGAAGCATATAGAGGGAGCACTCAATCTGCCAATGGAAGAGAATTGCTCCACATGGAGCAGAATAAAGTATTACCAGAAGTGCTCCGAATCTGCCCAGTGGATGACACCATGAGGGAGAGGTCACAGCGTCTTAGCCAGCCCCTTAAACAGGCCCTAACGTGCTAGCACGTTCTGGCAATTCTTGAGCCAGTTGTTGCACATGCACTGTAAGGGTGGTTACGCCCACCGGATTGAACTCCGCTATAAGCTGCTTCACTTATAATATTTTATCTAATAACCAAACAGCTATCTCTAACGTAGACACCTAGGGATGCTATCTGATAGGTAACACTTCTTGTATGGGCATGCGCAAGCAACCTATTCCCAGAAACATGTGCTTAACTTTCTGTCGATTAGTGCAGGTTTAAATGGCCTTGTTTACAATTACGTGGATCTAACTGTAAGCAAGACTGGAGGTGATGCTGCTGAAAGAACACTGACCTTCCTCAAGAAAACGCCTCTTCGTGTCACTAGGTCAGCGCAAGAAACTAGTTCCTTACGCTGACCGCAGGCCTTTTTGTAGAATGGCGTGCGATTCATTTGAGTGGTGTAGCTCTTTATCTTTTTTCACGTCTATCAAGCTCAAAATGCTTTCAAAACTTGCTTGCCTGCCGTGCCGAAAGAGTTCAGTTGAAGAAAAATGATTGATGGCCACCGCTCAGCCATCGTTGTTCGCCGTTTACCTACGCCTCATTGTGTACATGCGTGCCCGCGCTAGCAATCTCAAATGGCCTGACCCAGCCGTTTATAGGTTTTATATAGAGCCGCGAGAAATGCGGAAAACCTTTCATACGGGCGTAAGAGTGCTTCTTTTTTTCGCCGAAAGCCGTCAGAACAACAACAACAACAACAAAAATGAGCATTTGTGGGCCTCCGGTTGGATCGACTGCAGGTGGCGGAGGGACCATGCATAGCAGCTGCCAAATCTGAAGCGTGACTTGCTTTTTCGATCTTAGCGAGGAAACCTAAATCTAGAAAGTTTTCGAGCTTTGCGTTTTACGCGGTGATTATTACTGCGTGTTAATCCAGTCCGTGTTGCAAGCCTACCATCTTTTCATAGATTCACCTCCATATCAAATGGCAAACCTCACCCAAGTCGTACATGCTTGTAGCACTCTGGTCTGCTCAGTTACCTTGAGGCGAGATACCCTTTATAAAAAATAATGCAGCATTTCCCCGAAAATCACCCGGGATCAACAAATGAAAATCCATCTTGGCTGCTCAATACTAAAGCTACATTTCATTTGGACCAAACGTTGTACTATTCAGAGGGTCGCTAAGAATTGCGTCCCTGTTATTTTCGTTGGTAATGCGAAACAGTCACCCTTAGCGACCCCACGCATAATTGTTGAGTTCATTTGTTACAAATCGTTTCATTGCATCTATTGTATCGTTATACCATTGTATCATGATTAGGCATTGAGTTCTTTGGTACATGTATGCCAACATTGTCATGTATATTAGAACAAATGTATTCTCTGCAACGTAGGGATGTTGGTCGTGATACATAGATGTGCCGAAGTGTATGTACGCTGTTACTGGGATGGTTACCGACCTTTGTGTTCTGTAAATACTGTAACTCATTTTTTTAAACAGCTACGTACTAAAACCTTGTGAGGCCCACGGTATTGCTTTATGCTCTTTCATGGTAGAGTGCCATGTAGTCTAAATTGCTAACAACTTCATCTAAAAACACGCTATCCCTGGGCTTCGTGAACTAATTTTATTTATTTATTTATTTATTTATTTATTTATTTATTTATTTATTTATTTATTAGTGCAACCTACATCACCCAAGTGGACACTCTTGTAGGGGGGGGGTGGAAAAAAAGCAGTATTACTGTCAAACAAAGCGCGAAAAATGGCATACATTTGTGCAGCACTTACTGCGCATTCACGAAAAGCACAAATCTTGAAGTGTACGAAAAAGAAGCATCAGATGGAAGATCAACAACACGCGCATCCAAATTATTCCATTCGCTAATCGTAAAAGGAAAAAAAAGACTTTGCAAAGGCACCAGTACGACAGCTAACCTTGCGCATTTTTTTTGAAGGGGGGGGGAGGGGGTGATCTTTTTTAAGTGACACGTAGTGTGGGCTCATTATGTATAAACTTTTGTTAATGCAGATTTCACCACAGAATATAGAATGGATAAATCTTTAATCCCAAGAATTTCCTGCGCTGCTCAAGAGGCTTTCATTCTAAGTTATTCCCAATGCATGTAACACTGGAGTTAAAATTGTAATTATTACTGACAAAGCGCGCTACGCTGTTCTGTATGCGTTCAAGTTCAATAAATTATAGTTTGACCATAAGTATCCCACGTTGTACAGGCATATTCAAGGACAGGTGGCACATTTGTAACATACAAAGCCTCTTTCAGACGTTTTGGGGCAAACTTAAAATTGCGTTTAATAAAGTTTAACGCACCTTTGGCCTTGCCAGTTACGTAACCTATATGCGTATACCAAGATAAATCAGCAAACAAATCTACATCGAGGTATTCAAAATGTTCAACATGGTCAAGTTGTGCTCCTGACAAGCTGTGGAACGAGTGAGAAGGTTTGCGTTTTCTGGTGAAACTAAGGAAGCAACATTTTTTTTATTCAGACACATCTTTCATTTCTCACACCACCAGGCCACAGTGTCAAGGTCCCGTTGTAAAGCACAAATATTTCCATACTGTGCATTGATCTATAAATAACACTATCATCCACGTACAGCATCACGTTTGATGTTTACGTCTCTGAGAACACAATAATATAGACCAAAAAGAGTAAAGAACCCAATAACGAACCCTGTGGCAACCCGGAAGTTACGCTGACGTATGAAGCATACGAACCATTTACACGGACAGACCGTTATCTAGAAGTTAGATAATCCTTAAAGCAACCAAGAACGGATGCAGGCAGACCTGAGAAGATAATTTATGTAATAAAACAACATGTGCAACGGTTTAAAACGCTTTTTGAAAGTCTAGAAATACCGAATTGACTTAATAACCCTTATTATATGAACTTGAAACATCATGAGAAAGTTCGCGTTCACAGTGTAGTTCTGCCGACCCGGCCTCATCAGGTGTGTGAGGCCCGCAGGAAGGCTTTATGCTCTCCCATAGTGGAGTACCTAGAACTGTAAGTTGTTAAAATTTTTTTTCTAAACAAACGAGGCTGTTTAGCTACCCCATGGCACTCTACGTCGGCAGCCTGTTTCATTCAATACGTACAAGTGAACAAACAAACCAATAATATCTTTTCTGGTTTTTTAAGAATCTTGAAGCATTCTTATGTTAGGGTCGGACTTAAGTGCTGAGACGATGTGCTATGGTATAATTTGGCTATATAATTCTCATCAAAGCATGATCTATTGTGACGTCTTGCATCCTGTGGAGGGGGGGGGGTGTCACGACGCAGTTCTTTAGGACCTCAACGTATGTATGTATGTATGTATGTATGTATGTATGTATGTATGTATGTATGTATGTATGTATGTATGTATGTATGTAGTATGTATGTATGTATGTATGTATGTATTGTATTAATATTTTACAGTGTTTTCCAAATATTTTGTATTGTCCTGTTTATTGTTTTTACCTCGCTAAAGATTGTATAATTGTTCTAACGGCTCTTTAACACCCCCACTCCTGCTTGGGCCCATTTGTGGCCTGCGAGTATTGTATAAATAAAAAAATATTATTTATTTACATATACTGCATTCCCAATTAGGGATTATTGCAGGAAGGGCACATACATTGTGAAAGGGCAAGATTTATAGAGAGGGTACTCACTGAATTATTATAATAACGAGTGAGACAAAGCCGACAGAAATACATTTGATGACTACATCTGTACCACTAAAATACATTCAGAAGCAAAGGACATCAATTCCAACTAGTACTGAAAAAAAAAAGAATAGTGAGCACTTCAAACAGTGGACAAGAAAAAAAAACTGAGTTCGTCAGTTCTGAAGACAATAAATAACATTCGAGCAGAGATGAAAAGTTTCAGTGATTGACTGTTTGTTATACTGGTTGCCAAGTTATTCCACTCGCGAATTGCTAGTGGAAAAAAAAGAATATTTCAGACAGTCCGTCCGGCACTGATATTCATTCAGTGTCTGAGAATGCTTTTGTCGTGTTGGCCTTGTTTCTTAAATTACATGAACTTTGAACTGTCTCTGTTTAGCTGTTGGTGAACTAACTGATATAGGAATTTCTGACGTGCCAGTTTAGCGTGGTTTTTTATTGTTAAGAGACCTGTTTTTTTTTCTGTGGGTGAGTCAGTTATTCTGTACTTGTTATAGACAAATCTTATCGCTTTTTTGTTGTATTCGTTCTAGGGCATTTATGAGATTGTTTGTAAAGGGAAACCACGCGACGTTTGCATATTCTAAGACAGGTCTGATGAATGCTTTGTAGGCTAGAAGTTTCGTTTCAGGTGGCACGGAAGCGAGACTTTTACGAAGGAAAAACAGCCGTTTTAATGCAGCTGATGTGACATGACTAACGTGGATATCCCATCTAAATCTTGCGTTAAAGTTAAACTAGATATTTGTGTTCAGTCACTACCGGAAGTGGAGAGTTATTTATAACGTAAATAAATCCAGATACTTGCTTTTTCTTGTTATCCTCAAGAGAGCAGATTTTTAACATTCAGGGTCATTTGACAAAGAGCACACCACTTAGATATGAACTGCAAGCATTGTTCAGCTTTACATGATCTTCTGGGGGCGTTTATTTCCTGGTAAAGTATACAATCATCGGCGAAAAGTCTCACATTAACACCAATGCCAGCAGGTAAATCATTAATGAAGATCAAAAATAAAATGGGGGCCAAAACACTGCCCTGCGGTACAACCTGACGTAACGTTGTCTATGGTAGAACTTTCGCGATTGACTTGCACATACTGTGTTCGGTTACTCAGATAATTGTCGATCCAGTCAGTAAGTGGGTCTGCGCCTATCGTTGCTTCTAATTTTTTTATAAGTTTTTTGTGTGGCACCCGATCAAACGCCTTTGAGAAATCTAATAGAATTAAATCAGTTTGTTTTCTACAGTCTACATTGAGGGAGATGTCGTGAATTAGTTCAACCAGTTGGGTAACTGTAGATAGTCCTTTGCGAAACCGTGTTGTAGTGGCGATAAGATGGGATTCTGGTCAAGGTACAACGTTAGATGTTTAAGAATAATGTGTTCCAGTAGTTTGCAAATTGTGCTGGTTAGTGAAATGGGTCTGAAATTTGAAGGGTCAGCTTCACTACCAGATTTATGAACAGCAGCTAATTTTGCGATTTTCCAATTCTTGGAGGAGGGAACAGGTTGATAGGGACCTATTGAAAAGTATACAGAAGTATTTGGCTACCCATTCAGCATATCGCCTAAGAAATTCATTTGGCAAGCTATCGGGACCGGCACCCTTCTTAGTATCTAATTTGTATGTATGTATGTATGTATGTATGTATGTATGTATGTATGTATGTATGTATGTATGTATGTATGTATGTATGTATGTATGTATGTATGTATGTATGTATGTATGTATGTATGTATGTATGTATGTATGTATGTTGCATTATGCTGGTGTTCTCTTTTCTTTCTTTTGGACTCAAGCCACGATGGGGTGGATATGGTAAAGCTTCCTCCCACCTTAAAGGAGATTACTGTGTATGTCTATGTTTCTTATGATGCATAACTAAGGAAGAAACTCCGCACGTTATCTCTAACGCCTGTTTACGATCAGCCACTTAGAGTCGGCCAGCACTTGGAGTCGGTCAACCATGACCTGATGTCACCACTCCGGTCGTAAAACCAAACGGCCACTATACGGCAAGAAAGCGCTAACCGTAACGGTTGCGAAGCTAAGCCCGTTGCTGCAACACTTATATGACAGTGAGGAAGAACTTAGCAAAATCAAAGTGCGGCAAAATGGCAGTGAAAGCGCTGGAAGCAAACCTGCGTGGTTCAACCATACGAAGAAAGCGGTCACTTGCCACTGTTTGCCTCTCGCAAGCTTCACTTGACGAGGGAGGTAACGTCTGGTTTCCATAGACACGGTTCACTCCATGACCTGCTGGCGTCGGTTGCCACATAATATGCGCGATTACCTGAAAGGATGCCTGTAGTTCCGGCGTGCTGATTCATGCAACAAATGTACATAGAGGCACGCCGTCAATACAACACGTAATAGAGACACAGAAAAAGTAACTATAAGCACTACAAATAAAGGAAGCGCTTCTTGAATCTATGTCTTGTATGTCTGGTGAGGCAAGGAGATTTTGCGAAATCAGGCGAAACGTGACGATAATTCAGTGGAGCCAATTATTAGAATTCTGCCAGGTCGTCCAATAAGTCGGTCAAAAGTCAAATGAGGCTCGAGCGAATAAGAGGGTGTTCACTGACACACCAAAAGTGACATGACCTTACTGTCACATGATGTTATCGTCGACGCCACATGATGACCTTTTCTCATTATTGATCGATACAAAAAAAAATGGCAGCATATCCACGGAGTGAATGATGGAGTGCGGGGCGAAGCATTCGTCCGTCCATTCGTTCTTGCTTCCTTCCGTCTGTGCGACCGTTCAT